>CM073763.1:30823947-31254978 GCA_037127475.1 Arma custos
GTAGATATTGGTTTGTTAGTACGGATTTTTAAAAATATTTGATTAGTATTTAGTTTTATCGATTATAAAGAACGTGGATAAAGTATCTATTATCAAAAGAAATTAAATCAAGCCAAGGGAGCGGTTCCGCTAGTTACTGTTCTTTTTCATATCCTTCATGCCATTCTGTTTTATTTTCCTACCAGCCAATCGCCTGATTGTCAACTGTTTGTACTTGGCAGGTGTGGATACAAATATATCAAATATATAAAAAGAGGCTAAACAATTATATTGACTATTTTTTTTAACCTATTTTTCCTATTTCTGTAGTTCACTGATACATTTTTTCCAGTTTCAGCTCATATTAATCTTATATACTAATATAGCAATATATAGTGGCAGACACGTAGTAATTTCAATTAAATTATTTTACTAACACTTTTTTTGTTCTAAAAATTGTGAATACCTTACTTCCATCTGTAGATGGTTGCGTATGTTTAGTTTTTTTTTTTTAAATAGTTTATTTTAAAACTTCTTTGTATGAACTCTTTTGAGTATTGTGACTAAAACCGCAATATCATTCATTGTTTTCATAGCTGTTTGTTCGTGGCAGATGTCCATAAATGGCTCAGGTAGACTGTGTAAGAATGCTTTGACGTAAACGTAGCTCCTAATGGATTCGACCATTACCTCAATACATTATGTTTGGCAATCCATCACGTCAGATATCGACGTACGTCAAAAGGAAACGGGTGACACTGTTGGGTAATGAACTCTGTGCCCGATCAGGCTTTATCTGGGGTCCGTCCTCAAATCGTATCTTCACCACAGATATGCAAATATTCATGTTCATGTATCTTTGTGGCCGCCAATCGGATCTACAAATAGTTGTCCTGTAATTATTATTCCTGAACTAGGATTCGGAACGTGGCGATTTCTCGATCATTAGAATAGGAACTAACTCAGCAATAAAATATCACCATAACTTTTTTATTATGGTAATATTTTATTTTTCATGTGTACAGTCAACAATGAACGGAATAAGTACATAATTACTAACTTCTGCATGATTATTAAGTTTTCTGGCATTAACCTTGATGACATGTGGGTCCAATAAGACAGAATAATTTACCCAAATAAGCATTTGGGTAGATTATTCTGTCAAAACCAGAGACGATAGAACTCTTGGGGCACAACTATATTCGGCCAGTTATTGGCGGAATACAGCTACAGTGACTGAAAAAACGCGCCAGCCACGTTGGTTACATTTCTGAAATCGTATTAAATAATAATGCCATAAAAATAACTTCTCAATAAAGCCGGCTTTTTTATTATAAATATTCTTCTTGGATATCTATAATTATTATTATTAGTTTGCCCGTTTCATTAATGTGAATCCTTACAAAATGAAGTTAAATAAGATTCAAGGGGATATCACAATTTTACCCATGGCACTTTGCCTAAGTGAAGACTTGCTTTCGAAGAGCGTTCTCGGATTATATTATATAATGGTAAATAATATACCATTTAAATTAAAATACATTTAAATGAAAAGAGTTCCTTCAGTTTATATATCTCCGATTAATATTCAAGGAGATTCATATACGAACACTGAATTGGATTGAAAAAAATTGTAAATTTGAACAGAAAATACCAGAAAAAAATTAATCATTAAATGACAAGTTTTCCCCCTCTTTGTATTTATATTCACACCAGTCAAATAAAAAACTAACAATCAGCAGATTGGCTGACAGTAAAATAAAACATGACATGAGGGGCATGACGAAGAACAGTACCCAGCGGTACCTATCCCTTGGCCTGATTTAATTGTCTGAGTTAACAGATCTCTCATCCATGTTCTTTTTAATGAAGGATGCAATTTTTCTGCAGTCATTAATAAAACTAGTTAAGGTTAACTTATAGATTATAAGTGACGACGTTTCGGCCTACTGTATAGGCCATCTTCAGGGCAAAAATAAGGAGAAGCGGAAACCATTTTCCTCACAATCACGTTCTTTTTAGTCTCCTCCTATTGTTCTCAGGCATAAAAGTCGTGGTCATTAGTTCTACGAATCGATTTGGATGTTCGTGCAGTGTTTCTTGAAAGCGTTTGTAGTATGTAAAGATGAAAATTAACCCAAGAGATCATTCGTGGTTAATTATGCCCTATGATTCCTTTTGAAAAAATAACACCCTATGATTCCACCGGCTCACACAGTTACTTTCTCTAGATGTAATGATTTTTCAGTAGTGATTTGTGGATTACTCTCTCACCAAATGCGACAATTTAGTTTATCATCGTCCCCATCGAACCGAAAGTGAACTCTATCGCTTAACAATTTTTTAAAATGAAAATCTGCAACATTACAAATTTGAGTTTCAGCCCAATGCCGGCGCAACCGATGGTCTTTTGGCTTTAGTTTCTTCGCAAGTTGAACTTTGTAAACATGTAAATCAAGATCGTTACATAAAATCTTCCATCTCCAGTTGCTGCGACGATACGAATTTGTTTTGAGCAGACCTGATGTGAAAACGATCCAAAGTTAATGGAATTAGCCGCTCTGATAGACGGTTATGGTAAACGTAAGATTTACTCATCGTACACGAGTTTTTCAAACAGAACCAACATTTTGATAAAAAAATTCAACAATTTGCAAGAGTGGCTCTGGCATGAGTCTATATGTTATACTCGTAAAATGGCAAACAAACTAACCACAAAGCAACTGTCAACTGTCATATCGGTTCACAAACAAAACAGCGTTAACGACTCAAAGATGTGAATTTCTAAAGAGCACTATATACTGGCTTTCTTTTTTTAATAGCTTGTTATACAAGCTGCCATCCTCTAAAATACTAAACAAAAAAAAGTGGTAGAGAACTCGATTAAGCTGTTCTTTTTAAAAATGCGAGTTTATTTCTCTCTACATCGTAAGCGGAAATCGATGCAATTCGTGTTTAATATATATAATAAATTTAAAGCCAGATTAAAAATAATTAGAGCACAATTTTCCGTTAAAAAAAATTGAAAGCTTTCGGCTCACTAGATGAAAACCTCAGACATATACGATATTATGCACTATAAATTTTTATTCTAGTTCTCGGAGGTTATTTGTTGATTGGACCAATGGCGATGAATTAGTGGAAATACCTATGAAAACTGATCACTGAGGAGACAAAATGTAATGGATCTTTTGTTCTGAGATGTCGGGTCCCTCAAGCCACGTTAACAATGAGGCGATACAAGGTTAGTAATATATCATGAGGAATATATTACGACGACTTATTGCCAGGAAGATTCAATAACAGCAGCCGATAAATCGTTTCGCAATGGCCAAAATTAGCCTGTACACAATTTTCACCGCTTTAGTTATAAAAATGAGTTCAAGTGAAAAAGACTGTGGTTTAGTTTTGAAGGCGTAATAAAATACTAAGTACAGTATATTTTCATTCTTTGACAACGAAATGGTTCCAAATGAACTCAAGAGCCTTCACTAGATAAATGAAACTAATTACCAAATTATCTTCTCTTATTCTTTTGATATTCACAGCTCGAAATATCGTTTAGGATACCGGCAATTGTGCTTCCGGATGTCACTTGCGATTTGTTGCTAGTATGAACCGTTATTAACGTATCCCTTTAGATTTCATGGAACTGTATTTGTGTCTCGCGTATCGTATATCGCTTACGTTTTATCACTGATATTATGTAGTCTTTGTGTGAACAGGCTTTTACTTATCCTCGTTTGAACAAGAACATTATTTTGAAATTTTACAATTGTAAAGAGTAAAAATTTTGTTATTCGGTGAGGTCTTTCATATTTATTATTGATAGAGCGCTTCCTGTGAAATATATCCATCGATTCCTTGTGTATTCGATGTTTTATAATGATTTCTTTGAAAATATATCAACAAAAGTATTTTTTTTTTATCGTTATCCATATCGATCTTTATCCTCCGTAACTGTACCACAAGGCTTTGTTAAGGAATTATGTTCAGAGTCGCAGATCTGCGAGCTTTTAAGGGGATATTATGTGATATGCAATACCGGGACATCCAATCCCTCCTATACACGGCGAGGTATTTAGCAGTCCTTGAAACGGGAGAATGGCGAACGAGTGACGCGAGAAGGTTACGTTAAGGACCATGTTATGCATCAATTGTAATACCGTCACACACTCTTTCCATGGCGTCAGGTGTTCGTCCGATTGCGCAGGTGGTACGTAATAGGGAGCCTATTCAAACCGACTACAATATTACATTGTTCAAACAATGCCACGAATTTGTATGTTCAGATTTTAACATAATGGGCTTCCTCTGCTGTATTAAGCGAGTATGTTATTGATAAATACAATATTTACATAGTAATGGGTCGGATAAAATTGTATTATTGGAAATATAATGACGCCCCCATGGAATTATGACTTCTTTTGACACACTTCTTTATTAGTATATGTCCTGTATAAATATTTAAATTATTGGTAATTAAATATATTTCAGTTTCAACTCAACCCTTGTTTATTAGAATTATCCAGTCAACTATCCACTTAAATATAAGTTTATTTATTTTTGATTACCCTTGACCGCATTATAAGCCCTGAAGAAGACCTGGATGTGGGTCGAAACGTTGGATTTCCAATAAAAAGTTCTCCATTATTTATTTGACCTCCAACCTGACAATTTTCTTCCTCATATGTATAAGGTCAACTAAGATTATTTATGTTTAATTAATAAGTTTTTATATTGCATCCCTTTTCCTGCATATTAAGTTGCGATACTTTATTATAATATATAAGCATCTTTTATTATCTACTGTTTGATACTATATATTCAACAGAACAACAACTTAACTTAAAAGCTGGCATTTTTGGCAGTTTTTTTTTAGTCATATTCAGCATTGTATCAAGTTTGAAGTTCATGTTTTTACAAATTTTCTAATGTTAATAAATAATTGAAAAATTTCAATACCATCATTACAATAAAAATGCTTCACTTTTGTCCATTTTTTTTTCTTTTAGCGGACTTGAAACATTCAAAAACCTCAATTGAGAAATTACGTTATTCAGTTATGGGATTGTTCTTTTGAAGAGCATATGTTATAACTGCATGTATTAATAATATTGTTTATACAACATACTTCCCCACAAGGGATGCCAGAAGTACTAGAACCCTATGTGATCTGCATACCTACCTCCCTATGACTCACCCAGCCCAATGTGAATATCCTTATTTATGGTAAAACCTGCTGGCTAATCATGATCCATGCGATATCTCCTTCCGGTGCAAATATTGGTTTATAAATCGGTACAATTTTTACTTAATAATAAACTCCTCTTGAGGTATAATGTTACAGGTTTATCAATAATAATTTAAAGTACATAGCATATAATTTGTTTTCTTCTGTAATACTAATGAGTCGAAGTTATGTTTGAATAAAAATATTTTGATAATGGAGATTACTAAGAACTGATGTTTAAATCATGTTTTGAATATTTTTGTACTAATTTGGTGTTATGGGGTGAATTTTTAGTTTATAAAAATTGGATCTGATTTAAAAAATATAATATATTTCTATTAATTGTTGATATTTACATTATAATTTAAATTAAATGTGTTTAAGTTTGGACGGAACATTAGCTTCGAAGGGGAAACATTTTCAAAGTCCTATCGATTTAGTTGGTCCTTTGCCAAATAATTGAACTCCCAACCCACACAAAGGCTAATTGCAACTTTCAACAACCTAATTAATTAATTTAGGCTCCTTCAGTTCGTATATTGGCAGTGGCAATTTACCTCTTTCAAGTCCTACCTGAATCTTTATAATTTCACCTGTACCCTATCGCATTTAATGTTATGTAACATTACTATGATAAATTCTTTATTTATTTTGGGGCTGGTCCCTTTAGAATAGTATTACAGAAGATGAAAAATGACATTGTGTTAAGAAAAGAAAAATTAACATATATTTAATTTTATCCTTAATTTGACAAATTATATTAATTTAATAAATATAGTATACAAATCCTGTACCACTACAACCCGTGAACGGGTCTGGGGTTCAGTACATGCTAGAGACTACCGTTTCGTGGACAACGGTTCTGCAAGGAGGTGACTTGCCCTAGGCTACACTCAACAGCCATATCCCCCCTTAATTTGGATACCCTATTTTCATAATATTTTATAGAGGCTGGGTGAACCCGAGAAGGGCCCGAGATCCCATATGATTCATCTCTCCTGCAAACAGACTAAATAAAAGTCTCGGCCTGCAGCGGGATTTGAACCAGGATTTCCAGCATGGCAATTCAGTGCTCTACCATTGAGCCATTCCGCTCCACAAAATAGAATATACGAGGTATGGCTATTAATTAACGAGACTGACGTTGCAATAAAATTTATTTTTATTTTATACAAAATTAGTTACTATCACCTTCCATATAACACCCCTTCTCTATCCCTACAATGCTCCATGCGAATTTTCCATTGTTGGAAACAGTGCTGGAAGTCATCTTCTGTCAGCTCCTTCAGGACGCTTTCCTCTTTCTCTTTTACAGCTTCCACGGACTCAAATCTCGTCCCTTTTAATGAAGATTTCACCTTAGGGAACAGATAGAAGCCACATGGTGCAAGAAGCCAAAATGGTGCCTAAAATTCTCACGTTTGAACAACATGCAGCTCGCAAAAATATTTAAATAATACTGGCACTTTGGATGCCATTGAAAATGGCCCAAATTTATTAGAAAGGGTAATAACATGTGATGAAACGTCGTTTTTTACTTATGATCCGGAAACGAAGCGCCAATCCATGCACTGGAAGACCCCAACTTCACCGAGAGCCAAAAAAGCTAGAATGAGCAATGATGATTGTTTTTTCGATATTCATGGGATTGTGTACCTTCACTGGATCCTTGAAGGTCAAACTATTAATCAATACTACTACCTTGAGGTACTTCCAAAACTACGTGAAGGAGTAAGGAAAAAACGACCCGAAATGTGGAAGGACAAATCATGGGTTCTCCACCAAGACAATGCGCCAGCTCATTCCGCGTTATCTGTCAAGAATTTCCTAGCCCAGTACAGCATTCCATTGTTAGATTATCCACCTTATTCACCAGATCTTGCACTATGTGACTTCTATTTGTTCTCTAAGGTGAAATCTTCATTAAAAGGGACGAGATTTGAGTCCGTGGAAGCTGTAAAAGAGAAAGCGGGACGCGTCCTGAAGGAGCTGACAGAAGATGACGGCCAGCACTGTTTCCAACAATGGAAAATTCGCACGGAGAGTTGTAGGGGTAGAGAAGGGGTGTATATTGAAGGTGATAGTAAGTAACTATGTATAAAATAAAAATAAATTTTATTTTGGGTAAGAGATAATAAAAACCATTTTCCAGTTATTGTTTTATTCAGTTATTATCACTCCTTAGAAACGTTTCGACACTATGGTGTCATTTTCAATCCTTTCTTCTCTTGGATTTTTTAACTTTAAATAAATAAATTAACAATAATCACAATACTATAAATAATTTAACATAAATGTCCAAAGATAACATACTATAAGTATAAATAGTAAAGTATAAATAACTGAATAAAACAATAACTGGAAAATGGTTTTTATTATCTCTTACCCAAAATAAATGGAAGGATAAATCCAGTTTAAAAAAAGAAAAAAATTATAAAAATTAATTTTATTGCAACGTCAGTCTCGTTATTTAATAGCCACACCTCGTATATGTGGAAGAAAATGGTCAAGGTAGAAATAAAAAGAAATTTCTTAATTAAGGTTGAATGATTTATTCGAAAGCCAACGTTTCAGGTCTTCTTCAGAGGTTATATTGGGTTCTAGGTTTGAATGTGAAAAAGAAAAATATAACTTATATCCATAATTATAGTAACAATAAGTTTAGTTATAATGGTATGAAATGGTCAGGGTGGGGATGCAGTCAATGATTACACAAAATAAGAATGATTTATTTGATTTTGCCAAAGTTTCGGCCTAAGATGTAGGTCATCTTCAGGGCTGGGAAAAAGAAACTGTTTCTTTTATTTAGCTCTGTATATGTGTAATCATTGACTGCACCCCCCCCCCTGACAAATTTTGTACCATTATTAGAATTATCCAGTCAACTATTTTCCACTTAAATATAAGTTTATTTATTTTTGATGAAGAATTAAAAAAAAAAAACAGTCAAAAATAAATTTAAAGGAGGAAAACGTTGTAAATATGTTCATATATATAAATAAATAAAAACAAAACAAAAAGGAAAAGTATGGAAAGAGAAACTTAAATTTTGATCGTAAGAACCGGGCGTTATTTGAGATCTACTTTTAGTTGATTTAGTTAGTAATTTGGTATCTATTCCGCAGGTTGTGGCTTCGAGTTGAGTTACAAGTTTTAACTGTTTATTCGATTCGTTTTTATTAAATACATTTTATAAGTTATTTTGAGCTTTAGTGTGGAAAAGAGAATGTAATTATGGGTAATGTCTGTATTTCGGTGATAAAAGCTTCAACAAACATTTCGACCTTGGTTGTTGAAAGGTTCAAATTTCAAATGATTACCGAAGTATACACATTTCCGATATTTGCATTCACTTTTCCATACTAAAGCTCATCATGATTTGTATTATTAACTTGTATTATAGCAAAATATTAAATGGGAAACGAATGTAATGTTAAAACTTGTTACTCAACTCGAAGCTACAACCTGCGGAATTACCAGTTATTCAATAATAAATTTATTAGTTAGTTAGTTAATTATTAATTAGATATAAAAAATTGTCGGTGAAGGGGAAATACTGAAGCCTTATAATCCGTCAGTAAGGAAGAGTTATTTTTATCTTGCTCTTACTTTGACTCAATCAAGTAGTGGCTGTTTAGGATTCTATTCATATTTCCGTTAATTTTATCATATTTTGCTAACGTTATTTATCTTAAAAAAATTATAAATATTTACAAAAATGGTGAAATAGATAGGGCTAACGCAGTAAACCTCAATGCTCATATTATGATGTACGAATGAACTTATCGATAAACTGTTTTAAGTGGGTAGAGAGAAAGCTGCGGTATTTCTGTCAGGTCTTATTAATTATTTCAGAGAATCGATTCTCAGAATTTCCCCTCTCGTTAGACGTCTGAGCTCACGCTCCCAGAATATTTCATACATACAGCGCTCAAGTTCTGGGTGTCTCTCCTACCTAGATACACAGTCACCGTTCTCGGAACTTGAGACTCTTCTTCGAAAGTGACATCAGAGGGTGTGGGGCAGAGGAATCCACTAGATCAGTTCGGCTTCTGCTTCGTAGGGAGGCTGTACGCTTTTTGTCTTCAGGTAAGAAACCGAAAATAATACCAGTAAGTAGGATAGATTTTAATATAGACGGAAAGAAGTTGTTCATTTAACGTCACTTTTTGCTTCTATGGCTAATAGGACGATGCTACATTGGGAGCTCTAAATTTTGCCTTTCCAGGTTTAATTAGGATACAGATTTTTACCGAGTACCTGACATCGTACACGTTCGGGACCCCCGTTTAATGTCCATTCCAAAGGACTGCGTAACTAAGGATTTTTTACTCACTTTAAAAAATCCTAGGGCCAACTGCTGGGCTACGAACTCGCGATCTTGGGCTTAGTAGTTTGTTACGCTAACCACTAGACCACAGGTCACCCAGAGGGAAAGAAGTTAATATCCACCTTAATGTAATGAACAGTAGATCTAGTAACAGTCTCCGTTAGCTGGAAATTAATTTACCTACTTCAAAGTCAACTTTTGTGATCAAACATTGAACCGTTCTCTTATTAAGTAGTAATTAGTTTTGAGCCGCAATAAAAATGTTAATCAGTTTGTTTATTTATTTTCATTCATTAATTTAACGTCACTTTAAGCAAGAGTGGCTAATCAGGTGATGTCGGAGGACAGCAGGAGTCCAAACTTTAACTTCCTTTCCTCCTCTATCCAGGCAAAACTAGGATTGAGATCTTTAACGAGTATCTAGATGGAATCCCCAATTTTGCGTCCCTTTCGAAGGACGGCATTACAAAATATTTAACCAAAGATTTAACATTTAATTTATGAACCGGTTTGTTTCACATTCGAGAGTTTAATTAAAGCAAACAAATTAACAGAGGCAGAAATGCATGCAAACTACAATTCCTTTTAATGCTTCATTTTTTTCTCTCTTTTTCTTCAATCAAGGAGATGCTTGCTGGATTTGTTCTTAGGCAGTTGTTCATAATTCATTTTAACGTAAAGCGTAAATTTCCTAAATACTATCAGTTTTACAAAAACCTTTTAAATGTGCAATGTGCTTCTATAATTTTACCGCTTTAAACCTCAGTGCATTTAGGACTGTGGACGACCAGCTGAATATGTACAACATCATTAATACTAAAATATATTATGAAAGGATAAAAGATAGATTGAAATACCTTATCTATTGAAAAAACTGATTAATTTTCGAAGTTCGTTTCTATGTTGTCCTATGTACGACATGGACCCTTCATGATCTACAGACCCTCCCAGGGCTCTCCCAGTCTCTATAAAGTGGCTACCCTCAATAGCTAGAAAAGCTGAGCAGTTGAGCGTGATCTCGGACAAATCACCTCGTTGCGCTACAGTTGTATTAGAATTAATACAGTTTCTACCGTGTACTAAACCCAACTCATTAGTTGTTGTAGTACAAGTTTTTTTTCTTCTTAGAGATTATAAAGTGATTGTTTACACGTGATCTATTTAAATAAAAGGTGCAGTGCATTTCCTGATGGACCTGTTTATAAGTTTGACCTCATTGAGAGCGAATTGCATAAACAGATTGAGTCACCATTGCCTAGAATGACTGGGCGACGTGGGATACACCCCACGCACCGCCTGAGTCAGTTCTTGTGCTTGGGACACATGGTCCTAGTTAGCCACTGCGGTGCCGTTGACTCATCCGTGTCTGCCGTGGATTTTAATATGTAATACCATGGTTCATATCATTCATTGTCTTTTGTCTCAGTATTAATTCTACTCCAGGCATTGTGTGAATTATGTGACGGTGTAGTGGCTGTCATTACAACAATCTATAACCAAAGTCGTGGGTTTGCTGCCCGGTAGGCCCTAAGATTTTTTAAAAAAGAGTAAAACATTCTGTGTTATGCCGTCCTTCGAATTGAACGTAAACTGACGGTCCCGATTCAGCTGATCCATAATGATCCCTATCCTAATTATACTTGGATAGACTCCAACTGCAGTATCTTCCGATCAGTTATAGCAGCATATAGTGGCATTAAATGAATAAACAAACAAGACGATATGTTCATTGTCTCGTCCTTAATATGAAGTTTTATTATCTTTATAGTATAATCATATTATTGATTATAATTTTAAACGAATAAAAAAAATCATGTATTATAAACAAAAATAGGTCTTTTTAAAGATTTGTAATTATACAAAATGCACCGTTCAAGCAATCTTGTCTGGCTGCATTACTGGAACTAAATAAATAAATAATGAGAAACTGTGAAAACGTGTTTCCGGTAATATGAGTCACAAATTTGTACCGAAGTCTCAGCCACCAACCTTACTCCTGCCCCTTCTTCACGGATCTTTTCAGTGTCATCCGAGTAAGTGATTTCTATAGCAATCATCTCCTGCATATTTCTGAACCGATTTCAAATATTTTTAGCGAAGAAACTTGTATTTTTCATATAACTCTTCGACCTATTTTTATACTAACAAGCAGGTGAGTAATCTCTGAGCACATGAGTAATAGAAAATGCGAATAGGATACGGCCCAAATAAGATAATTTTCGTGCATTTAACAGTTTTTAATGAGTTCTCATAGCTGACTCTTCTTCGTAAGTTTCTATTTATGTATATGGTATTCTAACTCCATTCATTTTATATTGCAACGAATACCTAATGGTTTTGAATATTAAGTTTGTTTATTTAGGCAACCGCTATCTTATGAATCATGAGCTAAGAGAGATGGTGAGCCGATAATCGATAGCCGGAAGTAATATTCGCCAATCCTCCGGGCGGAAGTAGGTTTAGTGGAAAAGAAACCCTCCCCCCCCTCTCTCTCTCTCTCTCTCTCTCCCCCTCTGTCTTTCTCTTTCTCTCTCTGTCTCCCTATCTCTCTCTCTCTCTCAGAAGCTCTAAAAAAGTCATTACCCCAATTTAAGACTACCCCCCACCCCGCTTTATATCTCCACTTCAGGAATTTTTCATATTCCCTTAGCCTCCCGATTCCACCAGGGCGCCTTTGTAACATAAGAATGTTTTTATGGTTCTTCCCGTAGTTTTATATTATTGAAGTTCCATGTTTCCCTCTTTTATGCGATGTATAAGTTTTAGTAACATTTATGGAGTTATAATCAATCTTCTGAGGTGTAATTTCTTTATATTTATTTTATTTTATTTCCGTCCTTAATTAATGCAATGTAAATAAAGTAGGGATCGGTTGGCCAAAAATTTTTAAAAAATCTCATTACGAAAGAATATGGAATGGCCATGTATAGCCTTTCCAAGTCACAAGCAACCCGTTCAAATTCAAATGTAACCCTCTCCAAATGAGTTAAAACCCTTTCCAAAGCAAATGTCACCCTTGAAAATGTTTTGGAAATTTTAAAGTTTTAAAGTTAAATAGTCCATCCAGATCTTTATCTCACAATCGTCTCTTAGGGTTTCCGTAATCCTTGCAAGGATGTTTTCGTTTTCGACGTGGTGCATCCAAGAAACTTGGATTCGATATCGGATTCGGCGATAACACTTTATCTAAAAGTAAATCGTTAACTTGAATAATTATTAAGATTATATATGAACGCTCTTATCCGTATACCTTATAATATCTCAGAACATTTTGCATGTAAAACTCTGATTCAAATCTGCATGTTTAATATTAGTTTTCATAGCACCTACGAATTTTAAGGATTAATCCTACACAGAACTAAGAAAATCAAGTAGAGAAATCCATCCACCCTTTGAGAATATAATATATTCTGGATCTATTACTCAATCAATGAATCACTGGATAATCACACATCGTGGCCAAATCAGTAATGTCAAAATTGCGTATTTTTTAAAATTCTACATCGACTCTGAAAGTTAAAGATTTGTCGAAATTTGGAAATTTCAATTACAATTCCTGCCTTTTCTAAGTTTAATTAAATTACTGTTTTTAGAATTTTTTCCTATAAAAAATAAGTAACCAAAATTGTCTTTTTTTTTAATCATTTATATCTTCTAAACTTAATTCAGACTTAATTGATTTATGATAAACATTCAATATTTGCTTAGGTTTATGTTCTATCCCTTCGATCCCTGACTTGGTGATTCCTTTATCAGCTCCCTCTTTGCGAATGTAAACTGGACCTCCCTCGCAATTTGTTCCTCATCAAATATTTTTGAAGCTGCCCTTCCATGTGTATTGAGTTCACCAATTTATTTATACTATCCCTTCGAGAATTAATGTACACGTTACTTGATGTTTGCTTCCATTTATTATTTAAAACTCAATTCTATTGCACCGTTGAGAAAAGATTTAGGTACAGTTGAAGTCAATTTATTGATTTCGTTATATTTTACATGTGCCTTGCCAAAGGTTTCGGGTTCGAGGTTTAGCAGATTTTATTTAATCTGTTAACATTCGGTGATGGATCCTTTGGGATCTATGTCCTCGGGCAAATCCCATCCCTGCACAACCGTTGACCAAGAATCAGTCTCTTTTTATTAGGGATTAGATTATTTGTACACAAACTTTATGTTATGTAAACATTATGTTATATATACCGTTTGAAAGATCATTTAATCCTATAATAACCAGCCTTTCTTTTCCTTTTGAAAGTGAAGCCAAGTTTTAAAAATAAATAAGAATAAAATTATGTCTTCCGCGGAAATTCGTATAATTTTTCTCTACGAATTTAAACTTGGCCATAGCGTCACGGAGGCGTATCGAAACATGAATATTGTTTATGGTGAAGATACAGTGAGCGAAAGAACAATCTTCCGTTGTTTTGAAAAATTTTGGTCTGGGGATTATGACCTTACCAAGAAAGGACGTGGTAGGCCGAAGACTAAGTTGGACAACGAAAAGTTGAAAGAGCTAGTCAAAGTGGGCCCTTCCCAAACCATTCGTGAATTAGGTTCACAACTTGGAGCAAGTGCCATGTCTGTTTCCAGGCACCTTAAGGAGCTTGGTAAGACAAAAAAGCTGGAAATATGGGTACCACATGATTTAACCGAGACCCAGCAGCTCACCCGATTTTTTTTTTTTTAATTTCCAGGAGATGAATATAGAGGTCCTTCCTCACCCACCACATTGTCCGGACCTTTCTACAACTGATTTTTACTTTTTCCGTAGTTTGGATAATTTTTAAGAAATAAAAAATTTGACCACGCAAATGCTCTGAAATTGTCCTTTTTCCTTAATATGCAACAGGTGTCTACAATATCTTGAAGAAAGTTGGTGTAGTTATTCCTCCCATAAATTCATTAAAGCTAGAAAAACCTTCCCCTAACTTCGTTCATTAATCTCTCTCTCTCTCTCTCTCTCTCTCTCTCTCTCTCTCTCTCTCTCTCTCTCTCTCTCTCTCTCTCTCTCTCTCTCTCTCTCTCTCTCTCCCCCCCCCATATTAAGATTTAAAAAATTAATCTTTAATTTACCGCAGTATCTCTGTTTTCAATAAATATGCATAGTTAATTAAGACTGACTATAGTTAAATTGTTTTTAATTATAAAGTTTCGTTCTTTTAATTATCTGTTATAATTAATAATAAACTATTTTCTGTTTCAGGTAAGGACCTGGACCTGAATCCAGTAGTTTAACTGTTGGCAAGGTATTTTATAAATATTTTGAACAGTAAATAGTAATAGTAGACGTTATAAATTATTTAATCTATAAATTTTGAAATAATGTATATTACAGTTCATATGTAATTCTATTTTTTACGTGGAACTTTATTTAGAGTGTCTGTATAAATCATTTTAATGCTTTATTTTTTCTTCTGTTTTTCACTATTAAAATAATATTCGTGAGTACAATATTAACAATAATTGTATCGTTTTATATTAAGCTTAACTATAGTTCCTAGGGATGCAGGGTATTTAAGTGTGTAGACAGCTGTGTTCCTATGCTGAAGTTCAAATCTGTCTGTGGAAGATGAATTATTAAGCTGGACCCTTTAGAAACTACAGAACCTTCTGAGGCTCAATAAATTGTGGTAATCCTGAAAAATCAGAAACCTGCGAACAGTACATTGTGAGTCAAGTACTCAAGTCCCAAGTCCCTTCAAGGGTTGAAGCGGTACGTAAGTAAGTATGTAGTAAGTAAGTTTCGAACCGAATTATTTACATAAGTTGTTATTACTACTTCATCGAGTTAGTTGAAAGCGTTCGCCAACTTGGAACTCTAACAGAGGAAACTTTTAAGCTAGTTTCCCTGGCGCGAGGTGGGGAGGTCCGTAAAAGGATAAATAATCGAATGTGATTGGTTTACACGAAGGCTACGTCACCGACGAGGTTTACGGCGGCAAAGTTAAGCCAGTAAACATTGTAATTCCATGAGCTGCGCTTCCTAACAGTTTGCTCTTATCTAATATGGCTAGAATAACCTACTTGCTGATTTGTAAATTGTCGTCTAGAAGATAAATTGATTGTTATTTACACTTTATGTTATTACTCGCTTCGTATTTTAACAACCGTACGATTGCTCAGTTTTTTCAGTGTTAAACTTAAATTTTGTGCTCTATAAATGCCTATAAATTATAAAGAAATAGAAACAACAACTTAAGGTCCATGTATTAAATTGTTTTTATTTATTCAGATAACGTACTGTTTTATTTAGGCTTTTGCCGGGGATGTTCAAGAATGAAATACACATATCTTGCTGACACTGATGTTATTATTATTATTATCAATATATATGAACATAATCTGAAAATAGACATAAAATACTTGTTAAGAAATTATTTGAAAAATTCCAAACATGAAGCCTTAAGTATCTAAAATGTACGGGTATTTTGTTTTTATACGGTTGGCAACTAAGTCATTGCCGTTTTTGTCGATAGATTCACTCTACACTTTCTTTTGTTTTGTTAACGTGGCCAGAGCATCTAACCTATATTTTTTTCTTACTGTATGGACTTCGACGTTTAATCAGTAAAAAAATTTTTTTGATTAGTTCTTTAGTTTTGTTTTTATCCCAATTTAAAAATGGAAGAACAGGACGTGCACTTCCGACACATTTTATTGTATTACTTCCGAAAAGGCAAGAACGCATCGCAAGCACAAAAGAAGTTATGTGCCGTATATGGAGATAAAGCCTTAAAAGAAAGGCAGTGTCGAAATTGGTTTGAAAGAATTCGTTCCGGTGATTTTTCACTGAAAAATGCACAACGATCTGGCCGCCCAGTCGAAGTGGATGAAACCCATATCAAGGCCATTATCGATTCAGATCGTCACAGCACAACACGAGACATTGCAGAGAAGCTCAATGTGTCGCATACATGCATTGAAAAAAAACCCTTGGTTATGTCAAGAAACTTGATTTATGGATCCCTCACCAGCTAAAGGAAATTCATTTGACGCAACGGATTAGCATCTGTGATTCGCTACTGAAACGCAATGAAAATGATCCATTTCTGAAGAACCTAGTTACTGGCGACGAAAAGTGGATAGTTTATAACAATGTTACTCGCAAGAGATCGTGGGTGAAGCAAGATCAACCAGCCCAAACAGCATCAAAAGCAGATATTCACCAAAAAAAGATTATGCTGTCAGTCTGGTGGGATCACAAAGGAATTTTGTATTTTGAACTCATGCCGCAGAACCAAACGATAAATTCAAATGTGTATGTTGAACAACTCGACAAACTGAAGGATGCAATTGAAGAAAAGCGGCCGGTATTATCAAATCGGAAGGGTGTTGTTTTCCATCATGATAACGCAAGGCCCCACACATCTTTGGTTACTCGGCAAAAAATATTGGAACTGGGTTGGGATGTTTTGTCACACCCACCATATAGCCCTGACCTTGCGCCTTCGGATTACCATTTGTTTCGTTCCATACAAAACTCTTTAAATGGTAAAATTTTTAACAACGTGGTTGATGTCAGATCACACCTAATTCAGTTTTTTAATAGCAAAGACCAGACATTTTACGAACGGGGAATTTTTACGCTGCCAGAACGATGGAAAAAGGTCATCGACAAGAACGGGCAATATGTAATTGAATAAAGTTATATTTTTAAACAAAAATTCTGAATTTGCCTTCTTATTTGAAATCGGCAATGACTTAGTTGCCAACCCTATAGTTCAGAGGCATCTTGGTTGGAATTTTTCCAATAAGGTCTTACTAATTATTATTATTTTACATATTTTCACTTTTAACCTGCAATTAATGTTGCTTCACATTTCTCTCTATTGCATAAATAGGTTTTTATTGATCACTGTGTGATATTTTATTTTACATATAGATTAGAATAATAAAAATAGGTTCTGAAAACTGAGTTAAACTGATGAATATATAAATTATTTTATAAATATTGAATGATAATTGTTGTCCTTGATAATATATATGTTGAAGAAATTGGTCCGGGTAGAGGTCACTGAATTTCTCGTGTAATTTGAGAAATTCATTTCACCCCGGACCAATTTCTTCAACATATTTTATAAATAATTTTAAATAAACTTTTTGGCCGCTGACACTGATGGATGAAGAACGTCTTGATGTATCAAGAATAAGGTTTCGCGTAAAATATTAGGTCTAAAAAAGGATAGGACCACTGAGGAATTTAGGAGATTACACAACGAGCAATTGCGAAGCATGCACCCGGTTAATATTATTCAAGTGATTGCTTGGTAACGAACAAATTCCTTAAAAGGAGCTGTGCCAACTTGGAAGCGCCTGATGGGTATACCGAGGCGTAGGTGTGAGGATTGCATTAAGAGTGATCTGGTGGTTTTGGATTTAGGTAGTGGGTGGACGGAAGTGTGTAAGCAGAGATTGGTGGTATCGGCAACGACCCTTCGGGTGCGCTAAGCCTTTTTATTATTATTTATACAAACTTTAGCCATTTTACATATTAAAGTTAAACTCATGAATATATTATTATAATTGTGAAAAAAAGGGCTTTAAATGAAGTAACAGAAGAAAAGGCTCGAATAAAGACTTGAAGTTTGTTTTCCTGCTTACACTATATTGAAAAAATAAGACCATGTGACCTACGCAATACATGCAAATTATAGGCATTGGATTTAAGCAACGATTAATAAAATTAAATGAAGAGTTGTATAATCGTCGAACTGTTGGTTTTTAAAGACGTAAAACCCGCAGGTCTCAAGGCCTATGATATTCTCGAATTTTTACGTGATATTACTTTTCCATAATTTAAAATATTTAGTAGATAATTTATTTGAGTATTTTCATTTATTTATATTTTAATATGTAATATCCATTGAATTATATTTGTTTTTTTATTGTAAAAGTATATTATTTTTAACCCAGAGATGTTTATCCAACCGATGTATGTGTTTATACAACCGAACGAACGATTTGAGAGCGTTCAGATGAGAATTTCATTGAAGCGATGTTCATAACCTACCTATCGATGTTTGTTTAGTGATTCTCGATCTCTTTCACGTTCGAAAAGAGAAACATTCTTGTTATCTTTCACTTAGCTTAACAGCTTTCATAACGGAATAGTATATTTTCATGTTTAAACATTACATAAGTTCCTCTGTAGGAATCCAGTATTCCTTGTGGTGATGAACTCTCACTATTCGAAATTGTTGTGTTATTAAATCGCCGATTCCATCTTCAAAATTCCATGGTATTGAGTCCATAATGCAGTAATCATATTATTTTAACATCGCTTTTGTCTTCTTATAAGGAAAATAATAATCATCTGCAATTTTTACACTGAAAATTAAATTTTAGACGGGTTAATAGATTTAAGCAATTACATTTTATTATCGTATTAGATCAACAATAGACATATTATTATTATTATATATTAAATTATAAATGGAATTGGTCATTCATATTTCTTGAGCCTCTAAATACGTAGTAAATATGTAACAAGTGTCAAATATCTAAGAAGTCATAGTTTCTCCAAATACCGGATCATAATATGTAGAATTTTGTTAATAATTATCAGATAAACTTCATATAAATATATGTAGTATATTCTAACAACTCTCAATTATATTCTAACAAAACATATTAACCAAGGACAGTACTTCACTCGAAGAAAACAAGTATACTGAAGGCAAACGATTGAACCGTAGTTGTTAAGAAAAATAAAGAAAAACAGCCCAAATGTTAGGTTGCATCATGTTGATGTGACCGTTTGTACTATTTATGTGAGATGTCCTTCTACATATATATGATATTATTTATTCTGTCCAGTTAATATTATTTATCAAAAAATATGAACTAATAATAAATTATTAATTAAAATATAAGTTAAATGAATAATGAAATGAGGTTCTGTGGTATGAGCTTATTTTGGAAAAAGGGGTGTGTGACCCAAAAAAATTGATTTGACCCTTGATTTAACCCTTCCCAGCTGTTTTCTTTGACCTTCCTTATGATTCAGTAGTTGTATTTCAGCCTTGGTGGTGGTGGGATGCTGTATCTGTTTGCTTTCTTGTTGGACTGTGAAGTTGAGATGGCCTTTACTTATTGTTTTAGGCCCCTGTTCGGAATTTTCCTACTCATGCCTTAATATATTTACCTTCATTTATATTTATTTCCTATTTAAACTTGCATTTTTAACGTTCTGCTCAGTCCTTATTAATTAATTAATATTTATAATGCGGGTTGAAATGTCGATTTCTAATAAATAATTTGTTTCTATTTGAGGAATCCTTTGTTCGATCACCACCCTGACCGTTTTCTTCTCCACGTCAGCTAATATAATTCAAGTTGCCTTTTAACCATTAACTCTTGTATGTACCCCCCTGCACTCCCTGTCCCCTGACACCCCGAGGAATACCCTACTCCCTACTACGGCTAGGCGGAGGGGGCGGCCGCCAGTATCGATCCGCTCCACTCCTCACCTGTTAGCAAGTCTTTGCCTCGCTTAGAGGGAGTCTCTCTTCTCTCAGAAATATAAATCTCTGCTCATTTAAAAATAATACGAGCTTTGAAATAATTTATAAGAATTTATCTTCACACCTCTTATTATTTATAAATCTGTACTTCGACAAACATTTGTATAAAACTAAATACGAAAAGGCTTTGTTAATAGTTAAGTTTATAAACGTTGAAAGAAAAAACAGGTTTGTCTCATTAGCTTCCTTTTTAATATTCTCGAAAATAAGAATGCTCGTGAGTTGTAGCATCGAAAAAAGAATGAATGTTTTGAATCGTTCACTTATCTAAAAGGTCCTGTATTTTTGTAAATTTTTTACTTGTGGTGAGAACCCCATTTGGGTCATGAAATTTATTGGTTTTATATATGGATTTATTTTATTATTTTTATTATTATTTATTTATTTATGGAATCGTTTTAACTACTATACATATGGCTAAAAAAATACTGTTACCTCTGTAATTAATGCGGGGCACTCATAATTTATGCAGTGGTTATTTTTTTAGTTATGGTCATGAGGGGAAATGAAGTGCCGATCAATTAATTAGGAAACTCCGTAATCCCTCTTAATAATCCCTACCTCTGTTTGAATTTTGGGGTATTTATCCAATCAGCTATTATTGGATAAATTATAAGTGTTTTGGCCAATCAACGTTTAGCCTTTTTTTTAACAGGAATTTATTAGCTCCGCCTGTATCTATGGATTTAATCTATGTATCCGCCATTATTTATGGATGTAACTGAATCTTTTAACTCGATTTTTGGCCGCTTCAAAACATCGAATAGAATTGAAATGGTGCACACTTCTCCAGGTCCGATGATAATACAATAATTTAATAAGTTTGTCTCATTATCCTGACCAGGATCTTTAGGATTAGAAATTTTTCATAGTGTCTTGTGTCCAATACCAAGGAGGCGTGTTTTTAAGTCTCTAAAATAATGGAAGGTAACCAATTGCCAACCAGGAGCATAATAGTAGGAGAAGACCCCGAACTACTTTCTCGGAAACTTGTAGAGACAAGAGTTGGAACAAAGTAGCCTGCAAGTATGAAGTCATATTGCAATGGAAAAGCCATTTTGAGGAGCTTCTCAACTCAGCTCCTTGTGGATCAGACACAAGAGAAGACCTAACAGTAGGAAACCAGGAATATGATCTTGAACCACATGATGATGAGTTGGTGATGAACGCCATTAATCGGCTAAAAAATAATAAGGTCCCTGGAGCTGATGACCTGCCTCCTGAACTTTTCAAGTACGTAGGAGGTGAGCTGATAAAGAGGTTTCAGAATCTTGTCTTAACCATCTAGAAGGAAGAAGTTTGGCCGGAGGATTGGAAAAGGACAGTTATATGGCCTATTTTCAAAAAAGGAGACAAACTTCACTGTCAGAACTACTCAGAAAGAGGTATTTCTCTTCTCTCTTGCGGATATAAGATCCAAATATTCAAAAGACCAAATATTCTGCCTGAGAACAATTCTTGAAAGAGGAAATGAATTAAAATCCAAATTAAAATCCACCATCTTTTCGTGAACTTCAAGGCGGCTTACGTTATGACACCATTAACCGTGAAAAACTGTACAAGGCACTTGAAGGATTCAATATCCTGAATAAGCTAATACGCCTGATGAAGGTGACCACTAGTGGTGTGAAGTGTACTGTGCAGGTTGGTGGGCAAAGGAAGGAAGAGTTCTCTTCAAGAAAAGGATTTCGCCAAGGTGATGCGCTGGCATGTCTCTTGTTTAACCTGGCACTTGAAAAGGCAGTTAGGGACGCTGGTCTGCAAACTAGCGGGGTGGTGTACGAGCTGGCATGGTCCAGCTCTTAGCATATACGGAAGATTTGGACATTGTGGGGAGGTCGTTTTTGTCTGTAAGAGATGGTTTTTGGCTCTTTGGACGCCGCCAGAAAACTCGGGTTAGAGGTGAACGAAGGAAAAACTAAGCACATGACCACAGGAGAGGAACCACAACCTGGCGAAACCATCAATGTTGGCCCCTTCAACTTTGAGAAAGTTGCCCAGTTCACGTATTTAGGGTCACTAGTCACTCAAGATAATTCACCTGAGGTTGAAGTGAAGAGAAGAATATTGATGGCCAACAAGTGTTATTTTGTCCTCCGCAAAGAGGTCACCCCTCGCCTTCTATCACGGAAGGCTCCATCTGTACAAGATATTGATCCGCCCAGTCCTGTTGTATGTACATGAACGACAGCAGAATCGAGCAGGACCTATTAGTCTTTGAAAGGTAAATCCTCCGAAGAATTTTCGGAGGAGTCCATCTAACGGGAACTGGAGAAGGCGAACGAACAACGAAATATATGCAATATTTAATGAAGAGGATGTTGTTCTGACAATGAAGCTTGTGAGATTGCGATGGGCTGGACACGTGGCTAGGATGGAGGACGAGGCAATCCCTAAGAGGGTATTGACTGAACCTCTCCATGGCACTAGGAGAAGTGGGAGACCGAAGCTGAGATGGTCGGATGGTGTGGCGAGAGATGCCAGAGATATCATGGGAGTGAGGAACTGGATGTCAGCTGCGCCGAACAGAGAAGACTGGAGGAGGCCAAGACTCGTAACTGAGTTAATAATAAACCAATTGCCAACAGAGACTGAATTTCTTCAAATATTAATATAATTGTTATTATTATTTTATTAATTTTATAATTTTGTTCAGATTTATTTATTTATTTTTATATGATATTTCGATTAGTTAAGTTATAAGCAATAAATCCATTTCATGCCAATACCTGACCTAACCCCTTCATTTACGAAGAAAATAATACGATTCCGCTCCCTTAACCACAAGAACCTCATTATAGTGATTAACTTAACCACTCATTGACCGGGGTTATAGATGTATGCTTTTATATAATACTACAATATATTGGTTCATAAACCAAATTTTGTTTATCGTACGCCAAAGCATGCCTACATTTTAATTGTTTTATTTTTTTTTTTTTGGAGGTGTTGATTCCTTTTTTGGAATCGTACTGACGATTTACTGTTCGATAATACTACTCAAATAATTGTGTAATAATGAATATTGTCAAAACCCGTATTGCCGTAAGGCAAGGAAAGCTGCTTGTATAAAGAAATAAACATTTGATAATAAAAAGCCTGCTAATGGAACTTTAATGGAATTATTCGTTTTATAAAAAATATATCAGCTGTATTGTTAGTTACAGGCGACGTATTACCATACTCCTTACACTCGGGTATTAATCCATTCCCTGGTAAGGATTATCCTGAGAGGATGATGTAGGATATCTTGCCTGGAGAAACCGAGGGAGCGTGAAAGAAGGATCTTCCAGCCATAAGATCTCTGTAATCCGTCCTGTCATCTTCAGATGCCTTTATATTCCACGTCTCGGCTATATGTATCTCTTATATTCACCTTCTACAAAATTACCTCCGAATTTTAGCTTTTGCCTTGTAAAAGTTAAGGAAAATTTATAGTTCTTGTTATAATATTTTTCTCTCATGAATTATTTCTCATGGAGAATAATATGCCTAGAATAATGAGAAAATTATTTGGATAAATCGCCATTCTTTCTTTCAAACATTTTTAATTAGACACTAAATAACTTTGCTTAGTTTTAAAAATCTTCCTTTACTGCATTAAAGTAATACATGGTTAAATATAAAGAGGAGACTGAATATTCTTAACGCTGCATATGCCGTAAGCAGCGTAAAGCAGCTTTCTTTGGTCTAACTTACATTTGGCATTATCCAAAGTTCAGGAATTCTGTGGCATCTCATTAAATTTTATTTATTTATTTATTCCCTGTGAGGATTCCAAAAGCCTAAATTGAAATCAATAATAATAAATGATAAAGTGTTTATTTTTTTTCTACTTTTGACCTAGGGACGTTTCTACTTTTGGCACGTTATTAATTTTGATTAAATGTCAATTATAATGCAATTGGGAAAAACCACAATGCAAAGCCTTATGTTTCAAAAATACACCCACTTACCAGTCGACGTTTCGCCTTTTCAGGCATTATCAAGACACAAAAACAAAAAAGGGTTATGTGAATAACATCTGGAAGAAAAAGGTGCAATACATCCCAACGATCATCAGCACCAAACATGAGACAGCACACCACCACCAAGACGTTCAACATACAACTGAAAAAAAGGTAAGACGCAACCAGCTGAGAAGGTTAACCTGTATTTTTGAAACATAAGGCTTTGCATTGTGGTTTTTCCCAATTGCATTATAATAAATAATAGTGTTTCTTTTTGAGTTTTTGACTCTATTTTAGTGATAAAATATCAAGTTATACAAGATCCATGAAACATTGTCGGTTCAGTATCTTCCATATCTAGAATTATCTTTTTTCATATTGTTTTACTTAGTAGTTCCAAGACTAACTCTGTTTGAGATCTTGCTTCTGCATATCGCGGGGAATTCGGATTGGTTCAAGTATTCTGTGTCATTTCTTTCGAATTCCAATAATCTAGAATCTCTGGTTATAAATCGCTTCTCGGTCCTGTCTCAATCAAAAAAATGTTCCAATACAATCCATGAAGTAATTTCTTTAAAGCATTTTAGATTAGACATTGTAGATCTTCGCGTTATTTTAATAGAGTAAAGGAAGGATGGAGATGGATAAATAGGAAGAAGATAGAATATACTTAACTGTGAATATGTCGTAAGCTTTGTGAAGCAGCTTTATCCTAATTTACTTCTGCATTCTCCAGAAGACCTCAGATTAGTTCAGAAATTCTGTCATCTCTATAAATTATTTTTATTTAACTATTAGATGCGAAGATTCCAAAAGTCTAGAACCATTAATTCTGAATCGCTTTCCGATCCTATCTCACTGAAGCCACTCCACACTCTTGAATAGACTTATTATATCCAAAAGATTTGGAGTATATTCACACAAAAATAAAAAAAGAATACAGTACTTGGTAATAAAAAAAAAATACGATATGCAGGAATAAATTAAACGAAAATACAGAATATAATTGGAATAAAGCATTTTTAAGATTAAATTAAATTCCTATAAGGCGATTTCTTCTAAATAATTAAATATTTCGGTATGTTCAATGTTATATATTTAATTCAGACTTAAACATATCAGAAATGAAACAAATATTTACAAATAAAAATAACTTGTTATAAGGTTAAGGAATTTAATAGAGTAAAGGAAGAAGATAGATAAATAGGAGGAAGATAGAATATACTTAACTGTGTATATGTTCCAACACTTCAGATTAGTTTCATGTGAAGATTCCAAAAGTCAGTTTCCGATGCTATCTCGCTGAGCCACTCCACTCCCTAGAATAGACTTAACTTATGTGTAGTAAGCCTTGTAAAGCAGCTTTATCCTAACTTACTTCTGCATTCCCTAAGGATCTCGGATTGGTTAAGGCATTCTGTGTCATCTCGCATTACCTAGCGTTTATCTTCTTAGCTTTTATTTCTTTTCTTCACTTTCAACTACTAAAACCATGATTTTCCATGGAAAAATAAACATGAAACAGCATATATAATTTTATTTATTCGCTTGCTACTAAGATTTCAAACCTCTAAAACCACTGGTTCTCAGTCTCTCCTATCTTACTGGGAAAAAATGTAGCCCTATAGTACATGAAATATTGGTTTTAGAACATGCTGGAGACAAAACTGTTTCAATGGTTTTGCAAAGTTATGTTTTGGCCGAAGAAACGCTGGACAGCCAGGTTTTCTCCCAATTATGGTTAGTAATTAATAGAAGCTGGGTGGAGAGCTTCAGAGCCACAAGATTAATAACGATTTACAGCTGTTACTGAATTGCCCCCCACCCCCCGCTCGACAACTAAAATAAAATAATAAGAGGATCTGTTCATTTTTCTTGACTTTTATAGGAATCTTGGACTTAAAAAGTAATATTAGTACTTGAACATAAAATGATTTATTAAGTCTAAATTTATTAATAAGAATATAAAAATTACTCTTTTCATCATACTAATTCCTTCAGCAGAATTACTGAATCTCTAGCAAGTGTGTCATGGTACTTAGTATTTTTCAATTCAAAATTCAACATTGCTCTCGTTCGTTATAAGTTCTTACATTAGCGGTTTCTTAGTTCCTTGGGAACGAACTTGCTAAAAGCATCGTTACATTTTGAATGAAGTCAGTGAAGTATTTCTATCTGCGATAGAAAATATGAAACCTTAAATATCGAACCTCCTTGCTTCACTAGTTTTGTATATGAGGCTTTCAGTAAGCAGAAAATTCCGAATTTTCAAAAATTTACCTTTTCACACATTTCACAAGTTTAACCAAGCAATTTGTAACACTACAATTTATTACCTTATTCATCATGGCTGTAAGTCCGGTTTCGAAACTGAAGTTTCGGAAGCATAAAGTATTGCTTGACTAAACTAGCTTAAAATGTAAAAAAAAAAATCAATTTTTATTTCGAGTTATCAATTTAAAGTTATCCGTCTTTGATCCTTAACGCCTTAGATATAATAATTATAACAAAAGGCTCAACGAAACAAAATGCTCGATGCCGATTTTTTATTATGCTGATTAAGATGATGGCGAGCTTCCTATCAGCCTAGTCTATCCCTGGACGTTAACGTGAATGCGCTGATTATTATTTTTAAGAATTCGTTCACCAAAGAAGTCATATTAATGTTTCAGATTTGGGGATCCCGAGCCTGTATGGTGTGAGGTACTCGCTAAACTTCCCACTATAGCATCGCCCGATTAGCTACTAATATATCAGCGTATGAGCACTATTGCCGAATAAATTATTAACGAAATCAATTCGTGGTGTTCTGTTGAACAATCTTCACGGTGCTAATCTTTCGTACATATATCATTTACGAATACGCAACAGCTTTGTATAACGCTCTTTCAAAAGAACGTCATAACTCTAAAAACCCTATTTTACAATAGTATTGCTTGAAAGTTCCATGTGAGTTAAAAACAATAAAACTGGATATTGGTACAGCAAAGCATTCCTATTGTAATTTATATTGCATTTTTTTATTTTAAGTTATGCCATTATTCCCATAAAACTTCAAGTTCGAACGTGATACAACTCAAAATATGGCATAAATAAATATTTAAAAAAAATGTCGTTTCTGAATTAAAATCTTCAACCAATACAATTGCTACTAGTAGTAATTCTATAAAAAAATGAAAGGGATATTTGAACTTATAGAGACCTTTTCCAGCCATTGAATCTGAAGGCTTAACTCAAAAATACCAAATTTCGAGTTTTGTCGTTGTTCTTTCAAAGTAGCGGTATATGACAAGCATTATAAATATTATTAAGTAATATTTATAGATTGATTTTTTTCCCGAACAAAATATTTGAGTAGATAGTAAGTTGATATTTAAGTAGGTGATTTTGTTACTTAAAGCTTTGTGGGGATGTTAGAAGCCCCATGTTATCCAATTATCTATTAAACAACGCGTATTTATGGAACTTGCGTGCTTGTGCGCGCGCCTCTAGGTTGACTACCCAATAGACAGTATATCACACTAGCACTAGCCTAGGCTGATTGAAGCAGCACACTAGCACTCTACAGGTATCGATGTGCCTAATCTCCCTGGGAGTAGTTGCAAACTTGGCTGACCTGATTACGGGTTCGCCAAACGGAATTAGCATGCCTAAATGAACTTCCGTCGTTAGCAAGCGTTCTAAATTCAAACCGATTACACTTCAATAGCTGGAAAAGGTCTCTGTAAGTTCAAATATCGCTTTCATTTTTTTATAGAATTACTTCAAAGAGGAAATTTATTTAGTGAGTCGTATAATTAATGCAAATCCTGAGCGATAAATAATTGCTGTAATGCTGCCTTTTAAATTTTTTGAGTAATCAATTATTTGTGAGTATTTTTTAGCTACAAAAACCCAGTACCACTGCGATCCATGAAGAGCCTTGGGTAGAGACAGGAATGCTTCTATGGCAACAATTATGCAGGGAGGTGATTTATCAGAGATCACCCACAACAGCCAAGCTTTTCCCCAATTAATGGCACTCTTTTGTTGTTAGAGGCTAGATGAGTCCCAGGGGGTCTGAAGATCCCATAGGGTCCATCCCCGGCTGATAATAGATTAAGTAATTTATCTGCCAGAGCCAATTTGAAACCAGGATCTTCCGCATGGCAACTCAGTGCTCACTAAGTTACCTCAATCCCTTTGTTTTTTTTTTAGTTAAATGAACAAATAAGGTTTGAAAGTATACAACAATCTTTGATAGCAATTGGAAATATTACATTCATATAGTAAATAGTAAATTACCGTTTTAAATCATCTATTATGTAAAATAAATAAAAAAGTATCCCTCAAATAAAAAATGTATACAAGCAGTGCGGGATGGCCTAACCACAGCGCCCTGTAGGCTTCAATATACATGAATTATTGGTCCGGAGTTAGTAGCCAGCTGTGACTATATATATTATTTATTCTGTTAACAGCTGTAAAACTATACTAATCTTGTAGCTCTGAGGCTCACCCAGCTTCTGTTAATTGGGAACCATAATTGGGGAAAAAACTGGCGGTTCAGCGTTTCTTCGGCCAAATCATAACCTTGCAAAACCATTGGCCTAAAAACAGTTTTGTCTTCATCATGTTCTAAAACCAATATTTCATGCACTGTAGTCTTACATTTCTTCCAGCTAGATGGAGAAATTCAGAACCAGTGGTTTTAGAAGTTTGTAATCTTAGTAGTAAGCTAATAATAAAATTATATGTTTCATGTTTATTTTTCCATGGAAAATCATGGTTTTTGTTGCTGAAAGTGAATAAAAGAAATAAAAGCTAAGAAGATAAACGCTAGGTAATGCGAGATGACACAGAATGCCTTAACCAATCCGAGATCCTTGGGGAATGCAGAAGTAATTTAGGATAATGCTGCTTTACAAGGCTTACTACACATTAGTTAAGTGTATTCTAGGGAGTGGTGTGGCTCAGTGACATAGCATCGGAAACTGACTTTTAGAATCTTCGCATGTATTAGTTAAATAAACAAAATTTATAGAGATGACACAGAATTCCAGAACTACTCTGAGGTCTTTGGACATATACACAGTTAAGTATATTCTATCTTCCTCCTATTTATCCATCTCCTTCCTTTACTCTATTAAATTCCTTAATCTTATAACAAGTTATTGTTATTTGTAAATAATAGGGTGTATAAAAAAAATGACCGTCTACTGGCCATTTTCACCCTAATGGTCGCCCGGAGCCCTTCTTCCTTTTCAACGTCGTATCTCCACTGCTAAATTTTTCAAACCAACGCCGCGCATTGCGCTGGTCAAGGACACCTTCCCTTTCATATTTAATAATTTCACCAGTTGCTTCAGTGGCTGTGAATTTTTTTTTTCCAGTAATGTCTTAAAATTACGAGAACTTCGTAGGACACTGTTGTTTCTTGTTTGAAATAAATAACTATACTGAGGTTTTTTGTTAACTACGAATAAATATGTATTAACTTCCATAATTCACAAAAAAATTTAAAAAAAAACTTTTTTATATATTTTATATAGTGTAAATATATATTTTAGTCAGTAGAAATTAGAGGCTAGAAAGGTATACAATTATTTTAAAGTTAATTATATTTAATTAAAAAGATTTTAGGATGAACTTTATAAAACCTGGAACTTTTAAATTTTTCCCATACCCTCCATCTTCCATTGCTATTCCAACAAATTATTGTTACATTTTGTTAAACAAATTAATATTAACTGATTATTTATTTTTGGTGTTTATATATTTTATATATTTATTTCTCGATATAAGTAATGGTTAGGAATTTCTCAATTTTTAATATTAAATCTGAATCTTCCTTCCACTGACACCTTAAAGTTGATCTAATTTATAAAATGAAATGAAAAGATTCTGTGGCTGGCAGATTTGCATTCAATTTGGAAGAAGTATTCATAAGGCCCCGTTTTTATTTTTTCTTGCTGATATAAATATTTTATTTTTGTTTACTTTTTTTAGCTCTTGCCATTTTTTACGTTACACTAAAAAAATACCATTACTCGTAAAGGCATTTTGAATTGTCTATGCTTATAGCATCAATATAAATATAAAAGGTGTGTAAAGGAGATGGTTGGGGGGTGCAGTCAATAAGAACACCGAATAAGTGAAATACTTATATTATGTGCCGACGTTTATTCACCGTGGCCTATCCCTCTCTGACTCCTGCTTCCATACAACCAACACCCTCCGTATCAAAGAAATCCTTTTTAAAAACAATTTCCCTCCCTATATTGTTAATAAACTCATCCATGACTACCATAACCCCCCACCCTCACTCGATCACCACATCCACCATCTATCCCTATATACAGATCCTTGCCATATATACCCACCCTCTCTAATTGCATTCAAAAATACTTACGTTCCGTTATCCCCAATTTACGTATTGCCTTCAAATCCCATAACAAACTTTCCCATATTTATACCCGTATCAAAGATCCTATTCCCTTCAAGCTTCGTTCCCATGTCGTTTATCGGATTCCTTGTTCTTCTACTAATTGCAACTCTTCCTATATAGGTGAAACCAAAAACTTCCTTAAAGACCGTATTACTCAACACAAATATGCCATTTCCTCCCATAACCTCACCTCCTCTAAACTTTCCGAACATGCCATTTCTTTAAACCACACCTTTGATTTTGAAAATACGTCTATCCTAGCTACAGCGCATAACCATGACAAACGCATCCTCTCTGAAACCATCCACATAAATTTAGATTCCTCCTCTATCAATCTTAAGTCTGACTCTCATCACCTTTCCTCTACCTACTCCCAAATTTTTAATTTACTCAAAAGACCTTAAATTCCGTTTCTTCGTCATTTATGTTTCTTTTGTTATCACTCGGTTTACATCTCTTTCATTGTTTCAATTTTTTTTTTTTTATTGTATTCATATTATATAAAAATATGTATTCATATTAATTTTATCCATCTACTCCCTTTCCCCATCTTTTCCTAATCTCCAGCATGGTTACCTTCTATAGTTAATTTTTGGCCACTAGATTTCGCCCCTATCTCTTCCCCCGGTCTTAACGTTCTTTTGCTGGAATCCGATAATTTCCCGTCACTCCGACTTTGATGTTTTCTTTTTATCTCTCTATCGACATTTCTTTCATTGTTTTAATTTTATTTATATTTTTTATCCTTTTTTCCTATACTCCAGTATAGTTACCTTCTATAGTTAACTTTCCGGCCACTAGATTCCGCCCCCATCTCTTCCCTCGTTCTCAACGGTCAAATTGGCACAGTACACTCTAGCCGCGATCTGTAACGGTCACGCTTCCCATCATTCGGTAGGTCTCCTCTTCATCTCTTCTTTTTATTTATTTTAAACTTTTCTCTTTATCCTTTCTACATTTTTAATTTTCTTATTTTTTCCCCTTATCATTTTGGCATCCATCATATGTTGGTAATCATGTGTTCATATTTTTATACACCTATTTTATTTTTCTAATTCGTTAATCCCATCTAATTTTTTCATACATACATTGTAAACTATTGTTACTGTACTAGCGTTTTCACCTATTTTATCTTTTCATATTCTATTCCTATCTACTATATTTTCAAAACAGTCATTGTACACTGGTGTTATTGTACAATAGTTTTTCTATTACTCACAGTTGTTATTGTACATATATTTCCATACTTTTCTGTAATTTGGCAACATCATTAAGTCCGTTATCATACATTTTACACCTTTATTTTACTAGTTTTTCTGTATTATTCATATTCCAACCTTTCTTTATATGTAAATATCCTCGTTTTGTTCTTTTGTTTAACTCCTCCTTTTGATTTTTCTTTATATTATTATATTGTACTGTACTATCCATTCTGTACATTTATTTTCTATTTTTATTTTATATGCGTTATTTATTATTTATCATTTCTGCTCATTTTCTTTAATTTTATTAAATCTATCTTACTTTATTATATCTGCCATTATTTTCATTTTCTTTCCATTATCAATATCTTTGTTATATCTGTCTTTATCTTAATTTTATTATATTCTATCACATTTTCTATAATTATATCTGTCACTATTTCAATAATTTTGTTATATTTGTCTTTATCTGATTTATTATATCTACCACTAGTTTAATGCCTTTTCATTATCAGTAATTTTTAAATCTGTCTATATCTTTATTTTATTATAATCTGACTCCTTTTTAATATTCTTTATCTTCTATTTTCATATCTGCCACTTTGTATTTTTCTACATTATTTGTCACTAGTATTGTTACTGTACAACTTTGATGTTTTTACATTTTTGTTCTGTTTGTTTCTCTGTTAGCCCTGAAGATGACCTACACTGTAGGTCGAAACGTCGGCACATAATATAAGTATTTCACTTATTCGGTGTTCTTATTGACTGCACCCCCCAACCATCTCCTTTACATAAGATCATCCAGTCAACCATTTTCAACTCATACATAAATATAAAACATTTTCCTAAACTGTTGACGGAAAAATAATTGAAATATTCATTCATATCAAAAGTATGACATAGAATATTTATTAATCATTTGCTAATTATCGTTTGTGAAATATAATCTATATATATATATATAAAAGAGTTGGTCCTGACTGACGACCATCGCAGAGGCAAAAAGGCATAACCTATAGGCTTGAAATTTGGACAGTAGCTACATTTTATAAGGACAACGCAAAGGATTTTTTTTTAATTCGTCACCTAAGAAGGTGAAAAGGGTGAAAAACTTTTGTAATAAAAATACGTCTAGTTTGAAGCGAGAACCATGAAATTTTAGATTTAGCTTCTATGTACAATCTAAAATAAAGAATTATGTTTTATTTTATTTTTTGAAAATCAATCTCTATAAGTGTAAAATAGGGGAAATCTTAACGTGTTACGTTAGGGACGTGAAAATAAGTAAGCAGGCTTTACTTTTAAACATAATAACGATGGTTATTCAAGATTTTGCAAAATCAACACCCAGAAGCCTGCAATAAGTGATGAACGTGTGTATGTGACTTACGTAATTTTAGATTTCATTTCTACATTTAAAATAACGAATTACGTGTTTTTTTTATTTTTTTCAAAAATCAACCCCTAAGAGTTTAAAATAGGGAATGAAATAATAATAATAAGGGTTGAAATTCGTGTGGAACTTACGTCACTTTTGGAACGAGTTACATAAAATTTTAGATTTAACTACATTTTTTGGTTTAAAAGCGTGTTTTTTGAATAAGAACTGCTAATAGTAGAGAATCAAGTCGATATATTCACTATTGAAAGTACGTTATCGATATAAATAGAAGAGTTTATCTTAACTGACCGACCTGTAATTATGCCATTTAATATTTAATATTTTAATTTTATAAAAATCGATCAACAAAGGAACACGAACTAGTAGGCTGGCTGAATTCACAAATGCTTTAAGTCATTGGGAATAATATGGAATATAACTTTAATTTAAGTTGGAATAGAAAGGTAGTTATTTGATTCACTCTCCATTAAACTCAACTTAGGTTTTTATTCATAATCAACACGGATGAAGTCGCGGGCAAAAGCTAGTTTTTTATTTAAGTATACATTGACCTTTCTTTGTAAGAAAATATATTTCTGTGCATTTTTTTCTACTTAAAAAAATATATAAAGTTAACTATGTTTGTATCTTTTTAATTAAGAGTTTTGGGCTCAGAACAAGATTCCCGATTATGAAACATAAATAAATATATATAAAAATTTTCAAAAAGGTATTATTGATAAGATTAAATCATCATGTTTCAATCCTTGTTTTATTTACAATAAAAATAACAAAATATTCTGTCTGATTTTTAGGTAACTTCTAAATTTATTAAGGACAGATTTTAAAACAAGTTGGAAAAACAAAGTTAATGTAATGGCTTAACGTTCCTCATCACTTTAGAAATGTCTGGATTTTTTAATTTGTTTGCACTGTTCCAAACTTCAATTCTCTTGAGCGTCTTGCCGAAGTATAAATATGTTATTGAATCTATTTTATGTCCAAGTTTAGAAAATAAAGATCGACAATGTCTCGTGGCATCTTCTTCATGACCATTTTCTATAAAGTCTTCCTTGAATCAGCCATGGTCTGATACGTCGGAATTTATTGTTGTGTAGGAACTAATCTGGAAGACCAAGATCTTTTTTCGCTTAATTAGGCACGATGTGGTTGATTGAGCTGAATCGCTAGGTTGATGGGTTATCCATCCTGGGTCTGTTGAATCATTTTGTGTTTATTCAGGAGAAGAAATGGAAAGAATATTCTAGGTTTATAATATTCCATGATGCTTAGAATGTTGATGTATGTATTCTTTCACCCATATAACCGGATTATGTGTAAAAAAATTAATAATATAAGTCCATGCATAGTTCTTTCAGTTAATTGATGTACTAAACTTTTCATTACTAAAGCGAATTCGATATAACGTTAGAGCAGTAATAATAATTTTAAAAAACCTGTACAACTGCAGTATTTTCTTGTTCAACGGTTTTTTAGGGAGGTGGTTTGTTCGAGAGAGCATTGTACCGTCAGATTTTCCCCCAATTAAGTGTACCCAGTTTACAGAGCCTGGATGAGTCCATGGAATGAAATTCCCGCAAGGTCCATCCGTGGCTGTTAACGGGACAAATAATATATCTGCGAGAGCCGAATTTGAAGGCCTTTCATTTAGATTCTTACACTAACCTTTTCATTACTAAATGGAGTTCGATGTAAAATTAAAGCAGTAATAAACATGATTTTTTTTAATCGTGCCCCGTAAATTCAAAGTTTTGGGTTAGTTCAATTTCTTTATGAAAATAAAACTGTATGAAATTTAGTAATTGAAGTCGAAGTTGATGTCGTAGCATATATATATATATATATATATATATATATATATATATATATATATATATATATATATATATATATATCAAGATCTTATTTTAATCTATTATGTTTAATAATCACTACTATTAATAACAAACTTTTTTATTTTTCAGGTAAAGGCGTAATCCAGTCATTTGCATCTTAACAAGGTATTTTATGCGTATATATATATATATATATATATATATATATATATATATATTTATTGAATAGTGATTGACCGACTATTTATTAACTCTCTAAGAGAAGTAACTATTTTTTTTTCTTTTTTCTTGTGCCAAATTATACCTTTTTTGGGGATCCATGTTCAGTTATTTTTTAAGAAGTGTTCCCTAGCGGTGTAATATTGTAGCCGATGACAGAACTAAGTTTTCTGATGAGTCGAGGAGTTGCTTCAACACTTATTACTGAAGCCACTTTTCCAATATTCTCTCTAATCCCCTTAAACCTCCTCTTTAAGTCCTCTTTGATGTAATCTCTTATAACTTTTTTTTTATTTTATACCTAGTTGGTCTTAATAATTCAGTCCATGCGAATTTTTTTTTTAATGTTTTGTTTAAACTCTCCGTATCCACCTAAATAATTATTAATTCTCACTCCATTTGTTTTATAAGAGGGGCGTCTGATAAGTCTCGGGTCTCTCAATGAAAACAACATGTTAAAAAAAAGTAATAATTTCTCTACTTAATTTTCAGAGAGGCTTATGCTAACACTCATAATCGGTGTTGTAATTTAATTAAACTGTCTCTGTAGTGCGATGTATCAAGATCCTCAAAACTTCTGTTTACCGCATCAATGACATCCTCGTTGCCGTGAAATCTTCCTCCAAGACATTTTTGAGGTTAGGAAATAGGTGGTAGTAAAAAAATGGGTACTAGAGCTTGCGAATAGTACTTGCCATTGCAATCACTTGTGTCGTGTTGAAACAAGATTTTATTTTTTATTCTGTTGTTCAAAAACTAACCAAGCTACTGACCTATAATTATAGATACCATATAGCCAGAAGTAAAATCATACGATGCTAGCGTCTAACTGGTGCGATTTTTCCCCAAGATTAAGATACTCAATTTTAGAGGCTTGCTGACCTCCAGGTGGATTTACCAGATCCCACAGAGTCCATGGGATGTTAATAGATTAAAACATTTTATTATTACAGACGGATATTAACCAAGGTTCTTCACCATAACCATAATGCGCTGTGTATATAAGCTATTCTGCTCCCCAATATGCATATACATAATAAACAGTTCGAATGAAACAGTATCTTGTTGAGTTGTTTAAAACTCTATAAAATCATTCGTATACATACAAGGCTATCTTTACTTGAAAAAGAAAACACTCGTCAAGCAATGGATAAATATTTTCCTAGTGAGATGTTTGCCCGGGTCAGTTGTCGAGCCGGATTCCACTCGAAATGTTGGACTCTTTTCAGCTATGCGGCGGAATTCCAAGTACTCCTCCCTCCCCCCCCCCCCCGAAAGGGTTGACCCTTAGCCCTCTGTCAATAAAATGGATGGAACCGTCCAATTTTTTTCCCTTCGTTCCAATAGCAGTGTATTCCCTTCCAAAGAATAATATTTTCTTGAAAATTCTAAAAATGATCCGGAAAAATCAATTCTGTTTTCAAAGTATAATTTAGGCTACGAAATTAAATTGATCTGCTATCTATACGATTTATTGTCATTGATCTTAATAATCGTACATTCTGTAGTCGGGACATTTTATGAACACTTATGAGAAATATATTTTAAATTCGACGAAATGTTTTATGTAATAATGTTTCCAGCAATTAAAATTAACAACAGGCAAGTTACCTTCTAAAATATGTGTAGGTTTTCTAGGACTAAAGACTTACATGGAACTTATGTACATACAACATAAAAAATACAATACGGAATCCTGATCCTAATCCTAATCGCTAGTTTCTGAAGATTAATTCATTAGCGCAGTGAAGGTTTTAGTACGTATCCTAATCGGATCGCATATGATAGCTCAATTACTACGGTCCGGTTATTCACTACCATAATTGGCGATGTATCCAAGGCACTGTCATGCAGAAAAAAAGATATTGTCAGCGACAACTGGGGAAACTGAACGTTGTTACATTTACTGTACTAAGAATTGAAGTGGGGCACGATAATTGTCATCCTAAAACTCTAGGCCAACATCCTCGATGTTAGTGCATCAACCTGCAGCTTGTGTACTCGTGCCCTAAACTCATCAAGAGACATTTAACGAATCTTGTCCTTTACAGACAAGACCTCTGAGTAATCTTTAAGAGTACAGTCTTGCGTGCTTTGTTCTGTTAGTTTCCAAGTGCACGACTTAACGTTCATCAAATGTTCAATTAAAGCAAATGTATCGTGATATAGAACTTTACTTATTAAAATAATTAGTAACAATGCAGTTAAATTATTACTTAAGAAAATAGTACCTATACTATATTTTATTTATTTTTCTCTACCACTGTATTTAATATCAGCCATAGAGGATTGTGGACCGAATAATTAAACGCCGAATTTAAACCACACTTCAATAAAATAAATATTATTTGTATACTAAAACTATTTAGTAATTCCATATTAATCTTCCGATTAATTCTCAAATATTAATTTAAAATCTCTAGCATAGCGTATGACATAGTAATGTCTATGTTGTAGCATCTAGTTATTCGCTTCACTTATTGCTGGATCACTCCGAGGTTATCTAGAACAAATTATTTAGGGCTCATGGTAAAATGTATATTAAAAAATATAAACTCTCAAATTAAATATGTTAAACTTATATTTATTCTACATAAATTCATGAGTTTTGGTTAAAATTGGCGTTCCATTTACATCTTGAAAGTAAAATACCACTTTTGGTTTATTGCTTTTCTCTCAAATTTAAAAATTTATCAAATATATGCGGCGTTGAGTTACAAAAGGGGGTAAATCCAAATTTGAAAATGTTTCAAGAAACACAAACATAAGCAGAAACATTCACGAATCAATCAGGTCATTATGAAATGATTATTTATTTGAGACAATTTTTTTTAGAAAATTTATATTTGCTTTGGCATATTTTGATTGGTGAACCATATACAACCGCATAGAGGACGTTAATTTGTGAAAAACATTAAAAAAATAAAAAATTATTAAGTATAGATTTATCCCTTTTTGCATCCCCACGCCTCATATATCCTTTATATATTTATAAATAAATGTATATCCTAAATATATATAACCTTTATCCGGCTAACTACCAATGACCCTGAGTGAATCATTGGATGCAGTTGCAGCTTTTGATTACATAGGTGGTTATAGCGGAAGAAGTAACACGACCTTCAGAGTTTAGGTAGGCTTTCTGCTTGCCATGTTTAGCTAGAACTAAGATGAAAATTTTTATAGTATATTCCCTTGGTAGTGAAATACCAAATAATTTATCGTGATATAGGTTCTAGGACCTTCCAGGGGCTCACCCAGACTCTATAAAGTATTATAAAAATAGGGTTTGACTCAAAAGACCAAAGCATTAAAACGGAACCTGTCTTTTTAGTGAATACTCCCTAAAGCAAAATATAATTTAAAAACAATATATGAACTTATGTGCTATAATACAAACTTTATAACATTACATAAAAGTAAAATTAATTCCGAAAACTAAATAAAAATTAAGGACTGGAGTGGGTCAGTGGTAGAGCACTGAGTTGCCATGCCGGAAATCCTGATTCAAATCGAGCAAGACTTTTAATTTACTCTGCTGCCAGATATGGGTCGTATTTGTTCTAGGATCTTCTTGGGGCTGACCCAGCCTCTATAAAGTATTATAAAAATAGGGTACCCAAAATAAGGGGAAAAATCTGGCGGTTGAGAGTGACTTAGGACAAGTCACCTCCTTGCAGAACCGTTGTCCATGAAACAGTGCAGTCTCTATCATGTACTAACCCCAGACCCGTTCACGGGTTGTAGTGGTGCAGGTTTTTTTTTTAATAACAATTAAGAACAAAAAATGATCTATTAAAATTATATCTAATTAGAGATAAAACTGTTGTTATAATAAACTATTATATAAAAAAAAAACTTATTTATGTGAACTGTATGATAGTTGATCTTTAAATTAGACAAAAAATAATAAATACATAAAACAATCCTTAAAGTAATAATCAACCAGCATCACTCTTAAAACAATACCTAATCCACAAAACCAGATATAGAAGAATAAATTAGACTTATAAATATATTTAGACTTTATTTAAAATGTAAATACAAACTTTAATTTCAACACAAATATTAGCAATGTTGGAAGTAAAACATCATTTGTTATGAATTCTTTGATTTTATCAAGTCGACAGAAGCATTTTGTCAAGAAAGAGTGTTATATAAACATATTTACTTGGGTTCATAGAAGTAAAAAAAAAACTGAGATGAAAAAAAAATCCATGGGGATGTTATATTTTTTAGGCTAGGCCTCTTTTCTTTGAAGAAAAACATTTAAGGTTTTTTTAAGTAACATTATTCGTTTAATTTTTTAATTTTGTGCAAAAAATGTGTTCAAGTAAATATTTATAAAATAAGATTGTTTTTACTTACTCTGTATACAAGGTAATAAAAAATATTTCATTTGATTTAAATTTTATAATTAAAGCATTCAAATATAAAAGGGACAAAACCAGTTCCTAAAGGTTTTTATTCAGAATGTTTATATGAACATATTTCTTGAATGCTATTTTTAAAAATCCCGATCACTTATGGGTTGTATAATTAATAAAACCGTATTATGTATAATAAGAATAATTCATTTTTAGGGCTGGAATAATTCATTAGCTTTAAAAATACAAACGAAAATATCTAATTTATTTAATTAAAACCAACAGTTTTTATAAAACCAAAATTTATCCAGAGAATTGAGATGTCGTAAATAGTCAGAACTGGTTGAAGTGACAATCAGGTATCTTTTTCTCAGTTTAAATTACACATTTTATGGCTTTTTGTCCGTTGCTTATATTTAGGCTTTCCGAATTGTGTACTCTATTTGTTTTTCGAATTGTTTATTTACCCAGTTTTTATAGACATAAGGAAGAATTTATTTTACGCGCAGTTAGAAAGGAAACATGATGTTACGTGAGGCCCCGCATACTATTCTTGAACTGCATTAGAAGATATGACACCAACTTATCGTTATCGTGTTGTTTTTGTCCTTCAACCAAGCCAGCACTTATCATAATGAACCTCGGCATTATTTTTGGTCACGTTTGCAATGTAATTTAAGCAATTTTTGTAACATTTCATAATTGTCGCAATTTCAGTGGAAAACTTCTGTAACTCATTTCGCATTTAACGGTATAATGGTTGTTTCTGATCGTGTATACTCTTTTTTTTTTTTGTATTTAGAATTATATCCTAGTTATTCTGATCCTCTGTGACTAATTAAATCTAATTTATATTAGACACTGTGGGATCTACAGACCTTTCTGTGGATCACCCAGGCTCTATAAAGCTGCTACCCTATAATTTGGAAAAGGTATGGCGGTTGACCGTGAGTTATGGTGGAACAGGATTTATTATTACTAAAGTGAAACATTTTTCGTTCGTCTATCGTATGTCGCATTGCAGTGTGATATCTATGGTAACAGTGTATTCTATTGTTTTATTCTCGTAGTGTTGAAGTGCGATAACTTTTTGTAAAGGAGCTGTTTTATAGACACCTATCCAAACAAATACTATTACTAATCTTATTTAGATTCCGCCTTAAGCTGTTGAGGTCCATTCATATGATTCATGATGATATGATTTCATGAACAAAATTAATATTAATGAATATTTTATCAAACAGACAAGGACTGAGATCCATATTTACCTCCAATTAGAGACCGCCCGACCCACATTAGAAATACATCTTAAAACTCGCGGAATTGGGTACCATAGTTTTGCACCCAAAAACACGACAAAATTGTCAAACAAATTTGTGATAAAAAATCTTTATCTTTATATTCACGTTAAATGAGGTGTGCGATTTCATGAACAAAATTAATATTAATCAATATTTTATCAAACAGACGAGGACTGTCTTTCAAAAACTCTCAAACAAATTTGTGATAAAAAAATCTTGATCGTCCTATTTCCATATCTGATGACAGGAAGGCATTTGGATCTATTAAGGCTTCGGACGCAAAAGACTGCACCGGACGGAAAGAAAATGGAATTATCACCTATAGTGATAACTGTTTCATAAGGTATCACTATCGAAGATATAAGACATATGCTGCATATCGGAAATGCAGCATATATAAATAATAACATGAGTATTAGTCAAGCAACTACATCCCTATGTGTTGTGGAAGATTTATGTGCAGCTATGTGTCAACTTGATGACAACTGAAAACTTTTAATCGCGGCAGTTTATATTAAAGTGAATCAATATATAAATGATATCATGGATTTTCTTAGGTTTTCATCTTGCTCTATTCGGTACGTCTTCGGCACCAATTTTTTCGTTCACGAGTAACATATTCGTGAATGCTTATTATTTTATCTGGTGATTTCAATACACATTTTAAGAAAGAGGAATCTGCTCCACATACTGAACACTTGAGAGAAGTATTAAATCTTGAAATGACAAATGATAGAAATATACGAATTACGAGATATGGTACTACAATCGATGCGGTTTTTTCTAGGTACATTAAAAAAATAGAATGTAAGACATTATTTACTTATTTTAGTTACCGTAAAATGTTAATTACATTTGTAGACTGTGATATTCGAGTCGAAGATGAAGTTATTGATAAAATAATTGAAGTTGACAACAATTCAATGATTTAAATAAATATTGCTCTTACTTTTTAATATGCATTAATCATCTAAATGATTTAATTAATTATGTATTACGTACTCTAATACGAATTATATATTCCGTACGCAAATCGAAATTAAATTTATAATTGAATATTTTGTCTACAACTGATTTCCCATTATCATTCCCATTTTTCAATAATTAAGTTAAGATTAAAAACGCAACCCTAAATCGAACAATTTACCAATTTTTTTTTCAATTAAATGCCTAAAAACTGAAAAAAGTTTCACTTACATCTTGGTTTCATAAAACCACACGAACTTTTGTATTATTTTTTTATTAATAAAAAATTCAGCTGTAGGGTACGATGTTCAAAACCATTTTATCTTATGTTTCAATACAAGGTAATAAACAAAATGTTAATAGAGACTTCTCTATCATGCTCATCATTTGGTAGTTTGAATCAATAAAAAAATTAAATAATATTCTGTAAAACTCTGTCAAAAAATTATTTAAGGCCCTCTCGTAGAAGTTATTAGATTATAATCTGCTATAACTTTTATGAGAGGGCCTTGAAGCTTACAATTGTTGATCTGGGTTTGTTTTTTTTAATCCATTACTGTTATGATTATTAATAAATACCAATGCGATACCAAACTCGTCTGGAAATATCGATAGGATATAGCACATTATTTAATAAAAACTTCTTACTGATCTTTATATAGTCTAATATATATCTGTGATTTTATGTGGAGTACCAAGAGAGTTAAGTTCTATGAGATGTGAGATTTGTAATTAAAATAAAAAAGCTATACGATTACAAACCACGGAGGGTATTCGGTTCAGTACGTGGTAGAGGCTGTAGTTTCCTGGACAACGGTTGGGCAGGGAGGTGATTAGTTCTTGACTTGGTTATTAAAGCCCTCTTACTATTATATAATAAAAATAGAGCTTTATCGGAAGGATACACTTTAGATTGAAGTAATAATATTAGTAGTGTAAAAGAGAGTTTATAGGATAGGATTGATAACTAAACAATAAGCCTTCTATATAGTAGTCTACTATTAGTTCTACTATTAGTAGAACTGTCCACAATAAACTGGGTAAAGATATCAAATAGCCAACCAAATGTTGTTATAACTGGAAACACAATCGCGGAAATGTCTGCTCCAATTCCACCCTTGCTAATATTCGGTTATGTCAATCTCGCCGGGCACAGTTCCATCTTAATTGGGGAATTTAACAATCCATCAAAGAGCTAATAGGCTTTTATTATTGCTATGTTCCCTTTCAGTTACTTTTAAAGTATATACGAAATCTAGTAATAAATCATTTAACCTTCACGTTTTTAGTAATATAAGAAGGAATTTCTTCTTTTATTACAAGAACTGTTCTTTTCTACGGAATGAGGAAACGAGTTTTTATTGGTGCCCAACAATAAAGATAAGATTCATTTAGAATTTTATGAAAGCTAGGTTGACAATATCGCTACGAAGAATTTACGTATTTTCGTATATGTATTCAGTTACCAACTGTTTTTCCTAGTTGTGTGGAATCTCACCAGTTGTTATAAGATGGCACATTAATTTATTATGGAAATAGCTAAGTTAGCTTAAAACATAATATAACTATACCACTACAATCCATGAATAAGCCAATAAAACAGTTCATAGTTGACATTGGACAGCGATTGTACAGGGAGGTGATTTATTCAAGATCATTCACTTGATATTTCCCCCATATTAGTGTAATACTTTATAAAGGATTGGTGAGCCCCAGGAAGGTATGTATATCCCACAGGATCCATCGGTGGATGTTAACGGATTACAAAATTTTATCTGGCACAACTGAACTTTAATCGAGAACCTTCAGCACAGCTACTCAGTACTCTACGCACTGAGCTACCCACCTAAACATATTTCAGTCTACAATAACTCCTTAAGGGGCCTAAAATAAATATTAGAATGCAACTGCAAAAATAAAAAAAATCCTAAGTATCTGAAATGCTGGAAAAACCTGTTAACGTATCGCCAATTCAGCCTCATCAGAACATACACCAAAATAAAAATATAGTTCATCTCACTTCAACAGCCCATCAATCTGAAATAGAAACCTCACTTCATTTTTTGTTGAATTTCTTGGAGTATGGTTGCTGTATCTGTTTGGTCTGTTATATGCTGCAGTTGATCTTAATTTTTGTAAATTTTTACTTAGGCGTATATACTAATGATGCTTGAATTGGCGTAACGTTGACTAGTTATTTTTTTTTATTCTTTTAGAGACTTGAGTGTTTGTTTTTTGATTTTTCAATTGCATTATATTGAATTTATTGAAATATAAATTATTCTCCTAGTTCTAAATGCATAAATTGGCCTGACCTTGGTTTGAGCCATGACGTTTGTTTAAATCAGGAACCCGGATGTCGATGTTTACTGGAGGAAGTCATATCTCTTCTGCCATGATACGTCTCAGCCTGATTATTTCAAGACTAAACAATTTATTTAATTATTTTTCCCAGTGTGTAATTGAATAAATAATTACTCATTTTATTAATACAATGGTGTCAAATATTTATCGGGCGATGAGGTCTGTTTTAATTTAATTCAATACTCTACCGTTCATTCTATTTTACACTCTTTAGCAGTATTCAATTTTACACATATGCCGTGAAATAGATCGAACACGCATGCACTGTCTTCACATTATTGTGGAAATTAATAAAACGCTAATCAATAGAAAATACCAAGGATTGTAACCAAAACACTGAAGTAAAATCTCTGTACTCCGACATCTTTGGACGCCATTTTCATATCGAGCTGCTATTTTTTTTTCTTCTTGGAGCTTTGGTTTTTTAAGACTATTCTCTGTAGGGAGGTCTGGCTCTGCCTACTAATAAATAAATCACACTTTTTTGTCCAACCGTTAGTTTCCTGACCTCATTTCTCGGAACCTCTTGGTCCTACTTAAAAAATACATATAACAGTTTTCTTAGAATTTTTTTCATTAATAATATTTATTTGAAGGTTTTTTCGTTAGGAGCAATTTTTTTTTAAAGAAGATCTGTGAAAAACTTACACTGGAATGTTACCCTTTTATTGTCAAATATCAGGAAACGGGGAGCTTAGTGTGGAGAGCACTGAGTTGCTGAACTGAGGGTCCTCGGGCTTCAACCCTTTAGGTTCTGCGAAACCTCCTTGGTCTCCATCAAGCCTCAAGAATAAGGGTGCCATTAATTGGGGGATAACCTGGCTTTTGAATGTGATCTCGGCTAGAGCACACCCCTAATTACCGTTGGACTAAATACACATTTATTTCCATCTGAGACTAGACTAGCCAAAAATACCCTTCATGGATTTTTGTGGTACTGATTTTATTTTTCGTTTTTATATTTTAGTGTTATTGTGATTTTGCTATCCATTCTAATTACTTGTACAATACTACATAGTATTTTTGTAATAAACTTGTAAATTTCAGTAAATAAAAGAGTTTAATTTCAACATTTGTAACAGCTTTGCGATTTCCGAACCTCAAGGATCTTAAGGATTAGCGATGTTTCGTCTACTTTAAGGCTTTTACTAAAGCATACATGGCTTAATCTTGGAGACGAACAAAGGCAGGATCTACTAGGGAATTTCATATATTTTGCAACAAAAAAATTGACTATTAAGTAGGGTAATTATAATAGTTTAAAAAGACGCTTTAATAGGAAACAAAACTAAAATGTATAGAATAATTATTTTCGTCTGTATTCATTCTTCAGTGGCGCAACAATCCAATATTTAGAAATGCCTCTGTGGTCTTTATCAATTATAATGATTTATTTATTTTTTATCGAATCGAACAGATCTTTCATTATTATTATTTGTGTCTACTACAATATTACTATTGAGCAATTTGTATTTTCTTTTACTGAAAATGAGAGAAGAAAACGAAGATATATTCTCCTCAGGTAGTATTGGTTAAGGTCGCAGTAGAGTATTGAGCTATTGAGGTGGAAAATTTAGTGCCTTCCTTTGGTCTCCGAAGTGTCTGCTGGCCCTTCTTTAGTGCAGTCTACTGATTTTCCTTTCTGTTCTCTCTCTTAGATATAATACAGTCTCCTCTTTGCTTGTACTAATTAAACATTCCTTGGATGAAGGTTCTTATTAAGGAAGATTGTTGATGTTAATTATGCTGAAAATTAACTTTCATGTATTGATTTATGGGTTAATGGATATTTTTGAAAGAACATATTTCAACCAATTTTTATTCTAATTATCCACGCCATTGTCTTTTTAATCTCCATAAAATTAGATAAGGTAATCGAATAGAAGAAAGCAAAAGAACTAGAGGATTGTGGTGATTTTGTGTAGTCTAGTCAAATATGTATTTGTTGCAAATGTAAGATTGTATATTTCAATATACATCCGGGATCCTTTGCAGTTTTTCTCGGAATTTTGTATAATTGTGTGAATGGATGTGTTTTTTTGAACACTAAAATTGTCAGCTCGTCCAGGTCTTAGGTGAAAATCGATTACAAATTTTAAAGTGATAAAAGCTGACTACAGTTTGTAATTTTTTAGCTTTTATTTTGTTCGTTTTTACTCCCCAAACGTTAACAAGAACGTTATTAAACGATGACGCAGAGGCAAAGCTGGGTTTGTTAATGTTCCGTGTCCAAGTGAGATCATCTCCTCTTTCCATAGGAGGACTCCTTTGCCACGTGGAAGGCAGTCGACTAATGGAGGCACATTTACTCTCGTATAACTGTCCTTTTAAAGACCATTAACTCCGTTAATTCACTTGTTTATTCTACATCATGGCTCTCTTCAAATATTTATAGGGTAGTCGTCGCTTTTTATTTCACTGTATATAACGCAATTCAAGTTAACTGTATATTCGCAAATATAAAAAAGAAAACCTGTTCAGCTACAGCCCACGGAGGGTCTTAGGTTCAGTACGTGGTAGAGACTTTACTATTTCTAGGATAACGGTTGTATAGGGAGTTGATTTGTCCTAGATCACGCTCAACCGCCAGATTTTCCCTCCAATTTAGGGTACACAATAAAAACAGCACAATAGAGATATTCCTTATTGCTTAAGAATTTTATATAGATAGTATATTCAATAGTATATTGAATACATTATCTATATAAATACATAAATAAATTGAATATACTATCTTTAAATTTTTATTTCTAAATTTAAATAATCGTTGGCCCAAACCCGATGTCAATCCTTTCATAACAATCTCACTCAACCTCACTAGTTTCAAACCTATCAATTTCTCCAATTCCTGATAATCCTCCAAGACGTCTAAAAAGAAGATGGTCCGTGACCATCTAAGTTGAATTTGTTATTCAAGTACTAGCAGTGGGTTGTTTTTTGTCTTTATTTCATGCTATTATATATTTTTTATTCTATTTATTTGATGTATTATTACAGTTGTAAATTTCAATAAATAATTATTAATAATGATCGTAATATTTTTATTTTATTTTAATTTATTGCTATTTACAACTATAATAATATTACATCAAGTAAATTTGCTAATATGAACAAATGACATGAAAACAAAAAACACTTGTGGAGAAACTACCCATCGGTAGCATTCCAATAAAGTTCTATAGTAGGTCTCGAGGCCATCTTCTTTTCAGACGCCTCGGAGGGTTATCAGGAATAGTTTGGAAAGGAAGTTGAGAGACTAGCGGATTCAAGTTAGTATAGAGCTTGTCATGGAAGGATAGGTGTCTAGTTTGGGCCAAATCAGCAACATATGGGATATTACGATCATGATGGATGAGTTTGTTTGTGACATAATAAGGAGCATTGAGGATTTTACGAAAGATTTTGTATTGTAAGGATTGAATACGAGACGAATTGGATGGTTTAGTAGAGCCCCAAAGCTCAACTCTGTATGTCCAAAAGTCTGATAACTGTCATGTAAATGGGTCTTTTGTAATTAATTGGGAGCTTAGAGCGTTTGTCCAGTAAATGTTGAAGTAGGCGAAAATGTCGAGCAGTTTCTTGTCTTGTATGAGGAGATCGTAATAATTAAAATTTTATTATTAAATTTATATAAATTAAAGTTAATTCATTTAATCCATATATATATATATATATATATATATATATATATTGAGGTGTTTATTAAATAAATTAAAAAATCTGAAAATGATGTAAAAATGTCTTTCATACCATTTAATATATGTTAGGATTGGCGGAATTTCTGTTACTCAGTTGTTAATTGGTTTTGGTATCAACCTGTCACGTAACAGTTTAAGGAGTTAGTTCTGGTGGCGTTGGTGTTGTCGTATATTGTTCTATAGCTTGTGCTTGCTATCACGTTTAAAATCTCGTGAGGGCAAAATGTCGTCATTGCTTATTGTATTGTTTATCCCCTTCAAGTTGTATTTATTAATTACACTTTTTAGTCACAATATCGTTTATTTTGTCGGAAATAAAATATAATTCTATCCGCCCCGTGTTTAAATTAATACTAGTTGCTCCACAATTTTGTCTGCAGAGTCTTATGAATAATTGGAGCACCGGATGTTACGTCTCCTGGAAATATCTGATAAATCATCCGATTAAAAAAAATGTATTAAATTACAACCAATCAAACATATATATCTGATTTGTGTCAGATAAATACGTTGATGCATTTACCCGACGTTGCAGATAGTTTTCTCGTAAATCGTTGTAATTGGTCGCGTATTCCTGATTGATTGAAACATGTGTTCCATATTTCCATGTATATAACTCACAAATAATTATTAACGAAGTCAACATGAGTTAATAGTTTCACAGGAAAATGAATGCAAAACTTTTATTGAAATTCCAGGAAAGTTAATTGTGGATAGAAAAGTATTAGAAAAAAATTAAGAAGCTAAGATATACTTCTCTTTTTTTGGTCACGAATATACATCACAATACTGAAATAGTTTTAAAAATTCCGTGTAAATATTTATCATGTTGACAATGGTAATACAGTAGAGCGTCGGTTATGTTAACTAATGTCGTTGGTTGTAGTTTGATTAATTTAAGAGGAAGAAAATGGTCGGGTTATTGAAAAAAAAAATCTCTATTATTGGGAGAGTTTTTGATAGATCACACTCGGTCTAGTGTCTAGTGTGATCCTAACTATAATAGCCCTGAAGAAGACCTGCAATGTGGGTCGAAACGTCGACTTCCAAATCAACCATTCTCCCTGTAATGGAGAACTTTTTTACCTTACCCCGATCATTTTCTTCCTCATATATAAATAAAAGGTCAACTAATATTATTCAACTTGAATAATATAAATTCGCTTAAAAAATAATAAAATACCCTAACAATCACTAGGCTTGTTGTGTAGTACAAATGTCTCGTAATCAGCCACGCAATGGTTTGTATTTACGAAATGTTTACCGTATGTTTCATCGAACGGTATTAATCGGAAAACTACCTTGCTTCCATAAGAAACAATAAGAATGGAGTTCCATATTAATAGTTTTAAAAATACAATTTTAAAGAAAGTACTCTTCAAACTTTTTTTTTGGAATGACAATGGGGACTGCGATTTGTATCTTTCTCTTCAAGCCAGTTTGGATAATCTTGGTTGCCCTTAATAGGGAGAAAACCTGGCGGTTGAGTGTGGCATCAAATCATCTTCCTGCAAAACCGTTGTCTTCGAACCATCTTAGTCTCTACTAAGTACTGAACCCAAGAGCCTTCATGGGCTTTAGTGGCATGTTTTTTTTTCTTTTGGCTTCTTGATTTTCCATCTTAAGGTCATGTTTAAAATATAACTTTTAACCATCCCATCGTTCATCTCGAGGAAAATTATATGTAATGTAAGAGGCTAAAAAGATTTATGGATCTGTTCATAAAATTTATATTCAGCGTTCCCTTACTCTCTGACTTCTCTCCCTTGGATCTGAACAATGGCGGCTCTATTATTATTCCCTATGATAATGGCTTCTTCTTAGTGCTTTCCTGATCCAAAATTTAAAAACCAAAAACCTTTATATTCTTGACTCCCTCGCCAATTGTTCCTCCCATCTCTTTAAGACTAGATCCTCACACTACAATTTGTCTATTCCTTCTTTTAGGACAGCTTCTATAGAAAAATCTTTTGTCATTCGTCCTACTTATTTCTCAAATAATCTTCACTATTCGTAAAGCTTCCCCATTAATAATTTCATCTAGACATCAAATATTTCTCTTTAGGAAGAGTTATCAGTAGGTGGCACAACTGAAGTTTAAATAAAACATTATTATCTTTTAGCTTAAAGTTCAACTATTTTGTATCTATTTTTTCAGTGTTACTGTTGTACCAATTCCTTCTCAGTATCTTTCTAGTCTTCATTTTGGAGACCTCTTTTATTGACTTGATTTTTTAACACTTAACATTTTTACGTAGACTAGGAGCTGGTCTAAGGTTCAACCCCAAACTTGTAGCTAGAGTTTGATTTCGGATCCTTTTGCTTTCATTATATTCTTTGTGAGTCTTATCCTCCCTCTGGATGGCGTTTCCCAGTTAAACTAATTGTGAAGAAATTTTGTGCTGTGAAATTATATGCTGATTTTTAAAAATAAAATGAACATTGTTTCCTCCCTCGCCCACTGAAATAATAAGATCTTGGTTTTGTTGTTAGAAATGCAAAGGACAAAATTTTCTTATTGCTTATGAAACAAAATAAGTTTCTTTGAAAGGGGTGGAGTTTTAACTAATGAAAATAAATATTCATTCCAGTTTTTAATTATAATAATTTTTAATTAAAACTTTCTTTTTTTTCCACTGATTATTATTTTTTTAGGAATTATTGTTTTTATGTTAAGGACTAAAAATGGAGAAATTCATACATTTTGTTTAAAACATGCACAAGCTCCAATAGAGCATGCGTTTATGATAGATATTATTGAGGTGTTGACATAAAAAACTTTATGTCGACGTCTTGAAAAGGTAGTTTTTCAGAAGAAGTAAAAATGTTAAATTGGAAAATCATAGAAATTAAACCTCTCCCCGTTTAGGCTTACTCCTCTTTCTATCCTTTTATTAATTATTATTAATTAATTACTGCAATCTTGTCACCTCAGTAATTAACAAACCACGTGAGTGCTACCAACATGCGAATCGTTCCTGCATTTTAAACGGCTGCTCCCTGGACTTGGGACACTCCAGTACTAGGACTTATCCTCCCCCCGAAGACCCCACAAGAGGTGGATGGTGAGAACTGATGAGGAGAGAACAATGACTGCAGCCGGAGCAATGCACATCCGTTCCGCTCCGGGTCCGGCTCTTCTGAAAGGACGCCGTCCAATCCTTCCACCGTCACGCCGTCCTTCTTCTGTTCTCTACTGTTCTCAACTCCTTTGAATCCATAAAGTGAACGAGAGGATTACGCATTGATTGCGCTTATTGATGCCTGGAGAAATGGGCTGGCATATGCATCCCTCTGGAGTATACGTAGGGTCCTTCTTAGGGGTTCGTCTTAGCTATCTACAATCAAGGGACATTGTCAGTGCAATAAACTGATTGATACCTTTTGAATAGTAATTATGTTTATCGAATGCATGTCTTTTTTTTCTTCTGAACACCTAAGTAGATATTTATTTTATAGTTGTTTACATATCACCTGCCGTGGAAGAAAAATTATCTGTTAACAATCATAGATAGACCGTGTGGTGTCTTTTAGTTGTAGTGATTTCATCCAAATCACGTCCTTAGGCTTAGAAACAGTTGATTCTCAACCATGATCTGAACCTCTTGATGGGTTTTAGTGGTAAATTTTTTTTATTTGTAGTTTTGCAAGTATTCTGCTTATGTGTTCTCTTCTACTGCCACTGATAGCATTTTAAATTATTAAATGGATTGTTTTAGCTAATGTTCATTTACAGAGAGAATATAACGGTGCAGGGGCATACAATAGCTTTTCTTCATTATCCTCATCAATTCCTCACTGATCATTTTAATCTGGAACGGGTCATTACCCACGTATTTAATCTGAAATGTCTCCCTATTATTTAGCCATAAATCAATTCCGCCTTTTTAAAGTTACATTGCTTATTTTGACCTTATTCATTATTCGTTTACCGACGGTCGAGTCTTATTTACAATATTATTAAATAATTTACAGGTTTGAGGTAACTATTTTTTATTAATAATGGCGACTTCCTTTTTATTTCTATAATATTTCTACTAATATTTTACCAGAGGGCTTGTAATTAGCCGGCCATTAGTAAGAGTCAGTCAAAGGCATGGATTACCCAAAGATTCTGCTAGAGCCCTCAGATGTTTTTGCTTTTTTTTCTACTTCATAATTAACTTCTGTTCCCTTTTACTTTGCTTGCCGCGTTAAAAAGTATTCTCTTCTGTATCATATTTAAATTTAAATGTTCTAACAGTTACCTCCAACCTTGTAACTTTTAGTTTTGACTTAATTAAGCCATGTTCTGGTGTGCTAATATTTTAAAAATATTTAGGGATCTACAAGAAAAGAATAATTTTAAAAGGAAGAGATCTATATAATAGCTCATTGTGTAGAGTGCTGAGTCGCTGTGTTGTGATAAATTAGTTGATCGGCTATCAGCCCTGGATAGACCATATCGGATCTCATAAATGATCATTCATCTCTCGTACAAATCACCTCCCTGCGCAACCGTCCTACAAAATGATATAGTACAGTACCTACTATGAAATAAAGCCGACACCCTTGTTAGGTTTTGGTAATACATAAATAAAAAGGCTTATGGAACCCGAAGGTGCTGATACCACCAATCTCTGCTTACAAACCTGCGTCTAAGCACCATTGCCCAAACCAAATCCAACAGATCACTCTTAACGCAATCTTCCCACCTATGTCTCGATCTACCCCTCAGACGCTTCCCAGGCGGCACAGTGTCTAAGTAGAATCTACTATTTAGATAGTATAGTCTACTATAAAAGCCTCTACTATTTAGAAAACCCAAGGCCCTTTTGTAGTATTTCTTCATATTGCCAGTAAAATACAATAGTAAAATGGAAATTAAAAAAAAGTAACTGTTGCTTTCAACTTTTAAAAATTAGCATTCTCATTTTTACCAATGCTTAGCCATCTTAAACTCAACTTAGACTGTAAACTATTAAGTAGTTATAATTGTCTACGTTTTAAAATAAATTCCTTAAATATAGGAAAAATTTGTTTTCCATCTTTTATCGACCACACAAAAATAACTAACCTGTTTCTGTATATTCGTGTCTATTTTACCCCACCAGTTGCGACGAATTCCACTTAATTACTGGTGGGAGAGGCCCCAGCTGGGTGGCATGCCACCAGAAGCACTCGCTATAAGTGGCCCGGGTAGTGGAAGCTATTAGAAGTAGGCATCTGGTCTCCATCAAGTCGGCGCTTTTCTTTTACATATTTACTTAGGCTCTTCTACGCACCCAATAGAATCTGTTTATTACCTCCTTTCTTCTTTAGCAACACTTCATCGTAGCTTTCTTTTAACTTTATTCACTCACAAAATTGTTTTATTCAATAAAATTTTTATCATAAATAATAAAAATTTGGTCTATTTTTCCTACGTTTTCCTAAAATAGCCTTTCTCCTTCTGTGACAATCTATGGTTGATTTCTTTTAACTTCATCTGGCTCACTAAATTGGTTTATTTAAACATTTTTTTACATCTACAAATTATAAAAATTTGGTCTTTTTTCTTAGTCGATTTCCCACATTTTCGTTAACGTGAAAAATACCATTTTTTTTCAGAAGAATAAAAAAAATGTGTCAAGGCTCATTAAAAATAAGCCTGTATCGTAAAAAATAGTTTAACTATGTCATTATACGTGGTTTTGTGCCTTATAGATGACCCTATATGGATTTTATTTCAATTTTCATTCCTAAAAGCAGTGGCTATATCAAAAACAAAATTTTTTTTTCACATTTTACATTGCTTCTGTATCGACATGTACATGTACATATACAATTCAGGAGGGGGGGGTAAAGGTAAAGTAAAGAAGATTTATATATTTGAAGTAGTAGTAAATATATATTTTTACTATATATCTATAGGTTTTTATCGTTTAATAATATTATCACCGCATTAATTTTATGCTAAAAAATGCTAAACAATAATCTCAAAAAAAAAATAATAATCTGTAATTTCTATTCATACGGATGCATGTTTATTCTTTTATGGTTAACTTAATTAAAACAAGAAGAATCATTAATTATCTATAATAAGACAGTCTTACTAAATCATTGTTTAATCAATGATTGAAGGTACTCATTTTGTTTTACTTGCGAACGAACAATAAAGCTAAAAAATACTGTTGTGCTTTAACATTTCTTCGATTGTGAGATTTTTATTTGTATTCAAATTATTCCAATACCCCTGTTATCATTTCCATTTCGGTTATCACGGGTCAGTGTTTTTATCACAGAATAGAGTTGAATGAAAAACAATTGTCATTCTATATCAACTTGAAAAATTTACTAGAAAATATTTGTTATATAAAATAGCTGTTTGGTTAGAATTAAATAAATGGTCGAAAAATGGAAATATTCACTGGAGGAAAAAATATGCAAGTATGAAGCGTAAAAAATAAAATGATTGTTTTCAATAATAATTTTTCTGAGTGTCCGGCATTTTATAGTATATAAAGTTATGTAATTTACCATTAAATATACCCCTATTATTGAAGAGCTCGTTAATAAAACCGTTATTCATAAAGTGTTTATTCCAGAGCTCTTTTCATACGCTAATGGCTAACCATAAGAAATATTTTTTTCTGGATTGGATGCGGATATAACGGAAATGGGATTTCTTAAATTATGTTATAAACGTTTGGAAGATTGCCCGCGGAGGGCGGGGGGCGCCACCTCGTGTCTCGATAATTTTTTTATAAATTATCTTCCTTCCGACCTTATTCTCTCTTCCCTTCTTCATTGAATATTCTTTATTAACAATTTATCTATTGTGCTAATTCGTTATCAAACTGTTTTTTAATTATTTAATTAGGGAGGGGGGTAGTTCTATCTATATGGATGTAACCTGTAGGATCTGCAAACCATTCTAAGCACATCCAGCCTCTATAAGCGGTTACCCTTAATTGGATGGAAAACCTGGTGGTTGAGCGTACTTACTTACTGATGGGAGCTATGATCCTACAAGGACCTGGGCCTCCTCAAAGATCTTTAGCCCTTCCTGTCCCCTGCTCTCTATCTCCTTACTCCAAGGAACTTGAGGTCTTCCTAAACATCTTTGTCTCTGGCATCCATTGCACGTGTCCCAACCATCTTAGGCTGGATTTTCTTGCTAACGATACCAGGTCTGGTTTTCCATATAATGTGCGGAGCTTTCGATTCTTTCTTGATCGCCTCGTACCGTTCTCTTTTATTGGCCCATATTTCTTCCTGAGTATTTTCTTTTTCCAGACATTGAGTTTCCTTTTACTTTCGTCTGTCAATACCAAGGATTCGCTGCCATATGTAACTATGGGTCTCAGGATAGTCTCATAAATAGCTATTTTAGCTTGAATACAAAGAGCTTTGAAGTTCAAAGTTTTTTGAAGGGCATGGAGGCACTTGTTACTTGCAGACAGCCTCGCATTCACTTCTTCTTTCATAGGTAGTCTTGATAGATTCAAGTTACTTGAATCTACTACTAAAAAGTGCTTGTATTTTCGAAATTGTGTTCGCCGATCTGCAAAATTTTAGCGTTTCATTTGCTGGCTCTTGGGTGTTTTTAAATATTTTGTGTTTCCTTCATTGCATGAGACCCCCTTATGCCGCTTCCCTTACAAACTCTTCGAAAGCTCCTCCAAGCGCGGCCGTGCTTCTAGCTACTATGAGCTAATAGCTCAGCTCGTCCGCATATGCCGAGTGGTGTGTTAATCGATCGTAGATAGTCTCATTTGGGTTGGTTCGTATTGCCCTTATTGCTTTTTCCAACGCTAAATTAAAAAGGACTGGTGATAACGGGTCTCCCGGCCTCAGGACAGTTGAGTTAAGCGTGATGTCAAATCATCTCTATGCCCTGCCGTTGTCATCGAATCGAATGCCGAAGACAGAATCTTCATTTAAAATTCACTAAAAACCATGAAGGGTTTTGGGCTCAGTACATCGTAGGGACTGTACCGTTCCTAGGACAACTGGTTTGCAGGAAGATGATTTGATGCCACACTCAACCGCCTGGTTTTCTCCCTATTAAGGGCAACCAAGATTATCCAAACTGGCTTGAAGAGAAAGATACAAATCGCAGTCCCCATTGTCATTCCAAAAAAAAAAAAAGTTTGAAGAGCATTTTCTTTCCAAACTCTGTCGAAGCTGGTTGAACCCCAGGATCTTCTGTAGATCTCACAGTGACTATCCGTAGATGTTAACAGATTAAATAATTCATCTCCCACCGCCGGATTTGAACCCTGGACCTTCAGTATAGTAATTCAACCGCCTAAACACTGAGCTACTCCTCTCCCTGTGAAATAGTGATAGGAAATCGCGGAAATTTCTAATTAGGTAATGTTTATCTGTGATAATTGTTTAAATCCACTAAACAATTATCACATATAAAAGAAAAACTTTTTTTAAAGATTAATTGTCCGCAAATGCTAAAAACGAACCTGAACACAAGAATACAAACAATACTGTTTCTTCTGCTACTAATGGTGCAAACTTGTTGAACACAAAACTGGAATATAGTAATAAATATAATGAAAAACAGGTCAAATATATCTTCTATATGATTATATACTCCAGCATTATATTTCTTTAAGAAAATAAAATATATTATATGAAACTAATGATAAGTAACAAATCGAAATATACAATTGTTACCGCTCACGAAGTAGTTCTGAAATCACAGCCCACAACTCTTCGAGCTTCAATCCCTCTCGACTTGCTACAGTATTCGCAAACTTTCCTGACAACTCTACTGACAGCTGTTTCAACGGTCTTGATTGTATATTGTTGAATACCTGAAACTATGGAGCAAGCTGGAATCGAGCAACTCCTGTATCCCATCTCCTCCGTCTTTCTTTTTGGTGTTGCTTGAAAGCCCGGAGCATTCCTGACGTTCCAGCCCAAGTGGAGAACGTCTTTCAATACTTTTTGGAGGGACCTCTGACTGTCTTTTTCAGTTTGCTTAATCCACGTTTTTGTCATTATTTGTTGGTGCCCATAGAAGAATTGAATTCTGCGTGTACGTAACATTATTCCACTCAAGCAGTTGTATCAGTTTGAAAAATAATTGTAAATGGATATTGTTTCTATAAAATTTGTATTTATGTTAATATTAATTATGTTTTCCTTCTTTAGAGGTATAAGAAGGAAAACATAATAAATTATAGAACTAATTTTATTTTTTTTAAATTTGTGACTAGGAGTGAACACATAATTTATTTTTGTTTAATTAATTAACTTATATTACTTATAATGCAATTGGGAAAAACCACAATGCAAAGCCTTATGTTTCAAAAAATACATCTACCAGTCGACGTTTCGCCTATTCAGGCATTATCAAGACACCAAAATCAAAACGGGGTTATGTGAATCGCATCTCGAAGAAAAAGGTGCAATACATCCCAACGATCAACATACAACTCCAGTTGACAACAGGCTTGAGTTGTATGTTGAACGTCTTGGTGGTGGGGTGCTGGCTCATGTTTGGAGCCTGTTTGGGCTGTTGATCGTTGGGATGTATTGCACCTTTTTCTTCGAGATGCGATTCATATAACCCCTTTTTGATTTTGGTGTCTTGATAACGCCTGAATAGGCGAAACGTCGACTGGTAAGTAGGTGTATTTTTTGAAACATAAGGCTTTGCATTGTGGTTTTTCCCAATTGCATTACAATAAATAATCGTGTTTCTTTTGAGTTTTTGGCTCTATTTTAGTAACTTATATTACGTTTAAACAGATAAATTATTCAATAACACATATAAATTTATGTTAAATATACTATTATTTCTTACTGTTTCATTTTCTGTTGTATTATTGTGCTGACAATATTAAAGAATTTATTATTTTTTAATTATAGAGGTGGTATCCAACGACCTGTGGATACCTACGATGGAAAGAAAAAATTCTTAACTTCAAGTCTTTTGTTTTTACACCTTTCGAATATTTTCTGTATTTATACAAGAAAAATAAATCGCTTCGTAACAATGATTATTTATGAACTTCTAAAAATGAAAATGATAAGTCACTCTCATATTACTTTAGTTAAGTTTTGTTTATAGTGGCAACCGAAATAAGTCAATAAGTTTTGAACTTATAAACATCTATTATATACAAATGTTTATTAATATTTCACTAGAAATAATATTAATATATTAATATTGCACTAACAATATTCAGCTTATTCTATACTTACAAACTTTTCCTTGTCAATCAATGCTATTTGTTTCCATTTACTTATTAGATGAATTATTTTTACTCTCAACAGATTTTTACTACTTTCCAATAAACTATTTACTGTAAAAACTTCTGTTCGAATTATAAATAATATATCAATCGAAATAGAGAGTGGAGAGGCTCAGTGGTAGAGCAGAGTTTCAATGCGGATGGTTCTGGCTTCAAATCCCTCTTACGGCAAAACGTTTCATTAATCTATTAGCATCCAGAAATGGATCCTATGGGATCCAGGACCCTTCTCACTCAGCCTCTATAACGAGATTGAGGATGTCCAAGAACCAGTACAGTTTCTACCATTTATTGAACCCCCAGAACCTTTTAAGGGTTGTAGTGGTAAATGTTTTTATTTTTATTAACAGAAATAGCACGTTTAATTAGTGTTGTAGTGTTGTGTTGGATTGACTAAGCTAGCTCACTAAGCTAAGCTCACCTTCCCTTGTGTAATGAAGATCGAGATTGTTCTATGTAAAGGATAGGTTGCTCGATTCCAGCTTGCTCCATAGTTTCAGGTATTCAACAATATACAATCCAGACTGTTGAAACAGCTGTCAGTAGAGTAGTCGGGAAAGTTTGCGAATACTGTAGCAAGTCGAGAGGGATTGAAGCTAAGAGTTGTGGGCTGTGATTTCAGAACTACTTCGTGAGTGGTAACAATTGTATATTTCGATTTGTTATTCATCATTAGTTTCATATAATTTATTTAATTTTTTTAAAGAAATATAATGCAAGAATAATCAATGCATATCTATCTCATTATACTCATTGGATATTGGAGTATATAATCATATAGAAGACATATTTGACCTGTTTTTCATTATATTTATTACTATATTCCAGTTTTGTGTTCAGCAAGTTTGCACCATTTGTAGCAGAAGAAACAAACAAATATTTCATTTCTTGATAGTATTGTTTTTATTATTTTTTTCAGGTTCTTTTTTAGGATTTGCGGACAATTAATCTTTAAAAAAAGTTTTTCTTAATTAACAGCAAAGAAAAGAAATGACGATCTTTCATCTCAACATATACAACTTAATAGTTGCAGACAATTTCTTTCATACAAACTGATCTTATTTTAATAAATGTAGAATTTTTTTTCGAAATTAATTTTACCTTTATAGTCTTATGTTTGATAAAATAGTTTAAAAAAAAAAGCTTTAAAAACAATATAAAAAAAAATACGATGTATAAGCTATTGGAGTTCCCAATATTGATCCTTAATTTTTTACTCCTATTTTCTTGTATATACTCTTTCAATTAATATTATTAATTTTAGTTATGCTTTATTATGAATGTTTTGATTTATTATATAAGAATGAAATATTCATATTTGGTATTGGTGGATATCAACTGTTAACGACAAACGACACAGTTTTAAAAGAACTGTAAATTATATAACATTTTTCTGTATTAGTAACTGAAAATAATTATAAATGTATTTTTATTCAGTAATTATTACCATTAATTAATTTTAATCAGAGTAGCTCATAGCGACGAGGATCTCAGATAATACCCGTTAGTTATATATATTTAAAAGTCTAAAGATTTATATGATATTGCATTACTTTTTTCATATAATATATTAATTCATTTTTTCTGTTTTAGGTATGTTTCTGTTTAAGGATGAAAACGTGTGGTTCGTAATTTATCTTGTTTATAATTAAAATAATTAATTATTTTAAGATATGAGCATATTAATACATGACTAATTTTGTATGTTGGTTAATCTTGCATCATTTTTCCATCAGCCTTCTTTCCATATCTCGGTGAATTACTAAAAAAATTAACTTTAAGTGAGAAAAATTCACGTTTTTGCGATTATGTTGAATATAGAATTCCCGACCTTGGGCTTGAATGAAGATTTATCTACGGAGCTCATCCCGTTAATGTATTCATGTATTCATATCTGAAGCGCCCCTTAGAAGATAACATTTAGTAAAGCAACGACCAACAAAGAAAGAATAGCAGGAAAAGTGCGATGTTAAAAAGGTATTTCCAGTGGGAAAACTGAATAAAGAAAAGGAAACGGGGAACATTGTTTGAATTTTAAATAGATAGTGTTATAATTAAATAAATGTATTTGTGATTTTGAGATTCTAAATGAAAATATTTACACTTTAGGCAATTAATATCACAATTTTATTTCTCGTTTATTATAATTTAATGTAACGAAGAATAAGAATGTTTTAAAAATACTATAGTTCATATTTTTTGATTCTATAAACCCTCCCCTGGCGGGCGTCGTAAATAAATAGGTTTGAATGCGTCTCACGGCCAAACGGATAGCCTAATTAATCATTTGGAACCGTAATAATAAAAATCAAGAAAATGATATTTCTGCATAAAGAGCTTTCTGACAATTCTGCAGGTGTCCAAATTATTATTATATTAAAGTGGTTTAAAGAATATATGTTTCTGATTGTGAAAAAATGGTCAAGGTTCCATATAAACAAAAATTCATTTTAGCCTTAAACAGTTTATCTAAGAAAATATTTTTCTTACTAATTTCTTCGTCTTTCGTGACTCTTGCAGCCCATCAATGAGCCTTGGCCTCCTCGATATGGTTCCACCAATCTTCTACAATTTTAATCATTTTAAAAAGACCAAATTTGTATATTTGGAAAATATTAAAAGGGAAACGAATGAACAGATAAAACTTGTTGGGCTTAACTGGAAGCGGCAACCTCCGGAATAATAACCCAAAATAATTGTTGAACCATTATTGACAAGGTATTTCCTGTTTTTCCTCCGCTTATTAGAGTTGGTATCAAGTGCTAGTACCGGCGCGCCACGATCACCAACGGCACCATCACAACTTTTTACTATTTCTCAGATGGCGATAACTATTGCATAACTAGCTTCCGTTCCACGGCTTAAACTGTGATTGTGGTGCAATTACCTGTAATTTGAAGCAGTTTAGTGGGTGAGCTCAACTGTGGCGGGCTAGCGTGTCATGACTCATTGAATTGTATGTGTGCTCAGGATCATTTATTTTTATATCTACTTGTATTGATTGTTGTTACCTTTCTGCTGCTTCTGTTTGTTATTTTGATTTATTGGTATTTAAAATATATTCTGGAGCATAAATTGGTCCGGTTGGGGGTAAAAACAATAATTCCTTGAATAGTTATAAATTATCTATTAGAAACGTTTCGACCCACATTGCAGGTCTTCTAAAAGACACGATACAAACATATTTAAAATGAAAGAATTATTAAAAAAAAAAAAGAAGGAAATAATATATAAATAGGAAACAATTAGTTGTAAAACCAGATACAAAAGTAGGAATAATTTAAATTATAAAAGAAAATAAAGAAAAATAAAGATGTGGAAAAGAGAGATGAGAGAAAAGGAATAGTGTCGACTTAGGAAAGAATAATCAGAAAGAATGAGGAAAAGGTGGGAAGAAAGCAGGAAGGAGAGAAGGGATATGAAAAGAAGTGAAAATAATGATATAAAATAAAATAATTGTTTAAAATTTTGAAATAAAACATTGGGATATGAGTTACTGACAATTGTAAGTTTCTAATAAATAATTTCTAATAAATAAATAATTTTTATCATTAAGTAAGGAATTCTTTCTTTGACCTCCACCTACGGATATTCTCCCTCCTCATTAATATACAGTCAATTAATATTATAGGAGATGGAATTAAATACATCTTATTCAGGGATGAAGCGTTTTCGTGTAAGTTAAAAATTAATTGCTAAAAAATCTATTACAAACCGCCGTTTCGACATTGCAGGTTTTCTTCATGGCTGAATAGACAAGTGAACTATTTAAAACTCAATAAATTGGAAGAAAAATATTTTAATACTGTTTGTAAACGTAAATATATATATATATATATATATTAGCATTGCTTTATCCTCTTATCGATAATTTTTTTTTCTGTTATAAAGGCCCGCTACATGAGTTCAATGCATTTTGATGTTAAAAAGTGTAGTAAAAATATATAAATATTTATATGTTCCCGAACAATTTATGATTTTTATTTATGGGGTGTTTAAGTCTGACATTTCTTTGTCGGATAATGCTAGGCCTTATTATGGATTGACCCTCGATATTTATATATATTTTAAATTGTTTTTCTGTTGAGGTTGTCTCTGCTATAATGGTAAAATAAAACTCTTTCTATAGTTCTGGGACTAGAATCAAGAACAGTATATTCGGAGTGTCGAAATTATCTATTAAATATACAACTATTTAATTAAAAACCGTTTTATTTCTGGCAAACAACAAACTTAATTGGTATAGTTTTAACTTTGAAGTACTATAACTATCTTGTTTTCCTTTTTAATTGAAGCAGAGTCTCTGTTATGAATATAAACTAATTAACTTATTCTACCTTATTTATCAACTAATTAAACTAGCTCCATCAGAGAAGGATGGACTGTTTAAATTATAAATGATTTATAACTAGCCAAAAGAAACAAAATTGAACAGAATGCAATTTTAAAACATTGTATGTGTAAGGCCTAAAATTAGCGACGATAACTGTTTGTTAATTATGAAATTATTTTTAACTAAAGATTATTAAATTTAAAACGTTTAATTCCTCATTTTTTTTTTATTTCTTCTTAAGGAAGTGTGTAGAGTGTTGAGTAGCTATGCTGAAGGTCGCGGGTTCACATTCAGCTTTAGCTGAAAATTATTTTTTTTTTAATTATTCGCTCTGTTAATGTGGCTATTATGGACTCAGTGGAATCTATGACCTGCTGGGGTTCACTCAGGGTCGGGTCTGTAGAGTTGTATATAACTTAATGGTATATACCCTAACGATTGAGAGTGATCTTAGACAAATCACCTCTCTGCACAAACATTGTCCTAGAAAAAGTATAGGCTCAACTATATGCAGAGGTAATCTCTACCATATTCTGAACCTAAGACCTAGGTTGCAGTTATAACGGTTTTTTTATTTTTGTTCTCCCTTACAACAAATGTAATAGGTAAATTTTAAATAATTCTGAGTCAGCTTATCTCGCTATAAATACAAACTGATTAATCGATCCTACTTTAGTTTATTAAGTAATTAAATTAGTGGAATATTAAATATTTGTTGCTAAAATTTGTAATTATTGAATTAGTGATAAATAAGGTGGTTTATTGCATGAAGTCATATAGTTCTTTTTCTTATTGTTTTATATATTGGTCTATAGTTAGAACCCCAAGTGTTCAATGTGTGGTGCTCAATAAACTTGAAAAATTGTCTGATGGTTTAAATCGTTTTTCATATATTTGTAACCGTAGATAAAAAGAGAAATCTATGTTATAAAACATTTTGAGTAAATTATACGGTATTGAAGTTGAACCAATGAGCCTTAGTTATTAAAGTTTATTAGTTTCCGAGGAAACATTCATAAATAATAAGATGTCATAATTTTTATTTTTCCTTACTTTTTTAAAATTGATTTATCCGTCTACCAGTAGAATAAGTATTATAAATTATCAAAACCAACCATCGAACTTATTTTTATTTTATTTTTTTAACTTAAATATTAATTATTTAAATTTGTTTTGCAATATTAATCAAGCCAAATATTTCCTTTACTTAGGATAAATATTTATCTGATTCCATAATCAGATAAAGGTTTTTTTTTTGATAAGTAAACTGATTTATAATTCAGTTTTATTAATTGTTATTTTGATGGTGATTATTTTTAAATATTTTGTTTTGAACAGAAACGATTTGTCCTGGTCGTCTGCACCTCCGGTGCAGTGCTCTGAACCACTGAGCTACCAGGTGTCGTATCCAAGTCAGATAAATCCGTACTCTTCACCTATATACCCTTGTTCTCGCAATTTTTGCGAAGTATACAAGGGGAAGAATGTTCATTGAAGATTACTTTAATTAGGATCTTGTTGACTTATAATATTTCACTAAATTATTAAAATTAAAAACCGTTTTATGCCTTCTTAGAACAAATGTAATAGGTATAGCATTTATAATTTTGTTTTTCTTCTTAAATAATCCTGAATCAGATTAAATACAAGCTAATTAACAGACCCCACTTTTGTTTATTAGCTAACTTAATTAGTACAGTGATAATTTGGTATTTTAATCCCTTTACATGGGTTTCGTGAAAACCCAGATAAAAGCTTTTTTTGGATAACTAATCTGATTTATAATTAACCGATACAAATAACACTACAAAACAGAAGGTAGCTAAAGCATTGTATCGACGAGAACTAAAATTAGCGATAGGCTAAACAGGGGAGAGGTTTGAAGGGATCTGCGACACCGCACCCACTTCCCACCTAATGGCCTCTTCAATATTACAGGCGTTCATCATGGCTCCCTATCAGCTCCTCTCCTCTATCACCTATTCGTTATTACTCTCTCAATATATTATTAGGGTCCGGTTCTCTCTTTGTATGATTTTAAAGACTCAATAAAATGTATCTCGCTGTATGTTGGGGAGAGATGTGAGCTGAGGTTTATAATGCTTTTAAGCTCAATTGAAAATTATATATGATTAAACAGACATAGGTTGACCGAGCAATTATTTGACTATTTTTGAGAGAAAGCTTGTCAACGTTCAACGTGGGCTAAAGAAGTGAATTTGGAAGCAAAATGAAAAAATCCGGAAGGGTTTCAGGATGAAGAAAGACCAGAGCAGGTTGGACGAAGTTGAACAGAGGATCACGAAGGAATATTAGAGACAGAGAAAACTCCTGTTGAAGAAATAATACCTGAAGTAGCGCATACCTAATTTAAAAAAAAGGTAAAACTACTTACTTAGTTTTAATGTTTTAATAATAATTTTAAACATTAATCTTAAAATTTCAATTCCAACCTTCAATCCTCAAAGACTATTAGATTTAGAGGAATTTTTGCCAAAAGCCTCAGAAATTTAAAGTCAAAATATCTAAGTAACTTGCTCTTTCCTTGTAGCATTCTGGATTTTAGTTTACTCATTTTAGTTAAGCTGTTGTTTCATATATTTATTTACTTGGTCACGACCATTTGGTATTTAAAATCTATCTTCTGGACTACTATTAATTTTACTTTTTATCTTTCTGAAATATTCGATAGGACTCCCCCTGTAGTATTGCCTGATAAGGCATAGTTGCACAAAGAGTCATTAAAACCCCTTCTAGACAGTCGAGACCGACCGCCTACCATCGTGACCCTGGTCGGGTTGATGTAAAAATAGATACTAGGTGTAGAAGTCGGTTGACCGACTAATATTTGGTCGGCCCCACCGTGCGTGGTCGGGAGCGCAGCCCTCCCGACACGCTGCGTCCGTGGTCGGTCCCGACCGTCTAGAACAGTGTCGGCCGACAACAGTGTTTCGATTAGGATAGTAGGAGCTAGCTAGACAAAATTAAAAAAAAAAATGATTGGAATACTGTAAACAATAATCAAAACCTAGAAATCTAATATTTTGTTATGCCTGGCACACTTCATCACGTCAGTAATTGAGTCCGAAGTAATGAATCCATAGAAATATAGTAGAATATAGAAGTATTCAAAGCTTCATTTCAACCGCACAAAATTATAATGTTACTAATTTTATATGAATCAATTGTTGAATATCGATAATAAATATACTCTTAGGTGCTATTTTTTTCCAATTAAAAAAATCTTCTGATAATCAAAGTGTATACATTTTTATTTAAATAAAAATACAAAAATTGGCCTTTAAATAAACATAAAGTATTATCACAAAGATTTACATTATGATTTTATATTTTTCTCCTGTTTTATTTTATTTTTGTATGCATATTTTGTTTTAATATTAGTCTGAAATATACAATAATTAATTGTTTTAATATAAGGAAATAACAATTAATTCCTCCAATCTCAGTAAAAATAAAAATTTACAATCTGACCTCATTTTGTCCCTCTTTGTTTAAAGTTTATTCCTTCTGAAATGTCTATTTTTATTTTCTTCTTCTCATCACTAGCCGTGTACTTAAGAAAAATTATGACTCCGGAAGCTTTGAGAAAACAATAATTTTAGCAATTTCGTAGATGTAATAAAATCGGAATTAGGTCGGCGCGCTATTATTATATTTTGTTATAAATTTAATGTCAACTCTTTCTATTAATTATTTATCGTGGGCTAATCAGCTATAATAGCATGATGTTGAAAGAAGCAATCGCTATTGGATGGCTTATAAAATTCGGATTGAGGATTATGCTGCCTTGATTAAAGGAGTTATAATGGAGTAATAACTTGACCCTAACATCGCCTTTTTGCATCATTAACATGGCTCCAGTGGGGAGAAATATTTAATTTTTACATTCAAGTAATTTACATTGATTGAAACAATTAATTGGCATATAATAATTGTTTAAATGCTGTGTTTTGTGTAGACTAATTAATTATATTCGGAAAATATAAATTCTAAAATAACTAATATATTGTATAAGCTTATGAACGCAGTATTTTTGATAAATTTATTTTCATATTCATATTTTTTTAAAGAAAACAAATTTTATTTATTAATGGAATTTAGTATTTGTATTAATTCTAAGAAAAGTATCGGTATTCAATATTTATTCTTTCACAGTTGATTTAATCTTGTAAAATAATTTAACTGTAAGATTGCAATCTTTTTGCTTAATAAAATTTATTAATTATTAAAATTTAGTTTACATTTATTTATTCGAAGACTAATATTGAATGTTTCATGGTAGATATAACCTTATATCTAATATCTTAAGAACGAAATCTTTTTGCAAAATAAAATTAATTTATTATTCAAGTTTAATATAAATGAATACATTCGAATTAAATTTTCTCTGTTCGAAAATATTGTATGATAATATAGCTGGAAGAATCTCGAGAACTCAATTCTGTTGCTGAGTAAAATTTATTTAGTATGTATTTATTATTAATTCATTAGAAGATTAATATTAAATGTTTCTCGGTAGATATAACTTACACGATAATATAGCTGTGAAAATCTCGAGAGCTAAATCTTGTCTCTAAATAAAATTTATTTATTATTCAAATTTAGTGTAAATGTATTTATTTGAAAAAAATTCTGTATTAAATAGTTTACGGAAATTTTATTTTTAATAACGTTATGAATTGCATTTTCTTTTTCTTCCAGTATTTTTTATTATTCATTGAAAAAATGGGTATTATTTTCTGGATAATCGCTATAATTTTCCCGTTTCTCTCACAATCTTTCAGTATTTAAAAAAATAATTAAATAATGCTAATTTACTAAATTAAAAAATTACAATTAATTTTGCTGACAAATATCCATTCATAAAAAATTACGAATTTTTTTTTTATTCGTACTCAGCTGAAGTTATGACTACATATATACAGTTTATTATAGTTTCTTAAATTCGTCGTATGCAATAATTTATTTACTCTGTTCTGAGACCAGCTGAAAGTTAATATTCTTCGATTTCCTTTTCTTCGATAATATTCGATTGTCCCTATTAGCGGTAACAATAATTATTATTTGTTTATAGAGCGATATCCAATCGCTGTTTTTATTCCTTTGTCAATAGCTGTTTTGAAACCTTAGCCACTAAAAACAAGCCGCCTATTGTGAAGTGGTTTCTTTCAAGCCCCCCCCCCTCCCTCAAGTGGCTTATGAGAGCCTTGTGACCTAGAAGTTTCAAGTTCATTATATATTCTTATTCCTATGGACAAAATTTTGTAATTTTAATTTATTATGAGAAAATAATTATTATATAGATCATTAAGAATATTTAATTGTTAAATTATTTTGCGTGAATATGTCCTGTATATAAATATATATATATATATATATATATATATATATATATATATATTTCTTTACGTCCCGAATAGTGTTTATTATTAACTGTGTCATTTTTGTTGAATTTATTTTAATTATAATACTAATAAACGTGTTTATTTAAATATTTACAAACATATAAATATAATTCTATTCAGGGACACTAATACATGGACAGGGTCCATAAGTTGGTCTGTAAATAAGTGTAAACAAAATACAAATCAAAATAAACTAAAATCTTATAACTGAAATTAACTTGATTTAAATCAATCCTAAACAATTATATATTCACAAGTGAAGATCGGTAGTTAAATTTCTCAACTAAAAAGTCTCTATTTCTACTGGCCTCTACGTGATAGTTGTATATACTGTTCCAGTTCGAACCGTTTAGGAGCTCAACCAATTCCTTCTTTTCTAATGTATTTTTGCCCAACCATCTGACTCTGAACTCCCCTAAGACAGGACACACCGCCACATAATGATACAGGTCCTCTATTTCCCTTTTATTACACATAGAACATAAATGCCTTTCTTCAGAACGGTCCACATTATAATTCAAATACAATAATTGTCTCCTAAGTTTAAAAATAAAATTGAAACTATTTTTTTTCGGAAATACATTGGATGTCCCTATGAAAGATAGATTGTTGTACTTTTTGCCTTTGATTATTTTTAAATTCTTGTTCAATTTTTTCTAATAACAAATTTACTTTTACTTTATTCAAATAATCAAAAGCTCCAAACTGCTAACGATCACAAGTACTTATGAGCTCCTTTTACCGAATTTATTATTTCTAATTACTTCTCTGGCTAGGATATTAGGCAATCTAAAACCCGGTAACAATAAAACTTTTCTAATGTTATTATAGTGCAAACGGAGAGCATAAATAAAAATCCGAGTTAAGCCAGTTTCTAAAAAAATAATATAATTTGGTTTGTTGTATGGCAAGTGTAGTATTCTAATTAAAAATAACAGCAGCTTATCTACTGCATCAAAGCGTAAAAAAACCCAAGCTTGGGCAGCATAGCAAATTATAGCTCTGGAAACTGAATTGAAAATTTCAGATTTAACCGAAAATAATTTATTTTAACATACATTTTAATTTTATAATAATTTGATTAAAATATAAAATATTTTTCAATAGTAATCAGCTTTTTATTTAAATCATTTTTCAATTTAAGTAATGGTTGGGAGGAATAAGTTCCATTTTGCTTCTAGATTTAAATAAATATATATATATTGTTGAAATATATATATATTTTGTAAAGAGGAAGGTTTCCTGTATAATACCTATTTAAGTTGAGAAATGTTATGAATTATAATAAAATACTAGATACGCTCAGCTTCCTTGTATTGAAGGTTTAGTATCATTTTATTCTGAAGGGATTATAAAGGTGCTGTAATTCTTTGTGATTTTTTTTAACCTGGCCCTAACTGATCTACAATATTTAAATTAAACTACCACCTTTACTTTTTCCTTTTAACTCAAATAAGATTAACAATGATTTGTTTTTAAAATTTTCTTTTGGTATAACAGTAATATATTCCTCAACAATACTATTGTGTGGGCACAGACGAAGATATGTGATTGTTTTGTACCAGGCGCTTTGTTTCCTTATCGCCTTTAGATATGGAAACGTATAATTTTTTTTTTAAATAACAAAAGTTAATTCAGGAAATAAAAATAGAAATTTTAGTAAATTATTTAAAAAAGAAAAATGCTTATAGGTAAGGATAAACATTAATTTGTAACGTCTGTTTCGTGTTTTATTTTTATGTGATTCTTTGTATTATTTTGTTTATTTGAAAAAATGTATATGTTTTCGTTTATTTGTTGTTTTAAGTAGTTTGAAACTTAAAACTACATATTTTTGGTGCGTAATTACCCAGCCTTTTTTAATTGTTTCTTCGCATAGAGGTATTATCCAACCTATCATCTTAATCAATCAAAATTTTATTTCATGTATGAGAGGAAAATAGTTGACTGGATGATAAAATGGAGAACGGAGATAGTTGGGGGCTGCAGTCAAAAAATCACCAAATAAGTACTAGACTTATATTTAGTTAGTGCCGACGTTTCGACCTACATTGTAGGCCATCTTCAGGGCTATGAGAGAGAAACAAACAGAACAAAAAATATATAAAACATTACAGTAACAAGAATATAGTGACATGTAATGTAGAATATAAAATAGTGACCGATATGAAAATTAACGAATATTAATTAATAGTGACAGAATTTAATAAAATTTAAGATAATGAACAGAAATTAAAATAGTGACAGATATAATAATTAAAGATAACGAATATAAAATAAAATACAGAAAATAAATGTACAGAAAGGATAAAAAAGTAAACATAATATAAAGGGAAATAAAAATAACTTCATTTCCTTTATCCATATTCCTTCTATCTTTTACATCTTCCTCCCTTAGACTATAAAAAAAGTAAGTATGGTAATCCCTTCCAATGTATAAAAAAAGTAAAAAGTACTAAACAAGCAATAGTAATGGTAACTCCTTCCATCCACATTTTCGGTGGTCTGCTTCGCCGTTTTTTTCCGTCATTCTACTAAATGCTCATTTCAATATCATTTTTTCTTCATTTTGCAGGATGTTTGGTTAGGTTAGCAGTTACTCTTTGATATAAACATTAGTCCTAAATAGTTCTATTCTAACTATTTAGACGTCCCTTTAAATTGTATGCGAAGAAATTTGGAGTTGACCTTGAATTTTTATGTCGAAGGTTCTGGGTTCAAATCTGACTGGCAGATATATTTTGTAATTTTACGTTATGTTGTGTTAATTATCTTCTATATAATAATATTATGTTATATTAATAATTAATATGTTATCTTATGTTAATAATCTTATGTTATACCTGTGGGACCAGAGGACCCTCCTCATGCTCACCCTGCCCCTGTTGATTGAGTTCCCTTAATTGGGGAAAAAACTTGGCAGTTGACCATGATTTCGGACAGATCACCCCTCACACAATCCTTGTCCTTGAAATCATACAGCCTTTACTAATAGTACTAAATAAAGTTACTTCATGGTTTGTAGTGGTAAAGGTTTTTCTATTCTGCTTATTTAGACTTTCTACTTCCTTTAAATCGGTTGCAAAGAATTCTTGATTTGACCGACTAATTAAAGCGAGCCAGCAGCTGGTGGACCTTAGCCTGATCGTTATCCTAATCGCCCGAAGCTTCATCGATCTGAGACTTAATCTCATTAGTGGCTCCCCGGAGGATGATGAAGAAGGAAGGTCTTCAGGACTCTGAAATAGGAGTGTCAATCGGGGTCGAAGGGTCCCGAGGGAAAAAACGAATTAGTCCGGCCCTTCGAGAAGGGTCCAGGCTTTGAGGCAGCTTCCTGGGGCTTTCGAATTAATAACGATACTCCCACAAATATTTGTCTAGTTCTGATTGAAATTCTTTCCCTTTCCGATCCTTGTTTATCCAATACTCATTTATATCCCTCGTTCCAGCTTGTAAAGGTTTGGATCCTGATTTATTTAGATAAAATATATGAAAAAACGGTTTTTTAATCTGAACACGTAACCGATCATTAAAAAAAAACTTGCACCACTACAATCCAAGTGGTGACGACTGTACTATTTCCATAACAACGGATATGCAGGGAAGTAATTTTTCCTAGAACATCCTCAACCACCAGGTTTTTCCCAATGAGGGTTACATATTTTTTAGAGGCCGACTTAGCCCCATTAGGGTCCATCCCGGCTGTTAAAGATTAAATAATTTTAATAATAAAGTTTTTATTATGGGAACGAGGTACCTCAGTCGCCAGGTGCTTCTGATCTCCAGTTTCCTAGTTGGATACGATTGTGGCTGATAAGTTGTAATTTTAACACCTATAACTCGACCCTACGTTATCTGGATACCCTCATCGGAATCGCCAAGGGAAACTGAAGATCCGAAGTACACTACAGTCAAGTTATAACAGCTTTCTTTATATTTTATCCTCAAAAAGTGAAAACGAAACTCTCTCATTCTTCTAATTCAAGTTTCTGAACAAACGGTGGACGACTTGTAAGAAAGATATATTTATATTTTAGTTATAATATACTATATTATAGTAATGGATTGGATTAGTCAGGGAGTGCAGTCAATGATAAAACAAAATAACCATAGCTTATTTTAGTGGAGAATGGAGATAGTTGGGGGGTGCAGTCAAGAAAACACCAAATAAGTCAAGACTTATTAACATTTGTACCGACGTTTGTACAACTTTGTAGGCCATCTTCAGGGCTATGAGAGAAAAAAATATAAATAACATTACAGTACCAAGAATATAATAATATATACAGTGAAGAAAAGTGAAATAGTGACAGATATATAATAAACGATAAAGAATATAAAATTACAGAATAAATGTACAGAAGGGTGATAATGTAAACATAATACAAAGAGAAAGAAAAATGAGAAGGTAAACGGAGAGATACTAAATGAAAAAAGATTAAAATATAATAAGGTGAGATAGAAAGTTATGGAAAACCTAGTTTAATTACAGATAAAATATAAAATGTATGATAATAGACACCTAGAGGTTACATAAGTAAAATGTATGAAAAATGCTACAAAATAGGATCCAAAGAATAAATACAGAAGAAATATGTAGAAAGTAATGAATAGGTATCTCGTTGAATGACAGGTAGTAATTTAAAATTTGGAAAAATATAAGAATGGAATGTAATATAAATGTAGTTGATTATATTATAATAAATTTGAAAATTAAATAATGTTTATAAATATTTCTTTGAAAATTCGGCACAAATATAAATAAGTCTTGACTTATTTTGTCTTTGTCAAAGGCCTATTCATTATTTTCTACATATTTATTCTGTATTTATTCTTTGGCATCATATTTTGTAGCACTTTTCATACATTTTACTTGTGTAACCTCTAGGTGTCTATTATCATACATTTTATAATTTATCTGTAGTTAAACTAGGTTTTCCATAACTTTATATCTCACCTTTTTATATTTTAATATTTTTCATTTTATATCTTTCCGTTTACCTTCTCATTTTTCCTTCTCTTTGTATTATGTTTACATTATCACGCTTCTGTATATTTTATATTCTTTATTCTTTTATATTCTTTATTATATATCTGTCACTATTTTACTTCTTCTTTCTTATTTTCATCTTTCTTTCCTAATCTTAGAGCTAGTATACATTTGCATGTAAAGGAAGTGGGGAGCTCAAAGAAGTCTACATGGCTGACAACACGTAAGCATTGATGAAGCCTATTATTAAACAATTAACAGTATGCCGGTTAATGGAATCAGTGACTATTTGATATTATATAAATGGGTAGAATTTTAAGATCTGGAACGCCATTTTTTTTCTAAAACGCAACATGATTTTCCAAATGGAAAACTAAATGTTGATAACGTTCCTGATAGGAAGTTCCACCTTATAAGATGGCCAAGGGAGGAGGAGAAGGAAATCAGATTGAGAGGGAAAAGGGCGCGCTGGGAGAGAAGTGCAGCAGCGACACCTCAGCCCTTAGGCCGGTCCTACAATCAATATTTTCCCATTTCTTTCCCTTTTTGCGGCAATATTGCCCCCAGGCTCTTAGGTATATTTATAACCCTGTCGAGCACGATGATCATTCAACAGAGAGTAAGGGTTTCTCTGGCAACAATTCATCATAGAGGACAAAGGATAGAGCCTCTCATAATACTCTGCAATATTCAATACACACACTATTTCAGAAAGTGTGTTGAATAGAGTATAAATCCAACAACTTTGTAGTATCCAACTGAGTAGATAGGTAAAATAAATAAAAACCTACTCCACTATAACCCATGAATGGCACCGCAGTACATTTTAGTGTCCGAATAGATTCTTAGCCAACGTTTGTGCATCTGACTTGGTCTTGATCACACTCGACCGACTTGTTGCACCCTCCCTCCCCCTTAAATTCAAAAGCGTAAACAAGTTTGGTTTTGTTGCTCTCGACCAAATGACGTCCCTCCACAAACTTTGGCTTAGAAACAGTATTAATCGTAACCTAGAATATTTCGAAATGGCTGAATTCGAGAAATTGTCGTTTACATAGAATAATATTTTAAAAACAATTAGAAATTTGTAACATAATATTTGTACAGAGTTAATATTTCAACTGCTTCTAGAAAAATTAAAATTAATTTATAGTTTCGTGCAGTCTTAATTAGTTTTCTAATATAGTTTAGGCTAAAATAATAGTATCTAACATTTTTAAACTTATATATTACTGATCCAAGCTCCACCTTTAGGTGGTCATAAACTTTCCTCAAGCTAAATAGTGTACAAGTCAAAGAAACTCAAACACTTTTTCATAATTGGATCGGATATCTAGGCAATTATTCTTCTATTTTCTATCAATTTGCATGAATTGTTAGTTCAATTGCTCTATAAATGAACAATTTTATTGAGTTTATGTAAATCTCATATATTGTGTATTTGAGTGAATAATATCTTGGCATGGCCAAATTTCAGATACATAAAGTTTTAAAAAACCAACCTGTACCGCTACAAACCATGAGGGTCTTGGCTTCAGTAAATGTTATCGACTGTACATTTCCTAGGATAATGGTTGTGCTTGGAGGTGATTCGTTCGATATATCGGTCAAAGGCCAGGTTGTTTCCTCGGTTAAGCGTTCCCACTTTATAAAAGCTGGGTGAGTTAGCCCTAAGAGGGTCTGCTAATCCCACCGGGTTCATTTGTCGCTGTTAACAGGTTAAATAATTTATTTGCCAGCTGGATGTGAACTCAGGAAGTTCAGCAAAGCAAACCAGTACACTACCACTGTGCTACCTGACACCCATTATTGAAATTATTAGATTGTATAATAAAAATATATATTTCTCTAAGTTTTAATAATATTCTTCTAAGAAAAGTGTTGTATTAAGAAACGAAGGTTCCATCAGCATCTTTGTGGGATCATTAATGGTTATACCCAATTAAAGTTTTCTCATTAGTCCCGCTGTAAAGGGACCTAAATCCGAGAATCCTAACGTTGCCACTGAAAAGAAAATACTTTGGAAAGGGATGTTTTATCTCGCTGAGGAATGGAAGAGGGACAAATGGGAAAGCAATAAAAGGGCTGGAAGGGAGAGGGGTCCAAATTAAATGAGGAGCTCGCTTGGGTAACGAGTTATTTTACACCCAAAGGCTAAACACCTCGGGCCCTTGTCACCCCGGGTCTGTATTTTTTTATTTCAATTTTATTCAAACCTTTATCCACTTTCGTCAATTAATATTATTTGTATTCATTTTAATTACTCTCTCGTGGCTTAATTATTCGAGTTGATAAAAGCTGTGTCAGCATGAGATCCATTCCACTAATCCGAAAATGGATTGCTTTTTGTATCGCAACCCTCAAACTAACCATGACTATGGATCTCTTTTATGGATTTAAATCATGATACATAAAATTTAATGCAGAATGCAAATCTATGTGGCCAAAAATTGTTTTTTCAAAGAATATGCATCTTTGCAACAATGTATTTTTTTAAACGCTGTTAACAGAATAGAGTGTACTCATATGTATGTAAAAAAAATCAATTAAAAAACCGAATAAGAATCTTCAGAAACCTATTGAATAATTGATACAAACTGATGCCATATTAGTAGCTTGAGTTACATATAAAAATTCCAAAGACGTATTTTACTTTATTGCACAATTTTGTGAATAGGTAAATGTTGTTTGTCGGACAAAACTTTCTGAATACTGTATAAAACGTGTAATTAGAAGAAGAAAATGGCCATGGTGGAGGTCAGAAAAAAATCCTCTTTAGTTAGGAGAAATATTTATTTTGAAGCCAATGTTTCGACCCACATTGCAAGTATTTTTCAAGCCTTATAATGGAATTAAGAATTACCAGTGACTGAACTTATTGAAGAGACTGACCTCCACTCAGACCAGTTTCTTCCTCTTATGCGGTCCATTGGGGATTGACAACGTTTTCCTCCACATCACAAATGGTACCTAGTCAAAAACTTTACTGCACTTGAACTAAAGTAAAATGCGTCTAGGGAATTTATAGAATTGATTCAAGCTTTTGGTAAGGTATAGTATAAGTTATAATGGATTGTTGAATAAGTTCCTGGAGGTTCTTATTCCGTTTTTTTTAATTAATTCATTTTTGATCATTTGAAAATCTAATCAGCACTCCTCATTATTGTCCCATATTAATCCTCATTAAGCTGCTTCATCCTCTCCGAACTCTTACTCCTTTCTTCATCGGAGATTTTGATCGTCCGCTTCTTTCTTGCCTCAAACCTCACTCTCCTGACATGCATTCTGCTCTTGGTAGATCTATCCTCAAGCATATCCTCCGTAACCCCGAGTTCTCTCAGGTCCTTCTCTGCTCCCTTAACACTTACGTAGAAGCATCTGTTTTTATGGCGTTTAGAAGAACATCCGCCTAGTGGACGGATAGGAATTTGAAACTTCCGTAAGTACGTCAATTATCAACTTTTCTCAGTCAAACCAAGTTAGTACGTTACAATACTTATAATAATTCAATGTTTGAGTGAAAAAACAGTAATGTTAAAAAAAAAATTATATCCACGACAGATTGTGCCTGTTACTTTTTTTGTTTTTAATATTGCTTTTATTCCACTCAAACGTTCAATTATGTTCTTAGTCATTATTCAGGATTTGCAAAAAATCGAAAAAACAATAATTGAATGTATAAATTATGTATTTAGTGTGCTATAATATTTACATGAAATTTAACCCTTCAAATAGCTGTTCGTCGAGTTTTTTGTTGTTTTTTTTGTTAAAAAGCCTCTAATTTATATTTATGGAATATATTTTAATTTAGAAATGTATTCAATTTAGAAAAAAATAACTTTGAGTAGTGAATGTATTGGAATATCCGTCAGTGAGACGTAGTGACTCTTGAGTTGAAGGGCTGTAAAAGGCAAAATCGTTGTAGAAAAGTTTTGTTGACGTTGACTGGACAAAGATGCATTCCCAACCGAGACTCTTTTATGCACAAGTTTTATTATTTGTACTAGTTTCAATGTATCCATCGCAATAACATGTCATTTTCCATTCACCCTCGTTGCCAAACGAAAACTTTTGTATATCCCTGTGACCTTTTCACCCGTTCCCCCGCGGAGTCCTACAATCCTCTAATTCTTAGCTAGTATTCCGCGGAGATCGTGATGTATGGAGTGCGTGGTGAGAGAATTCGCAATCCGCTATTCCCTCGCTCAGCGATTATCCTAAAGGTCTGCCTCTCTGTAACCTTCACATCTCCGTCGTATTCTTGCCCAATACCCACAGTATCCTAGCGAGGGAAGTTGGCTTCCAATGTTCCTTTTATTTGAAAAAACGGTAATTATTGTCTCTTCAAGTTGAGTGACTACAACTTTTAACTTTTCATTCGTTTCCCTTTCAATATATTCCAAAAATACAAGTTATTATGACATTCTTTAGTATAATAAATAAAATGTAATTGTGGTAAATGTGTATACTTTGGTTATAAAAGAAATTTTCAACTAACATATATTACCTACATTTATTTTAAAAAGAAAAGATATACCCCGCCCGGGATTCGAACCCGGAACCTCTGTCTCTCCTTGACAGCGCTCCAACCATAATTATAAACAATAATTATAAAAAAATATAAATAGTAATATGGCGTAAGTTAACAAGATCCAAAAATTAAAAGTAATGTTCAAAGAACATTCGTTCTCGTGTTTACATCGCAAAAAATGGCGAGAATACGGGTACATGGGATCGGATAAGAGAAAAGATTTGTCCCTTGCCGGCAGGCGACCCTGGTCGTTCAAATGGTTGGAGTGCAGTCACGCAGAGACAGAGGTTCCGGGTTCGAATCCCGGCCGGGGGCATATCTTTTCTCTTTAAAATAAAAATATTTAAAAATCAAACCACTGACCAATAATTATAAAAAAATATATTACCTATACTTCGAAACGTTCGTTAAAACTTCTATTTCTTAATGAAATGATTACCGAAATCTACTCATTATCCATAATTACATTGTCTTTTCCATACTAAAGCTCAAGATAACTTGTATTTTTGAAAATATTAAAAAAATGAAACGAATGAACAATTAAAACTTGTAACTGAACACGAAGGGCAACCTGCGTAATATTCATTATATTTTCAAGAAAAACTAATGTTTGTCTTAATTGTATTTTTTTTTTCTCTAAAAAAAGACTAAAGAATTTTGATGATATTACTTTTTTATGTTACACATTAAATTACCCATGTTCCCAATATCCGCTCAGTGCCTTGATTGGTCAGTTATCTGAAGGTCCTGGTAATATGCTCATTGTTGCCATATTAGTAGTCAATATCCATGTGTATTGATACATCAGGGTTTTTTTTAGGTTTTCTCGGTTTTAGGATTTTTTGGAAGATCCATGGTTGTTTTGTTTTCGGCGTCGAACTTCAGTTGTTGTTTTTTTAAATTTATTATTATATAATTATCACAAAATAGATTAATCATTATCACAATAGATATTAATATTCTCGTTGAACCCAAAATTTTTATTTACGAAAAATTGTTGTTTTTATTTACATGCAGAATTATGGAACAAAACTAAATGAATAAGAAATTTCTACTACAGATTTTACTACCAATCATTAATTGGTAAAGCCAATTTATAAGATAAAGATCACTTACTGTGCAGGTTAGTTGAGGTACAAACTCCAAGTTAATCAATTTCCTCTTTAAATTTTGTTTCAAAACTGAGGCCTAACTACACACTAATGCCTGCGGTTAATTAGTCTCTTCTAAGTTACTCTTCAATTTTCTCTCTTAATTAAAGATTCTTAAGCTACGCTAGAAGTAATATTACGTCAATGTGTCCTCATCCTTAATTAGTATTTACAGGAATTTTAATTGGCCTCTTTAATGATAATAATAAAAGGCTTAGTGAATCCGAAGATTGAAAGCCCTATTTATTGTTGTTAATAAACTTTCATATTTAGATTACAAAACGGAAATCCGTAAATTCAACCTTAAAGCAATCATCCCACCTACGTCCTGGACGTTTACTTAACCGGCATTACAATCACATCTTGATCTTCCCGATGCTACCACTTCAGTTATATATAACGGTAGCATGCATGCTCTATGATTCCGCATTGTATATCCTACGCAATAACTTATTTTCAAATAATATGAGACGTTCATAATTACTCATTACTCCCAACGTTCTTTCAGTACACTTTCCATCAACCTTTAACCTGTATCCTGCCATACCTCCTCTACCATCTTTGGCATCCTGTGTATTTTGTTTCTTCAATCTTGATAAACGGTCTTGTATCATATTCAGGCGAAGCTCGTATTTCTCTCTAGTGTTATTACAAATACGGCTTTTGTATCGATTGCTTTTTCTTAATCTTTTTGAAAGGAGTTTCATAAACAAGTTGTCATGGTAATGTAAAGAAAATACATATTATCTTTTTCGCTATGCACGCTAACAATATTTTTATAGCAAGCCATTAAGTCGCCCTGTTGATTATTTAACCTATTTACATACGCTTTCGTTATATTCGTTAAATGTAAAATTAGTCTCTGTTTAAAGCTAGCCAACCATTTAGTTGTAGGAACCTTCTGTCGCTGAAGAAACCTGGAAGATATGTTTTTACCTGATGCAACTGACGAAGGTCACTGCTGTGAGATATATGTATATGTATATGCATATGACTGTGTTTAAATATAAATATCAATGTCTATGGATAGAAATAAAATTGAAGAAGATTGTTAAATAAAATACATATACGAAAAAGAAAATCAAAAGGTATCTTTTCAAATGTACCAAAAATAACTTACAAAAATAGAGACCAAGATGGATAGGAAGCTAAGTTATTTTATGAGTGTTTATTTATTATAAACAATTGCTTTATCAACATTTATTTATTAAACAATCGTTTATCATCATTTGTTTGTAAAAATAATCATTTCCTCAGCATTTGTTTATGAAACAATCGTCTTATCATAACTATTTATTAAATAAATGTTTTTCAGATTTTATTTATAAAACAATTGTTTCATTATCATTTATTTATTAAACAATCTATGAATTGCTATGCTTACCTCTGAAATGAATTAAGGATTTTATATAGTTGCCTTTACTCCCATCACTATTGCCTGTTTCTGGAGTGAATTCGTGTAATCAAAAATTGAAATGACAGCGGTGTCTTCTTTTCTTTTTTTTTAATGGTTTTAATTTAACTAAGTCCATTTCTATGTTTTGAATTGACGACAATTATATGTAATAAATTGAATTAGCCATAATTATTCTACATAATTGCAATATTTCATCCCTCATATGCAATATTCCCTCTTCATATAAATTTAATTGTCATGTTAGGTTATGCAAACTTATCACGAGAAATTGCTCGCTAGGTATGTAAGATGGCGAAACGATCTTGATCTGCAGATTATGGCCCTTGATCATCTATCTAGGATCTATATTTCCTACAACGGGTCTTAGTCAATTACCTCTATTAGACTGCAGGGTTTCATATACTCAGGTTGAGGAGAAATTACCGTCTGTAAAAGTGGTTCCCTACCTTTTTAGTTGTGTGAACAACACTTTAAAAACTCCTAGCACCAAGTGCAACGAACTAGCGATCTTGGGTATAGTAGGTTGTTATGCTAAGAACTAGACCATATGTAAACCCAATATTGTAAATAAATTTATTTAGTGTTAGGGAAGTTCCGTTTGAAGGTCAGCTATTTTTCTCCACACCACTGCAGTTTAAAATTATTTCTGATTCTTACCTTCTTTTCTCCTACAACCGCCATTTTAATAATTTCAATTTATTGACGAAGTTCTGCTGCTTCCTCTTTTGTTATTGTGTTTTAATTTTTTTTAACTTTATAGTAATAAAGTAGTAACTTATATTACTCGTACACCCAAAATTTCAGATGTCTAACTTCAGAACTGACGGATTCCATACAATCTTTGAATCCCTATTATATTAAGGGGGAAACCCTTGGGGGTGGAATTATCCAAATTTCTTTCTTAAATTTTGCAAAGAACCTATCTGCAAATTTCAAGGTGCTAATTTCCTGATTTGCCTTTTATTATGTACTATAATGGATTCTCCATAGAACACAAAAAAACTGTCTGGTGGGGCACGTGCCCCCATGCCTCCCCCCTAAATCTGCCCTTGCTATAGCCTATGTGTTATTATGATGTATAATCTATATTACTGTAAAGTTTCATCCAAATTCTTTCAGTAGTTTTTGCGTGAATGAGTAACAAACATACATACAAACTTTTTTATAATATTAGTAGGATATGAAAAGAATAGTTGCACTAATGTTCTTTCTGTTATTTTAACAACTATGATCATGTGATTTGCCTTTAATTATGTAGTATAATTGATTCTCCACAGTACCTAAAAAACTGTCTGGGGGACACGTGCTCCAGTGCTCCCCCTCCTTAATTCCGCACGTGCAGTTACCAAGTGATTGAATGAGATATCAGTGTGTCTCATATTGGTTTTATGTGTATTATCAAGTGAATATTGGTGATTTTTAAAATGGATACTATACAGCCAGGTATGTAGAATCAGAAATTAACAACATAAATCTAGTGATGCCTTTCAATTATTTTTTGATATTTTAATAATTGTCGAATGATTGATTTTGTGCACATTTTTTTCATAAGAGATGTATAAATTAGTAATTTTAATATACTTCCGGCCTTTTCCCGGATTTTTTTTTTAACTTTTCTTTAACGCTAGAGTGTTGTTTCCCAGTTTTATCAAAAACTAGGTGCCAAAAAGTGCCACAACATAAATTAAATGAACAAAAAAGCAGTTGTAGAACCAAACGAGGTTATTTATTATTTTCACTCTTTTACTTTTTAACATTGCACATGTTATGGGCTCCTCTGGATTAAAAATCATGACCCGACAAGCTGTTTATAAGATCGCTAAAGACTGTATAGTAATGGATTTTGCACAGAAGTTGGAATTAGTCGAGAAAAATATTGTAAAACAACTTACATTCTGAGAGGAACAAATGCAACAGTTTCAGAAAATGTTTTCAAGACTCAAATCGTATACGAGATCAAAATGGCAGGCTGCAAGAGAACAGAAATTGTATTTTTTAAGAAATATCATGATTGGTTGCAAGGAACCATTGAAATTCCTATAAAACCATGTTTATCTAATTTGGGTCGTCCTAAAAAATCATTCCAAGATTTGACTTGGGCTAATAGTGGATGTGCCTAAAGTTAATTTTGGCTACTATAATGACAGAAACACAAAAAGGAGGGAGGTTCTTTGCTAACACCGAGGTATCTGCAAACATAACAGGTACTGACAAAAACCTTATCGACAGATTTGCGACTATTTTATAAGTGATATCTAGTGGCCACAAAATAGATACAAAAAATTCGCTGCCTACTATCATGAAACGGCGAAGAGGTACATCGAACTGTACTCATGGTGTCCAATGTCGCCTACACTTCAATAATAAAATATTATTGATCATGCTCTTTTACCAATTGGTAATTCGTCAGAGGAGGTAGCAGAAGCAAGGAACAAACAATGCCGGAAAGTTACTCGAGAAAATTTTGTCGCATTCAATGCAAAACGGATGATGTGAACAGGCTTTTATTGGTATCTGATCCATATTGGAGCTGCGTAAGGCCCAGACCCCCAAAAATGTCTTAAGTCTTTCAGGCAAGAAACCATTGAAATGTTGCTCCCATGGGGCCCAGGTACACAATTTGAGGACAACAACACAGAAGATGAAATGACTTCTGATGAAGAAAGATGGGATGATTTCTCAGATTAACATTATTGTACTGTCATACCATTATCATGTACCGATTATATAGTTTTTTTTTAATGTAATATAAAAAGGTTGTGTTTAATGTTTTTCTTAGTTTCTTTTATTTCTTTTTTATAGTTCTAAGCTCTATTGTACTTCTGTTATGAAATAGCATCAAAACTTACATAAAAATAATTTTGATCGACTTTTGGTGTCAAATCCCCCCCCTGCTGTGTGATGCGGGGGGAATCCATCGTGTTCTCCTTCCTTCACGTATAGGAGCAGGGAGATGTGACGAACATACAATATGGTATTGTGGCCTTCGGGACCGCCGCATCTTTCTCTGGGTGACACCTCCACCACGGAATGTGGTTACATCATTGTTGATGCTGGGCTTTCGCTTCCTTAACTGTCGGCAAGGCCTCATGGGTATTCTGGTTTATTATTGTACGATTTTTGCCGAACAGGCTCGATGAGTCATGTTTGGAGCCTGTTTGGGCTGTTAATCGTTGGGATATATTGCACCTTTTTCTTCGAGATGCGATTCACATAACCCCTTTTTGATTTTGGTGTCTTGATAATGCCTGAATAGGCGAAACGTCGACTGGTAAGTAGGTGTATTTTTTGAAACATAAGGCTTTGCATTGTGGTTTTTCCCAATTGCATTATAATAAATAATAGTGTTTCTTTTGAGTTTTTGGCTCTATTTTAGTGATTTAACAATTAATATTTTTTTTTAAATTAAAATTACAATACTTAAATAATGATTATCTTTGTTTTATCTAGTATAGTACAGGGAGTTTCTTATATGGATGTCAACTTTTCAAAATCAATGAAATGAACCTATGCAAACTAGGAGATTTATTTGAAATAGTCCACCGTTCATTCCACCTCATAATTGATTCTTCCCTAATTTTGAATTTTATTAACATCTATTATACAGATGTTAATAAACTTCATTTTCGTCTATATGAAATTAATTCATAATTAATGTATTCAATTTGTTGAGGTTTTAAATCACAACAAATTAAAATAACACCAAATGGTTTCAAACTGTTCAAATTTTCATTTTTATTATTACTTTTTTTTTTATAGTAAATTTAGATTATGTGTGGATCTTTTCTTGGTAAACTTTCAGAACTGTTTCGCAATCTTGTAGCCAATTATGTAATTTTAGGTAATGTTTTCTATCAAGTTTTTGATACAATTTTTGCCGTTAATGTATGTATTTGTTTTCGTTCTTTGGTTCTCGATATTCAGTCAATACTTGTTAAACTATCTTATGACATTCCGAAAATATTCTTCACATTTCATTCCAAATTGATGACGGAATATTTTCAGCTAAACAATTCAATCAGTATACCTGTTCAAGATTTGGAGAGAGTTGCAATGTTTGATTTATTTTCAATAAAATATATATTCTGTTTTAAAATTTTATCACTGAAAAATTTCCTGCCAATTTTTTTCCTCAATTTAAACAATGATTTCTTCCTAATATAACCTTTCGCTGCCACTATTCGTATTTATTCGTCATTATTATTTAATTTATATTAAATTAAAGTAATTTACTATACCTTTTTTTTTTTTTTTTTCTTAACTCCTATAAGTTTGAAGATTTCTAATCTGGATTGGATGGAGAAGACGGAAGGTTCTAATTTCTTTCTTTATTTCTTAACTTTGGATTTTTCCGGTGATGGGGCACACCGTGTCCTTTTCCTTTTATTGTTTATTTTATTTATTTCTCAGTTCAGGCTGAGACTTTGAACGTGATCTTGCCACGTTTGTGGCCGTCCTGCTGGGGTGAGTGTCCTGAAAAGAGGGTTAGTACTGTATTTCAGACTGTCAAAAAATTTGATGTGTCTGCGTTTTATGAAGTCTGTGACTGTCGGGAAGTCGAGAGTAGTGTGTAGGAGGTCCATTTTTGTTTTGTTTAATGTCGTGTGTCTCACAATGCGTTGTAGTACGCCGTTCTGCAACTGTTGGAGCTTTTTTGCTGTCGCCGGTGTGATGGTACTTAAAAGTGGTGCTCCGTAGAGGAGCGCCGGTCTTAAGATGCTTTTGTAGATGGTCAGCTTGAGGCGGAGGGATAAGTTAGGAGATGTAAGCAGGTGGTTAAGTCTGTAAGACTTGGTCCGAACCGCCCTGAGTTTCTTCCTGCAGTGGTAGGCTAGTTTCAGGTGTCGGTCTAGTGTGACACCTAAGTAGACTATGCTGCTTGCTGGTCTGTTTTCGCGTCCCGCTACCCTATAGACCTTAGGGAGAGGGCGACGCTTTTTTCCCTGAAATGATAAAATTATGCAGTCCGTCTTTTTAGGATTCACTGTGATGTTGAGTCCTTCTAGCTTCTGTGTGATGCTCGCGCAGACCTCCTCCGCCTGCCGTAGAGCTCTCTCTGCGCTGATCGAGCTGCTGTAGATCGATATGTCATCGGCATAGGCTGCTACAGCAGCTTTTTTGTAGTTGGCTCCAACAGTTTTAGCTGTGTATATTGTGAAAAGTACTGGAGATAGCACAGACCCCTGAGGTACTCCGCAGGTGAATGCGATGGCTTCCGATGATGTTTCACCGATGCGGACTGCTGACGTTCGCTGTTGAAGAAACGATCGTAGGACCGAGTAGAGCTGTTCCGGAAATTCGTTGTCCTGTAGTGTCTTGCATAGTAGGCTATGGGACACTGAGTCGAACGTGCAGTCTATGGAGATCATAGCGGTCGCTTCGTTCTTGGCTGTGCTCTGGCTCACTTCCGCATGTATCTTCGCCAGGTGATGATCCGTGCAGAGGCCTGCCTGATAGGCGGTTTGCTCCGGTGGGATGAGAGCTATCTCTGAGCAATATGTCTTGAGATAATTGAGGACAATTTTCTCAAAGACTTTGCCCAGATGCGGAAGCAAGCTGATGGGCCTGTAGTCTGCTGGCTGTGATCCCGACTTCATGGGTTTGAGTAGAGGAAACAGAATAGCTCTCTTCCAAATGTCAGGAAAATATCTTAACCTGAGGCAAGTGTTGTATAAATTGGTCAAGTGAGCTATTCCTCTTCTTGGCAGTTGTTTCAGCAATATGGTTTGTATCCCGTCGTGGCCTGGTGCTTTATTTCCCTTCGTACGACGGAGAATCGCCTTCAGCTGCTTCGGGGATACAAACATATAGTTGTTTCCTGTCTCTTCGGTAGGTAGGTCTGTTTGTGCAGGATCAGTTCTTCTTGCAATGATTCCACCATAGTGATCTGAAAACTTGGTAACCTGTTCCTCTACTGTCAACAGCTTGTCCCCGTCGTGGAGTAGTGTGGAACTTCTCTTCTTCGTGCTGGTTTTTAACAGCTTCCAGAATTTCCTGTAGTCACCGTGCGTGGACCTCAGTTTCTCGTGCCACTGTGCAGTCCTCCATTGTTTTATCAGACTGCGAATCTGCGTGGTAAGGGAATTAACCACCGATTTCGCCTCATAATCCCTGGTCCTATACCATTTATTCTTCCACTTATTGCGAGTTGCGATAAGGTTCAGAATGTGATCTGGCATAGGACGTAGAGCTGGTGGGAGTGGCCCGAACTTCGGAATGGTTTCGTCTGCGGCTCTTCTGATTGTTTCGGTGAAGAAGTCCACGTCACTTCTCGTCAGGAGTGTGGGAACTGTTGACAGTACGTTATGGACCTGTGCCCTGTATGTGCCCCAGTCTGCTTCCTCATATTTATACTTTGTCGCCGCTGGAACTGGTAGTTCCTCGTCTATGATATAGAGCACAGGTCTGTGGTCGGAGGTGATAAAGTCCATCGTTGAACAATCCACGAATCGATGCGGCTGCCTCGTGAATAGAAGATCGATGGTAGATGTGAACGATGGCTTCGCTCGATGTCTGAAGGTGTGGGTGTTCGGATGTACTACAGTGAAAGGAGTCTTGATGAGTTTACTTCCGGCTTTGTTGCTCCTGATGTTGTTCCAGATCGGGTGCCGAGCATTTAGGTCACCCACTACCCAATGGTTGTTCTGCTTGGCGCACTCGGCTAATATCATCGAAAAGATGTCTATAGAAGACCTGGGTCTTCTATATAAACCTGTGATGATAGTGGGTTTGTCGAGTTGCACCTGTACGGTTTTGTGGTGGATTCGCGGGTCATCAGTTACCACTGGCGAAGGTAGTACCCTCCACCGAAGCCCGTGGCGTATGGCTATGATGACCCCTCCTCCGTCGTCTCCTGTGAGGGCGTATCCTGGGATGCGAATATGCCGGAAGTTAACTCTTGTATCTGTGAGGATCACTATGGTGGGTTGGGTCAGTGCTATCAACGCATAGATTTCCGTAATTTTGGGCATAAGCCCGTCAGTGTTGAAGTTTAAAAGTTTTACTGTCCTGTTCATTTTGTCAGAGAGTCAGTAATAAGGTTTATGAGTGTGTTCGTGGTGTTTGTTAAGGTTGCGGTGAGTTCCACCCATGGTGGGGGTTCATTATGCTGAGCCACCGCGGCGTAAGTCTGTTGAGGTTGGTCAGTGGTCATAGGTCGGGTCTGTCTGGGTGGGGGTGGCGGTCGTGCGCTGGTTGGCCCAGGTTCTTGGCGCTGAGGTGGAGGAGCTCGATGCTCGGTCTTCTTCTGTTCTGTCGGCACCGAGTTGTTCTTTCGCAGACCAATCTTCTGGCGCAGTGCCTCAAGTTTTTCTTGCAGGGTCTTCCTAACCTTACATCCAGTGAAAGATGCCACGTGCTGTTCCCCGCAGTTTGGACACTTGACGGGTGTGGTTGTGCGTTGGCATTCTGAGATGAGGTGAGGGCCGGCACATCGGACGCAAGCCACCTTCTTTCCGCAGTGGTTCTTGATGTGCCCGAATTCCTGGCACCTGTGGCATTGAACAATGCCGCTCCTTCCGCGGTACACCTTAACGCTGAAGCGTATCCGGTTAATGTGAGAGAGCTGCTTGAGCCCAACTTGGTCTCAAGCGCTGTTGTAATGAGAATGAAGGGCAGGTCTGTTTTCTTGCCCTCCTTGTCGCTCTTCTGCATCCGTCGTATGTCGAGAATGCCCTGCAGGCGCACGTTGATGCATGTTTTGATGTCTTCGATGTTGTGATCTATGTCCAGCCCATAGATCACAAATTTCCTCGTCTTCTGCCCTTTTCTGGTCGAATAGGTGTGATAGGGGCTCTTTGACTGTTGAAAGAACCCAGTCATTTTTTCGTGAATTTCGATAGTGCCCGGAAATATCCTTACACCATCTCTAGTCTTCTGGATTTCAAAATTTGAAAAACCGGCCGTGTTCAGCTCTTGTACGGCCTTTTGTGTGCTCACTACACCTGAAACTACGATCGGAGGAGGCTTCTTCCGAATCGCGACAGTCGTGGTACCTGCACTTTTCGCACTATCACTGCCCAATATATCTTTTTCACCCAAAAACGAGAACGCGTTTGACGTGCTCGCACTGAATTTGGTTGTGGTATTGGCGGGTTTGCAGAACTTTTTCCCAGTTACTGTCTTCCAGCCATCGGTTGAAGAATTTACTATACCAAAAAAAAGTTTAAACATGTATAATATTGTATAATTATTTTCAACGAGAGATTACACTTGTGCCCTTTCTTAGAAATGAGAGGATTGTTTGTACTGCGCATTCATTATAATGACAAACCCTATTTGTAATTCTCTCAGTAAACATTTCTGCTTATTGCTACACTGGAAATGGAAAGTTCTTAATTCAAATTACATATCATATTATTTAAGCCTAGTAATTAAATATTAGTACGTTGCCAATTAAATATGATATATTTCAAATATTATATTAATGGGTGGTCGTTTAAATAGATTTAAAACTGTACTTATAGTTCAGCTATAACGATGTTGGATAATTGGTTCGTTATGTAGTTAGATCGCACGGATGTAAGATGTATTTATTATCTGTGTTAGTTATTCGTATTTATTTGTCGTTATTACTTGATTTACATTAAATTAATGTAATTTTTAACTTAAAAACATAATGTAAATGTATATAACATATTTTAATAACATCAAGATTCTCATAAAGGATAAGAAATTGTATCGATACGAAACTATGAAAATAATTTTTTTTTTTATCTTCGCCTCTCACACTTTTTTTACTTTCCTTCGAAGACCTTCTGCTTTCTTCTGTCCTTCTAAAAGGCAGTGTTTCCAAATTGATTATGGAAATCCATAGATAGCAGGAATCTGAAGTGGAAGAGAAGGAAAAATGGCAGGGTAAAGGTAAAATTAAGATATTGTTTAAGAAACCAAGTTAGGAAATGGATTCTCAGAAAGCAAGATATTTATTTCTTAAATAGGAACGAACAAGAAAAAATATAAAATATTTAACTGAAGGAAAGCCATTATACAAGACAATTCATTAAAAAAGACAATGAACATAATATCTCTTTTCTTCTAATATCAAGTTCCTGGAACCATCTCGATTTCAAGTTCAAAGTATATTCTATTTACGTGTATTATATTTTTTTATTAATTGTTTCAATTTTTAAATATTATTATTTTGAAGAAAAAAGATTGGGGTATTAGTTTAATTACAATAAACAAATGATAAAATAGACTGTTGAAATGAAGTGGTCCTAATAATAATAGGTCTCATTAATTTTTTGCCGAAAATTATCTTGGAACGATATTATTACGTATAGCATTCCTGCATTAACCATTGGCTTAGAAACGTAAGCTCTGTCATGTAACGAGGCCAATACTCTATGGGTTGTAATGGTACAGGCTTTATGTTTTTTGAAAAATTTGTTATTTAAAATATAAATGAATTTTTCTTTTATCCCTTTTAGAGCATGTTTACATGTAATCAGGCTGTCCTTTTAAAGGATCGACATGAAAGGAAAAATATTAAAAGACAAAATTATTCGGCGGGGCCAGAGATCGGCAACCTCATTAATATTAGTCCCCTAGAAGGACCGCCTCTCCCTCAACCTCTAAATATTCTTAATAATTTGTGTGGTCAGCATTGCGCTCCAGCTGTCTGATTTAGCCAATCTACATTCAGTATATAAGAAATATTTACTTTTGTGATGGATACTCTATACATTATCCTCGTCACAGCAAAAGAAATATTTAGAATCTATTGTAATAAAAAGGAAAAGCAAGGAATTGTTTGTTTAAACTATGAATACTTTTATGAGTTCATACTTAATAATAACTCTATTCATGAATTTTCTTTTTATTCTCTTTAAAAAAAAAAATGGATTTTCTTTTCTAATCGACTGTTTATTTTATTTATGATCATTATATAACTTTCAGATCACACTTAAGATAGTATTCATTCATTTATACTAGAAAAAAATTTAAGGTAATTTCATTTCCTGTACATAAAAAAGTCTTTATAAATGTCCTTAAATATAAAAAAGAAGCCAGTTTTTGTATACTTGATAAAAGATGGTGTTGCGAATTTTAAATATGAATATTAATGGCAAATGAAATATTTGTTGTATCCGTTTTATGACATCACAAATGTGTATGCCAAATTCAATGTGCCACTTTTTTTTCCTGCATCATATGTATTTTTCTTCATTTCCAGGGAGGGTCTTAGGAGTTTATAAAGTAAAGATAAGTTGAAAACCACTATTTTTAGTGGGAGGATAGTGAAAAGACTAAAAGTCCAATAGTTTTCATCTTTACATATACATATATAAATTGCCGACGGTACTTTTATTTAGTCTGTTTGCAGCGGGAGATGAATCATATGGGATCTAGGACCCTCTTGGGGCTAACCCAGCCTCTATAAAATATTATAAAAATAGGGTACCCAAAATAAGGGGGGGGGAAATCTGGCGGTTGAGCGTGACCTAGGACAAGTCACCTCCTTGCAGAACCGTTGTCCATGAAACAGTACAGTCACTACCATGTATTGAACCCCAGAACCAGACGACGGGTTGTAGTGGTACAGGTTTTATATACATACATATATATATATATATATATATATATATATATATATATATATAAAGGACAGCAGGATATATATAAGGACATATGTATATAAGTCAAGACTTATTTGGTGTTGTTTTGACTGCACCCCCCAACTATCTCCATCTTCCATTATATCATCCATTCAAATATTTTCCTCTCTACTTAGAAATCATATAAAAAACGCTCAAATCCTGTTTACTAAATTGTATAATATGCTCTTACTAATAAATACGGTTTTTGAATATTTAGAATATTGAATTATGTTATATTTATGATTTTGTTGTTACATGTTACATATTTATAATGTACTGTATCTTCTTTGTTACAGAAAGAAATTAGCAATTATAGGGCGAGGTAGTGCCTCGGCCCGCCTGAGATGGACGACAGCAATAACCGTAGGCAGGCAACAAGGTAGCCATTACAGTCCACTTTTATTTACTTTATATCTCACTCAATGTCGTTACAGTAGCCGTTACGACCCTTTATCGTATCTGTACCTAATATGTTGGATCTTTAAATTGTTTATTGATATTATATCAGTATTTTAAACATTTAGATAGCCAAAAAACATGGTTTATGTCTATGGATCTGTATATATTTATAAGATTTAGTTCAGCAAATATGCTCCTGATAAATTAATAAAGTAAGGAATTCGAAAAATTGTCCTTTTCGCATTTTTATTTGAACGGTTATTATATAATATATACGATACTTTCGAAATTAAAAAAAATTAAGATATTTCTTTTCTTTTTTTTGTAATTATTTTTATTCAATAAAATGTTTTCTTAGAAACAGACCGAGGATCTGAGGTAGAGATAGTTTTAAAATCAAACTTGTGTTTCACAATGTGGAAATTATATTTTGTTATCAAACATAGTGTGCTATCATGTATAACAATTACGGAGATTGATGAAAAGTATTTTTTCATAAATAATTTTGAATTTTCAGACAGTTTTTTTTTTTAGTTTTCCTGAAATTTTAAAAATGACAGTAACTAATTTTATTAATTTAATCGTAAAGTAATATCTGAAGCTAGAATTCAAAGTAAGAATCACATATTTAGTAAAAAAAAAAAAATCTTTTACATAAGAGCGTTTTTATTCTCGATTTTTTTTTACTGTAATGATGTTCTGTGTATTATAATGCAAAAAAATAAATACATTTTTCCTTTAGAAAAAAGAAAATGTTACACAAATTTATTTTTTTACCAAGTGATTATGGTAACGTATGGACAACAACTTATTGTGCCCTAGATCGCGAGTTCGCAGCCTGGCAGGTGGCCTTAGGATCTTTTAAATAGAGTCAAAAATCCATGGTTGTGCCGTCCTTCGGAAGGGAATGTTAAATGGCGGGTACTATAAAGATCCCTATCCTAATTACACCTGGATAGTTAAAGTTTAGGACTCCCACTGTAATATCATCCGAATAATAAAATAAAATAATCTGATTTCATAGTATATTGTTTAATATCAGCCATTGTATTCTATTATAAATTAATGTATGTGCACCGTTATGGTGGTGGTGGATGACGAGGTTATCGCAAGGTATGATAAGAATAACTCTGGCCCGAGGTACGCAATGTACTACACTTCTATATGGAATTTCTTTATAAACAGTGTTACTATATTATTATACTGTAATATTTTTTAAATTCGATCCTTCCTATGCTACCATATTCACCGCGGGTGTTGAAATAAATACGAGTACAATCCTTACGGATTTAATTCGGCGGGAGGTTGAGACACCTGTTGCGTCGAGCCTCGTCTCGTTTTTATCTTTTCAAGATCCGGTGCTGGCTGATTTGTGAAAGAAATCTCTTCCACTGCATCATCCTTTCTTATATTTATCCTATCTGGAATATGTTTTCATAACTCTTTTAGCGGTCTGGTTACTGAATTATTGATGTCTCACCTTAATATTTCGTTCTATTATGTTTGCTCTATTGTTTTCTAATTCATCAGGACCCTTTCTGGAAGATGAAAGGACGTTACTATTGTAGTAATGAAGAAAGGCTTTACTATATTATAGGAAACACAATGTTTTATTTATCTGTTTTCAGTTTGCAAAATATTATTACTTAAGTTTTTCACTTCAATCTCATCGACTGTTTAAAAATTGTAACCGTCCTTTACTCATAAACAAAAAACAGAAGACAATAAGTAATTTTGTAAAAATGATCAAATTATTATTCTACGGCGCTACAACTCGGTGACGAGTCCTGGGTTCCTCTACCAGCTTCTTCCAGTCGTCTCTGTTTTTCGCAGCTGTCATCCGGCATCTGATTCCCCTCTAATATCCCTCCCGTCTTTTTTTACACCATCCGACTACCTCAGCTTCGGTCTCCCCCTTCTTCTCGTGCCGTACAGAGGTTCTGTTAAAGCCATTTTTGGAACGGCCTCGTCAAGAAAATGATCAAGCTCAGTTGGCAGAGCACCACGACGGATACTTGGGAGGCCCCCGGGTTCGAATCCCGGCCCTAGAAAAATCCTATCTCTTCAAAATAAAAATTATAACAATTAATCAAGATCCTAATCTCGAATACTATGTATAAAAGATAAAAATGAAGCCATCCCTTGTTCAACCCTCGAAGGGTCTTGGAATCAGTATGTGTTAGAGACTGTACTGTTTCCAGGGCATTGGTTGTGCAGGGAGGATTTGTCCTAAAACACGATCAACCACCAGGTTATTCCCCCAATTAATGGTGTCCACGTTTTAGAGGCTGGATGAGCCCCAAGAGAGTCTCCTAATCTCACAGGGACCATCCCCGGCTATTAACAGATTAAATAAATTATCTTCCACAGTCGGATTTTATGTCGCTACCTTCAGCACGGCAATTCAGCGTTCGACCATTGAGCTAACCCGCTCCCTACTTTTTTTAAAACATATCATTTATAAAAATTTAATTTTTCGGTTAAACATTTTTTGTAAGCATTATGCCATCTACAATATATTCCCTAAGTATCTACAAAATATTAAAAGCCGGATATTTTTTATTTGTTTACCATGGTTCGTTTTCGTTTCTAAAAGTTCTCGGTGGACCCAGCCTCCTCGCTACCATGCTCTCCTCCACATCTTGTAAAACATCCCGCTCTTCCTCCTTTCTGTCGGGCGACAGATTCTGGCAATTGAAAAACAAATTAATTTTCGGAATTTTCACTTACGAGAATAAGATATGCATCAATGATTGTATTCTTATCATCCTTAATTTTAGGAGGAAAGCCCCGAACATGACTTCTGGTTTGTATCTAGACTAGACAGCAATATGTCTAATAGTGTGTAGTAGTCTTTAGATAATGCTGTACCGGAACATTTTCGCGATGTCTAGTCAGATCCTGATGCTCTTCGCCATTACTTCAATATTCCTAAATAAATCATACTAAGGAACCGTCCTAGAAGACCTATAGAGCTGTACTGGAACTACAAACCAGATTGGGAGGCCGGTGGCCTAGGTCAGCTTAGACTTGGCCAGGCGCCTAGAATCCTTAATCAGCCAATCGATTTGTGAATTCCCGGCGCACGTCGTGTTCTCCCAAGCGGTTACTCAGTCATACCTCAGAATTTACTCTGGAGTCACATGTACTCTCGGTACCTCTAACTATTTCCTGTACACGTTTTAAAAAAAAAATATCACATTTCGCTTTTCTTTACTTATGTGGAATGTTAAATAAATAATATTAAATGAATAAATTAATCTTGTTAGCAACAAAAAAACTAGGCTCTGCCCCTAAAACTTCCTGGAGGCAAATACAGGCAGGATTTCCCTCTATTGTGCTGTACAAATTTACCACGTTTCACTCTCTAGAGCTCCTCCAATTTCCTTTCCCCATCTTTCGCAAATCGTCTTCTATGTAAATTTTCTTTAAGATATACGGAGTAGAACTCAGCATAGATCAGATGAATGAGTCAGATTGGTTATAAAACTTGGGACTGAATTTTCTATTTTTTAAAACTGAATTTCCTATGCTTACAATAGCATAGGAAGAGGGTGCAGTTTTGAAATGTTTAACCATTTAAGTATCTTGGCAGCATTGTTACAGATTGGAACAGGAAATATAAGCTAGAATCGAGAATGGTAACAGACGTTATTGGTCCCTCAGAAACGTGTTCTGAAATAAAGCTAAAACACGAAGCAATGTGGTATAGCTCGAAGTAAAGACGGTACTTCGTCCAGTTGTCATGTATCTTGGGAAGGCGTAGACTCTATCCAAGCTGCAAGAGAAGTTAGTGAGCACTTGTGAGAGGAAGATCCTTAGAAGAGCATATGTTAAAACCAAGGAAGGAAAAATCATTCTGTTTTCTTAGAAATTAATCTTTTTCAATATTTTTCGCCTCTTCTAAAACTGCAAAAATTGGACTTGTTATGTTAAAGGTTTGACACAACAGGCCTCACTTATTTGTTTAAATTTAAGCGAAGATTTTAACAATGTTTTTAAAAATTTTTATTTCTGCTTGGATGTTTTCTTCAAGCAGACCTCCCCACATTGCGGTGCATTTATACTGCCACTGACGACGTTGATGTTTTGTGTTATCTCTTGTTTGTTATATAAATTATACATTTGATGGGAGCAATGACAGGGTTACGATTGGGGAAGTGGTAGAGTTTCCTGATATAGAAAAAAGTTTTCCCTCAAGAACCTCCCATAGACGGCGGACATTATGCTAATAGCCCTAATGCTCCTCCTGAGGGCATAAGAAAGTAGGAGATATTTCTGTAAGCCGTGGAGGACTTGGAGGCCGTGGAGGGCTTGACGAGGCCCACTTTAGTGGCTTTGTTTGCCCAGAGCTTTATTCTCTCTCGGCCCTTCGCTATTTAAAGTAGTCTGTCTTTAGTGCTTGTAAACACTCCCGCTTCCTTAACCACTTTAGTCTTCCTTACTAAATACATTATGATAGATTGTTTACACTGTAAGTTATAAACGTTATTTTTATAGCTGTTGTTTGCCGGGTTCCCTGCTCATCATATCTATGTTACACTTATAGTGTCTGTGATACTACACTCAAGGTCGCGGTTTCGTAAAAATAAGCACCAACCAAGATCCTAACAAAATAGCGTAGAAAATCCATGAAATGCGGAGGAAACCAAATTAACAGAATTATTAAAAACGTAGAGGGCACCTATGGTGTAATGGTTCTACCTTCTATGCCCGGGTTTACACCCTGAAAGTTGGTTGTTTTCTTAAAAGAGTAAAGGAGTAAAAAATCCTTGGTTGTGCCGTCCTTCGGAGGGGGCGTGAAGAGGTGGTCCCGAGCATATACCTGGCTGTAGCATTGTCCGAACAGCCATTGTAACATAAAGTGACATTGTAGTCCTGAATCTTGGACATTGTTTAATCGTATTGATTATCATCAAATAAATCATTAACAATGCATAAATGTAATAAATTTAACTTGATATTTGAACTTAAATATACTTATAATAAAATATAGCTAAAGAAAATGAATACTCTACAACACGGCCAATGGCTTATAAAATATTCTTAGTTTGATGATTCCCGATTTTTTTTTTTTTTTTTTTTGAAGAGTAAGACCTTGCTTTTTGAGATACCTTGCTATCACCAGTAGGCTTAAGCACTCCGAAAAAGATTGGAGGATTTGAGGCGAATGCCATTTCAATCTTCGAGGTGGGTGGGAATGTTGAGATGAAAGAAATTGAATGGGTTTGAATGATTTGAAAGGTTTTGATAAAATGTTCAATTCCGTAAGTAATGGTTATCTGAAAGTTAGAGGCGTTTTTAAGGATTAGAATTTATTAGGATGTCTCACCGGAGATAAAGTTATTTATGAGATCAGTCTTATGAATTAAACATTTTTTGGGCGATTGAGGTATGAAGAGACAAATATGCTCTTAATCCGAGTAGATATGGCATTATCATTAAAGTGGGCATTATTAAAAATCATTCATAAAACTTGTCATAAATAGAATACGCCAAACTCTGAGTGGTTATGATTTCAGTATCACCAGGAGAAGAATTATATAATATCCAATATTCTATAAATCGAGATAAATAAAATGATTCCATTGTTACTTTGCTAATGTAAAACTTTGTGAGACCAAATTAATATTAATTATTTTAAGTTCGTTTCCCCCGCATTTCATGGATTTTCTACTCACAGACCTTGGTTAGAATTCATTATTTTTTAGAAACACGAGAAAACGTAAAGGAAAACAAATAAGTTTCATAAAAACGTGGCGATATCTTGATTTTGTTTATATGATTACTACTACTGAATGGGTTCCAAGTTTTCTTTTTATTTTCTCAGCTAAGTTTTGACTTTTTCATTTTAAGTCCCCTTTCTTTATTCTGACAGCCAGGGTGCAAAACATTGATCCAAAGTTTGAAACTTTTTGATGAGCTATATAAAATAAAGTACCACGAAACCTGCTGAGTCCGTAAAATATTTCATTAAATCGAAATTATCTTCTTTTTTATTATTGATGAATTTATTTTAGTTATGTCCAGTATAGTTTGTTTATTGTTTAATTGTATTCGCAACGGTCGTGACGGATTAACTATTCCTTTTATTAACAGCTGTGAATCGTCCCTAACCTAGCTTCGTCAAAGTAGTTACCCTTAATTGGGGGGAGAGTGATTACCTGGCGGTCCAGTGTGATTTTGGCCAAATAACCTCCTTAGAAATAACAATAACAATCGATAGCTTAGAATCAGTATTAGGGGAGAGTGGGGTAATGGCGCCACCTTAAGGGAAAAATCTCTGCCAATCCCTGACATTTTGCTTAAAACAGTTTTTGAACGTTTTTATACTTGAATTAGTTATTTCTCTACCTTATAATATTTTTATATATGGTGTACCTTCGTTATTGAGGGTAATATTTAAAAAAATAGAAATATACACAAAGTGGCGGTATTCCCCCACATGGTGGGGCAATTCCGCCATGGCCGTTGGGTAATTCCGCCACATGCTTTATTTAACATATTTTCAGCAATAGGGATGAATAGGGTAATGGATAGTACTACATATATTGGTATCCGACATAATATATATATATATATATATATATATATATATATATGCGTTTTATTGAAAAATACAAAAATATATCAGTAGGTATGACATTTTATAAGCAAAAAGTCATTAATTTCCGTTAATAATTTTAGAATCAATTGAAAAATATTTAAGATGAACTTTCTTTCTGTTTTCATCTTGTTAATATCTAAATTTATCTTCTTTACAACACCGCCTTTAGATTTGTTCGTTCCTTGAACATCTTTTCTTTTATCAGGTCTATCTATCTTCTCCTTTTTGATTTAAGCTTCTAGGCCTACCTTCTTTTATTCTTTTGACTGCTTCTGATCTTCATTTTCCACAAAAACAGATTTCCTGGGGTGTTGCTTTCAGAACCGCCGTATGGCAGTATTGCCCCATACAAACATGGCGGAATTACCCCACTACGCCATTACGGTAGTTGAAATCTTACAGCTACCAAACAACTTGATGAAAACAAGTGCAATTTTAATTGAAAATACATGAAACTATAACGAACCAACTTATGCTTCAATAGAAATGAGAAACACTTACCTTCAACCCAATACCACAGGTTGTAAATGTTGGTAAAATAACAAAAATGATGAAAATTCACTCATATTCAAACAAAACTGATATTACAGACAACAACATCACTGGCGGTACTGCCTGTTGTTTCCCGTGTCTGTCGCTAGCGGAAGACCGGATCCTCGTTCGTCTCCCCACAACGCAACAACCAAAACGAGGGGTGGCGGAATTGCCCGAGGTGGCGGATTTGTACCACTCTCCCTTACTCCTGCCATGTACTTTCATGGGTTGTCGTGTCAGATTTTTTTTGCAAACGTTAATTCTAGATAGATAGCTAGAATTATACTACTTTGCATGCTACCATATTTTAAATCTGAGTTAGAAATAGAGGTAATTATTATTTTGTAACATTGCCTTATAAATCAGGCATACTGCTATCATTCCCAATGCTTTCGCGATTATTTGTTCGTTATAGTTTCATTAACAAATTGAGAATACAGTATGAATTTGCATAATGGCAAATTAATACAATAACGTATCAGATAATATTATATAGAATAATGTCATAGACATGTTATTAAGAATAATTACATTGATAATGAAGAAGGCAGTGGCCTAATGTTGCCACTACCTGTTCCATATTCGACAGAGCCATTGTATTTCTGCTTGGCCTGCGATGGGCTAACACTTCCGTTATTCTCCAGGCCAGTGTCTGTCTGCAAGTTATTGAATCATCTAGGTAGCAAGTGCTAGTGTATAATATATAGAATAGTGTATAGTGTATTTGGTGATGTTCGTGTAATATTTTTTCGTTAATGCGTGTATCTACTTCTGAGTCTCCAAAATGAGCAAGAATGGAGCATTATATTTCAGGTGACGATCAAACTATTAATCCATAATTAATTACGATTAACTTATAGTTAAAAAAAAGTGAGAGATGCAAAACAGATCTATAGCAGTGATATTAAATATCACTAAAAAATACTAACAATATAGGGATAGAACATAACTCATAAACAGTTCAACAAATTAATGTTGCATTTCCATCTCATTGTATTTAAAGAGACAATATATTGAACTCTTTTTGAGTGACCTAATGTGTATATATTTATTAGGTTAGTTCGTTTAAGGTTGTTAAAATGATGGTTTTCTAAAATGGTAAAATAGTTTTCTGTATAATGGGTTTCTGTAAATACTCGAGGAATTTAAAACTATTAATTTTGCTGCGAAAACCAAAGTAGTGTAATAATTTCAAAATAATTGCTCTAAATTTAAACTTCAACAGTTACACTAAAATTCTGAATTTGGCTCCATCCAGGACTATAATGCAATAGGACTTGAAGTTCTTCATGGCTGTATTAATTGTTTGATTTTATGGATTCAGGGAGATTTTTCTTCCATATCATATTTTTTCTAGACAATAACATTTTTTTTTTCTTAATATTTTTTTTTTACCACAGACCTCAGTTCAAAAGCTTAACATTTTTAAGCCGCAGAGTTAATATGCAATTGATAAAAAACAGTTTAATGAGAACTTAATGATAAAAGTCCCAAAAGAATTATTTTTTATACTCTGTGATAGTTATATCTAAATATGTCAACAGTTGAACTGGAACAACTCCATTTTCTTTTTTTTTTTTAATTTATTTATAGAAATTTCTAACTGTACTATGACGAAAGAACAAGTAAAGACAATGAATGATACATAATAGCGTAGATAACGGCAAATAAAAAAATTACTCAGTGGTAGTACTGTAATAAAATATTCAATTTAAGTCAAGAGACCATCTTACTTTCAAACGCATCGGAGGATAAATAGGAACTGAAGAAGTTAAGAGTTTGGAAACCAGTGGGTTTGAATGGGGAAAAAGTTCTTGACGAAATCCGCAAATCAGCAACAAATTGGAAATTTAGGTCTCTATGGATGACTTTGTTTGTAACAAAGTAAGGTAAGGGGCATTGAGGATTTTACGAAGGATTTTGGATTTGTATTCTAATGTATCAAATTGATCATTCGATACATTAGTGTTAAATATCTTTAGGCTACAACGTCATTCATTGCCTGTTCTTTCAGATGGTTAATTTTTTTTTTTATCTCTCCTCACTTATTTTATTTTTACTCAGCACCATACCTTTTCGAATTTTCGCTTGGGGGAGCGCTGAATTATGTTAAGTTGATTGTATTGCTACGTGACTGGACGGAGATAGGAATATTCATACTCCACGCCCGACCCAACTTCTTTCTTCTCTTTCAATTGCTGGAGATTACCGCGGCCCGTGGCAACTTCTTTTGTGGGGACACTTCCCGCCAATGAGGCTAAGCAACCTGTTGAATGTCGCCCCGGAATCTTTTGTCTTATTCCAAAGACAAAGAACTTATTAAGTCACCAATCTCCAACCTACCTCACGAATTGTCTTGTGACCCAATCGGTTTTTGTTTTTCTTATTTGATTTTTATGTTTCAAATTGATCATTTAAAAATTTATCGATCATAATGTTGATTTAGCAGATCACTTTTAACTTGTGTATCGTACACCAAGGGGGTCAGCAGCAAACTTATTTTGTGGATGTAGCCATTTAATGTTGTAAATCTTCTAACCAGTTACTCAACTCTAATAATGTAACATTGATGATGTCATCATTATCATAATCAATCCTCTTTACCGCCTAAGCATTGTGAGGAGGAATCCTGCACAGCCTTCTCCAGCTCTGCCGGTCTTCCACCAACTGTGATCTTCATGTCAATTATAATTTTTTTTTTATAACCATTTTTTACAACTTGGTTCTTTTACATCTCCAAAAGGTCTCGCCACAGATCTCGATTCAGCCAGTCTTCTTCTCCAAGATCCACCTTGCTACCATGTCCTCTTGGCATTATGTCCTCCATCCTGCAACCATCTTTTTTTTTGGTCGTCCTCTTTTCCTCCTTTCCGTAGGGCAATATTCGAACATTGTTTTTGGCCATCGTTCCTCTGCCATTGTTTTTAAGTGGCAATACCATTTCAATCTTCTTGTTTCTATTGCGAAGAGGATCGTTTTTTCCTGGTCAACCAGTTGCCTAATTCTTCTATTAGGGACGTGCTGAATTCTGGAAATAGCACAACAGCGTCTCCAGAAGTCCATCTCCACGGCCAGCAACTTCCTTTCTTCCTTCTTCGTAATTGTCCACGTTTAGGATCCGTAGAGGATAACATTTTCAAACAATGAGTGGAACATCATTTTTTTGTTTTGAGGTTAACCTGTTTACTCCACAGAGCCTGGTTAAGACATCCAATAATTTTTCTGCCTTTTACAATTTTATCTAGTATATCTTTATTGGAATTTCCATCGTCTGTTAGCCATCTTCCTAGATATTTGCATTTTCATGTATCGCCCTTCACTCTGTTTTCTTCCTGTTCAATTCCAGACCCCAAGCAGCATATTCCTTCTGAAGTTTTCTTAGCATGTAGCTGGCATCTTCATCATCACTTGTGACTATCACCTGGTCATCAGCAAATTGTTGGTTGTAGAGAGTATTAAAATAATTGCATTATTTTTTCAAATTACGATTACACCCTTGAACCTATTTATTTTTAATGCGTGGTATTGATAATTGAGGGTTATTTTCTGTTACAAGAAGAAGAATTATTATTTCATTCCAGATTTCGCTTTGTATAATGAATATTGGAAATCAGGCGTTGAGGATCAAAAGCTGATAACTCGGAATTTTAAAAATTGGTATTTTCTCACTTTTCGTCAGTTTAATCAAGCAATGCTTTATGCTCCCGAAACTTCAGATTCAGGACCAGACTAAAACCATGAGAAATGAGGCGGCAAAGTGTCCTGTTAGACAAAATTGCTTGACTAAACTAGAATGTGGTACACGAAGAATGTGAAAAAGTGAGTTTTTGAAATTTTGGAGTAATTCATTTTTGATCCTGAATTGGTTATATAATATAATATTACAAATTAGTATTGAAAGATAAATTAAATGATAATGAAATAATTATTGATATAATCAATTTACAGAATGTTAGCTTTTCGTTTTACTAAAACTTGAGAAAGTGACTTCATCAATGTCCACGTTTTACAGGTTTATTTTAATTTGCAAAAGGCTAAAAGGAATGAAGCTTCTGTATAAAAGGAATGAATAACGTGCGTTATAAATATAACGTTTTTCGCGACAAAAATATCAATATCTATTGTATATATTGTTTCGTCAGCATATTTTTTTTTTTTAAACGAAAACTAATGAAAGTGCACTTGCATGTAAATAATAAATAATAATAAGGCAAAGCGAACCCGAAGGCTCGATGCCGATACTGCCAATCTCTGCTCACAAACTTCCGTCCACGAACCGCTGCAATCACTCTTAACGTAATTCTCCCACTTACGCTTCAGTATACCCCTCAGACGCTTCTCAGTATGCACCATGCTTATTATCTGTTTAGGAATTCGTTCGTTATAAAGCCCAGCTCTTGTGATATAAGTAATTCAATAAAAAAACTACCCTGGACTTAATCAGTTTCCTATACGATTATAAACTTTAGTGATGAGGTGAGGTTTTCTTCCTAGGTCTAGGATTCTTCCCTCATTTTCTTTCACTTCTTATTATTACTTGGTTATTAACAAAAAAGGGTTATTAGGAACCCTCCTTTAATTACTAGCTTTCTACTTTATTCTTCCTATTTTTAACTCATTAATACCGTTTAGCGTCCCACTTCTTTAGCTTTTTTCTCCGCCGTGTAATTGTCACCTTCCGAACCAATTATTTGGCCCGACTAATTAAAAATCAATTTTCTTTAAGTAATTTATTTAATTTTCACTATTAAATTTTTTTTTGGCTCTTCCCCCAACCGTCTGTGATAGCTAATGTTTGTAATAATTTGTTTGGTGATCCTTCAATTTTATGGTTTTTGATCAATTTGTTTCATTTATGATTGTTGATTAATTTATTTTAAATATGATTGTTGATTAATTTATTTTAAATATGGTTGTTGATTAATTTAATTTAAATATGGCTGTTGGTTAATTTAATTTAATTATTTTTGTTAATAAATTTATTTTATTTTAAATTTGTTGATCAATTTATATTATTTACGGTTGTTAGATAATTTATTTAATTTATGGTTGTTTATCAATTTATTTTATTTATGTTTACTATCTAATTTATTTTATTTACTATTTTACCATAAATTATCCATTCAGCTAGAATAAAAAGTGACATCTTTTGGATAATATTTTTTTTTGTTTAGATTAATTTTTTGATATTTACAACTGTAATAACATTACATCAAGTAAATTTGCTGATATGAACAAATGACATGAAAACAAAAAACAATTGTGGAGAAACTACCCATCGGCAGCACTCCAATGGATAATATTTGGTTAAGGTTTCTAAGATATTCGTTGTTTAGGCGTACAATATATATATATGTATATATATATATACACAAGGGCTTTTCGTTGGAGGAATTTTTCCAAGCTCCCACTGTAGCATCGTCCGATTAGCCATAGCAGCATAAAGTGATGTTCTTATATATTTGGACAGACGTTTTCAATTTCTCTTTTAGTTTGGAGACTTAAGGGCTTTTCGTTGGATTTTTTCCACGGTCTTAATATTTATGTAAGGTCTCTTTACCTTTCCATTTTTCTATATTAATACTATATATATATATATATATATATATATATATATATATATTTTCATAACATTCAAGATAAGTTGAAACCACGGTCACCTGTGGTCTAGTGGTTGGTTAGCGTAACAAACTACGTCATAAAACCCAAGATCGCGGGTTCGTAGCCCGGCAGGTGGCCCTAGGATTTTTTTAAGGGAGTAAAAAATCCTTAGTTACGTCGTCCTTCGGAAGGGACGTTAAACGGGAGTCCCGAGCCTGTATGATGTCAGGTAGTCGTTAAAAGTCCCTATCCTAATTAAACCTGGATAGACAAAATTTAAAGCTCCTACTGTAGCATCGTCCGATTAGCCTTAGCAGCATTAAGTGGCGTTAAATGAACAAACATCAACAATAAGTAGAAACCAATATATATGAGATGTTCAGGTTTAAAAGCAGATAACTCCAATATTTAAAAAATTGGCTTAATCAAAATTTTTGCTAGTTTAGTAAAGCAATTTTGTCTAACACGACACTTTTTATCATCAGTTTTAGTCCAAAACTGAATCTGAAGTTTTATGAGCTTTATGCCTTGCTTATAGTAAACTATGAAAAATGAAAAATTCAGTTACTATTTTGATCTGTATCTGAACGGTTTGTAGATGCTTTGTTATACAATTAAATTTATTTTATTATTTTCAACAGCCGACCGGTTTTACAAGGAAACAGTATAATTTTTCACAACGAAATTGCAATAATATAAAGTCTTTGAATTTATAAATTTGTGTCTTTCTAAATGAATTCTGGGGATTTTTATTGAATTTATCTATTTATGGAATATATTAAGATTTTTTTCATGTTTTATTTTTTTTTTTTTTGTTGCATTGAATTATTACAATTTTAGAAGAAATCTCAAATGCATGTCACCAATTCGTTCTCGCATTCATGCATGACTTTTAAAAAAAGGAATTGAAAAATTGTCAGATTTCTAAACCTTTTCATACTGTCATGCCCTTCAGGTTTCAAAACCTTAATTCGGAAAAAGGGTCGTATCCCGTATGGTGGATCGGTAAAACGTTCCCTAATGAAAAGAAAGCCTACCCGCCCCTTATGAAGATATTCATTTGGAAATAGGCAATTATTTTCAGGTTGCGAACCTCGTTGAGTGAACAAGTCCCTTCCTGAAAATAAACGACAATTTTATGCTAACTCGCCCTTCCTCCTCTCAGGTTAAGGGCATCTACAGCTATTTTATATCCTCCCGTAAATGTCACGGGCATTAAGTCCTATTAATCATTATTATGGGTGTATTTCCTTTGTCATTTTTATATTCATTAATGAAAGGGTTTTCTCTTTTTATATGACGGTAAATCTTTATTTATCTATTTGATATGGCACAAGGTTCCTTCAGTTTTTATATTGGCAATGGAAATTTACCTGCTTCAGATCTTACCTGAATCTTCATAATTGCACCTGCTTCGTATTGTAGCATTACTATGATTAACTCATTATTTATTTTGGGACTAGTCCCTCCAAAATAATAATACAGAAGGTGATATTTTATATTATATTTATTAAATAAAGAGAGTAAAGACAAACATATAATTTAATTTTTTGTTTAATCTGATAATTTATGTTATGTTCAGTATTTACATATAATTTATATTATTTATTTCTGATAAATTAAAAAAAATCATTCGATAATAATAATAACGCTGGAAAACATAGTAAATATTTAGATATAGCTCCTTCAAAAGAGCAATGTCAAAGCTCAAAAAACCTAATATTGCGATAGAGGTATCTGAAAAGTCTATGTTTTATCGAAATTAAAGCAGATGACTTAAAAAAATATAAAATTGGGTATTTGTTAAGCAAAACATTCCGATTGGAATGATGCAATGATATTAATTTACTAACCATTAGAAACATTTTAAAAACATGAAAGTTTTTAATTTTAACTTATATGATATAACTCAAAATTTGACTTTATTAAAAAAAAAAAAGTCATCATATCATATCAGGGAAATGGACTATCAGATATGTCGTTTCTGAATTAATAAATGTCAGCCAATTGCTACTGAAGACCTAAATGAGTTTTGAGTTGTGTTGATGTTCTTTTGAAGCAGCTATGTTTCTTCATAATTACATGTTGATGTTATATCTGTGGCACCTGTGCATAGTGGGCTAAGTCGAATTTTGTGAATTTCAAGCTATCTACTTAGAATCGTAATTTTTCTGAACTTATTTTATGTTCAAGATTGGAGTATCAGCCCACGATTCACAAAGGAATGTGCTTCATTGCAATGGACAGAACACTTAGCGTGTTAGACACAAGGAAAGAGAAAAAAATTAGATAGCTTGAAATACACAAAATTCGACTTAGCCCACTATGCACAGGTGCCACAGATATATGCATATGACAATTCTGAAGAACGCTGTTATGTCTTAAAGACTTCGAAATGTGATATTACCTACAATATTCAGTCCGAGCAAGTACTATTCCAGGACAGGGTATTTAGGAGGTTTACGTGATAGAATCATAATGATTTAGAAGCTCTTGTAAATTTGTTGGGTTTAATAAGCAATGAACCTTTAGAAGGTTAAATGTTTTATGTTAGGTATGCTGTTGTTTTAATTCTGGCTCAGGCTGCAAGGTGTTGTGCTATTAAAACGTAAGCAGCTATTTGGAGACAGGCTTTATAGTTAATTATTATTGATTAATTATTGTTCTGATATCAGTCGTTGATCGATTCTGCGGCAGACTAGCTTCTGTAAATTGGGAGTCCTTAATTGGGAGATAAACCTGGTGGTTGTGTGACAATTTCGATCAAATCAACTCCCTGGAGAACCGTTACCCTTGAAACTGAACAGTCTTTACGAAGTACTGAATCCAAGAACCTTCATGGGCTGTACTACTACAGCAACAATAAGACTACCAATTTATTACTTCTAAGATATTGGTAATAGTTTTTATCATGATGTTTTGAGTAAAAAGTTGGCCTCGATACACGACACATTGAACTCAGATCCTCCAATGTGTGATACGAACTTAACAATAGTTGTCAGAATAATTGGAAAATTTTATATTTTATTACCCCTTACAATAAAAAATGTCTGCTAGTACATGATTAAGACAACAAACATTAAGTTTGTTGAACCGGTTATCTCGATATTTTTAAGAAACGTTTTCGAATACGTTGCTTTGTCTAAGTCCTAGGATGTTTATAAGTTTCCTAATCATGGCGCAATATTTACAGTTGCAGGCTTGTTTGATAAACAGTCTCGACGGGTGTTGAGTTGTTTGATTCACCGCATTTGACTTTAGTTTATTTTACAAATTCCTTCCTATTTTTCCGAAATTCTTCCCGAATTCTTAGACATTTTATGGATTTATTGACGTACTTGGAATAAAATAGAAAATTAACTTTATACTGGGTCTTAGTCCCTTAAGATAAACATAAACAGAAAAAGAAGCACAATATATTTCGGGCCAGAAGGCTACATATTTTTTTTTTCTAAGGGTTTCCTCAGATTGAGGTTTCCTTCAACCAAAAATTTCCTTCAAGTCATTTTTCCACTTTTTTATGTCTTGTGTATCTTCCTCCCTCAGACCATGACCGTGGATACTTTCCTCAATGCTACATAATACAAATCATAAAGTATTTATAAAATGCCAAATAAAAGTAAATAAAATCAATTCAAAGTACGAGCATGAAAAAAATACTAAGCAACTAAAGAGAATGAATAAATTTATAACAAATAAATACATGAACTAGGATGTTATAATTTCTTTACATAATAAAGAATATTATAATATTGGATGGTACATTTTCTTTACAAAATAAACAAGTATAATACACACACACACACACATACACACACACACACACATACATACAGACACTTTTTTGTCTGTTTTTACTATCTTAAAATGAATTTTCGTTCTATTTTGGTTTCGTTAATTTTTATATAAATAACGAACTCTCATTATTAACATGAACTCAATATTTAAACTCGAAGAGACCTGTGGTCTAGTAGTTAGCATTTCAACCTAATAAGCCCAAAAATGCAGGTTCATGGACCACATGTGGCCCTACCTTTTTTAAAAGGTAGTAAATAATCCTTGGTTATGCCGTCCTTCGGAATGGACCTAAAACGGAGGTCCTAAGCCTATACGATGTCAGGTACTCATTAAAAATCCCTATCCTAATTAAACTTGGATAGGAAAAATTAAGAGCTACCATCGTAGCATCGTCCGATTCGCTATAGCCTGCATAAAGTGACGTTAAATGAACAAGAAACAATATTTAATCTTATAAAATTAATTGTATTTGACTTTCTTTTATTAAGTTTATTAAATATTAAATAGGCAATAATTAACGTTGGAAATTGAGACAGTGACCTAATCGAAGTTGGCTATAAACAACCAACTATCGATTCCTTTTCTAAGCCCTAACAGGCTTCTCGGTCGATACTTTTATAGCTGTTTTTATGAGGTGTGTCAGGCTTCTAGTAGCTTGCAATTAACTTAAAAGTTTTAGTATCAAAAGGACTTAATTGTATTAAAAACATAATTCGCCATCTTCTCTATAAATAGCTTCTTTTTTTTAATACAAACAAATCTTGTTATTTCAACTTTAAGTAAAAGTTGATAAGAGCTCGATAAGTTATTTATCATAATAGAAGATGGCCAATATTCATTAACTGGCCATTTGAATTTTAAATGATTTTATTTCAGGATATTTTTTTATAAAATCTTCACTATTTTTTTCCCGTAAAGCTCCCTAAGTGGAAGACGCTAAGTAAAGGTGCTTCAAGTTTGGGGCTTATTGTTCTTCATATTTGCCCGCCTGGTTTTCATTCTTTACTAGAACTCAGCAAAAAATTATTATGTTACGGTATATTTGCACCTGCGCAGTATCGCATCCAGTCAATTTGACATAAACGATTTTTGTACCCTTGATTTGCTGGGATATGAATTTATTTACTTGAATTTATGAATCTATTTTTCATACTCCTATTTGGACTTACGGAGTAGAGCTTTGGGGCTCCATTAAGCCATCGAATTCCTCTCGTATCCAATCCTTTCAATCCAAAATCCTTCGTGAAATCCTCAATGCTCCTTATTTTGTTAAGAATAAAGTCATCCTTAACGACCTTAATGTCCCTGCTGATTTTGCCCGAACCCGGTATCTATCCTTTTTTCATAACAAACTTCATTCCCACTCAAACCCTCTAGTTTCAAACCTAGCTTCCTCTTCAATTCCAGATAATCCTCAGACGTCTGAAAGAAGATGGCCACGTGACCTTCTTAGTTGAACTCTGATTTGAGCACTACCAGTGGGTAGTTTCTCTACTTGCCATTCTCATGTCATTATGTATCAGTATCCTATTTACTTGTTGTATTATTGTAATACAGTTGTAAATATCAATAAATAAATTTAAAAAAAAAAAATTCACACTAAAGAATGAACAGTAAAAGTTGTAACTGAACAGATACCATTTTTGATAATTGATTAATGGGTTCTTAGCAAGTTTCTTGGCCATCTTTTCTGAAGCTTAGACATATTTCCTCTATATATAGTTGTGGTATTTTATCGTTTATATTTATTGTGCTTTGTCATATATATTCTGTAAACAGGCGTTACTGGACGCTAGGGGAATTGCAGATAACCCTGTACGAAATTGGTTCGCTTGATTGGGGAATCTGGTGGCGGTTTCTCGACCAAATCACTTCCCGACTCAACCGTTGGCTTAGAAACAGTTCTGCACATGTACTGAACAGCTGACCTAGAACCTTCACGGGATGCCGTGGTATAGAGCTATTCCAACAAATAGTACATGAAATAATGGTAATTTCACAACCGATTTCCTACTTCAAAAAATAACAGTTTATTTTTAAATATTAGTACGGTTTGATTAAATTGTATTCCCTAAGTTTGATAAATCTGAAATTTCTTCACTTTTTTTTAGTTTTAAAATTAATATCTGTTCCATTAATTCGTCAGATTAATAATCGGCAATGCAAAACAAAACTGAACCCAACACGCTTTACATATATATGTAAAAAACAAAGAAAAAACTGTACCACTGCAACCCGAGAACGTGTCTGGGGGTTCTATACATGGTAGAGATTGTACTGTTTCCAGGACAAGGGTTGTACAGGGAGTTGATTTGTTCTAGATCACGCTAGATTTTACCCCCTTTTTTGGGTACTCACTTTGTAGAGGTTGGATGAGCCCCAGGAGGGTCCTACATCCCATATAATCCATCTCCGGCTGCTAATTTGTTCTTACATAGGAATAAAATTATTAGAATAATTTATTTTTACACAGAATTAAAATTAACATATTATCTATCTCATATTGGGCTATATGTATGTATTCATATATATGTATGTCATTTATTTATTGCAAATGGATCCAGGAGGATCACGCAAAGCACTATGGCGTCATTTCATCCATAATTCCTGCATCTTTCCTCGATGCATTATTTTTCCCTCCTCCATACATGTTTCTAGTCACTCTCGCATCCCAATCCACTTTTGTACCTTCTTTCCAAACATTTCTTCGTTAGTATTGCACACTTCTATTTTCACTTATCTTAAATCTAATTTTACTTGGATAATCCATAGTGTGGCTGACTTAATATTTTGTATGTAACTATTGTATTGGTAAGTCTTGTTTGGGGAAGCCAATTAATATGTCCATAACTTTTAATCGCCGTTTTCTTGTATCTGCTACCATTTGAGGATTTTCTCTTGTTTTTCTTGACTAGGTTTATATATATTTGGCTTAATTTATCGCAGAAAGAATTCCATCTTTATTCCATCTTTATAGTTAGTTGCAGTTGAACACTTGAACGGATGGTAGTCGTAAGAGCTAGGTGGGAACTTAATGTGGCCGTTGACATGAGATGACAACGATAAAATGAAGGCAGATGTTTATAGCAGCACTTGTGTCGCCTTTCTCGCAGTTATTATTACCTAGTTAGTATCTTATACGCTTTGTCTCTTACCTCGTAGCTTTTTATAGCCATTGCTTGTTTTTTTTTTAATGTAGGATTTATTTCTTCCCAGGCTACGAAAGGCAGCGAAACTACTCGATTTACACGCTTTGCACCATCTTCCTCCTCAACTAAAAAAAGTTACAAAAAAATCGTGTTACCATAGTCCACTGTTCGCTCTACTGATCTAATAACTGGCTTTATACGAAACTTTAGTTCTGGGTTGTGATTCGTTGATTAAAGAGGTTTGATAAAAATCAAGAGTAGATTTATTTCAGTTACAATCTGGTACTTTTTCTAATCGGTCTGTGGGGTAGACCGGGACGTAGGTGTTGTTTGTTCATTTAACGTCACTTTATGCTGCTATGGCTAATCGGACGATGCTACAGTGGGAGCTCTAAATTTTGCATATCCAGGTTTAATTAGGATAGGGATTTTTAACGAGTACCTGACATCCTACAGGCTCGGGACCCCCGTTTAACGTCCCTTCCGAAGGACGGCGTAACTTAGGATTTTTTACTCGCTTTAAAAAATCCTAGGGCTACCTGCCGGGCTAAGAACCGCGATCTTGGGCTTAGTAGTTTGTTACGCTAATCACAAGACCACAGGTCGCCCCGAGACTTAGGTGGAAAGAATGCTTTCTGAAGAATTCGTGTTTGTGTAGTGGTCCTTGGACAAAGGTTTGTAAGCAGATTGGTGGTATCGTCGTCGAACCTTCGGGTTCGCTAAGCCTTTTAATTATATACTTTTTCTAATCAAAACAGCAACTCTGTATTTTTTCAAACAATTTTCTCGCAAGATCATTTAGGTTGGCCTCCTCTGCTCTAGAAAAACGCACGTTTAAATCAAATTTAATAAGACAATCAATGAACAATATTAATTTGAATAATAAAACTTCATAATCTACCAAGATATGTGATAACCTCTCACCATCTTTCATTAGAGATAGAGTTTTTATGTTTGAAGATACGCAGAATCTTAATATCGGTTTTAGAAAACAAAAATCCTTCCGTTCCGTAGCACGTTGCTTTTAACCGATGAGACTGTAATTTTATATATTTGGCAATCTGAAGTTCCTAATTTAACATTACGAACTATAATTACTTTTCAAAATGGCGGCAGATCAGAAATTTTGTATTTTATAAAATTACCAAATTGTTAGTTTTATTTGTTTTTGAGGAATAAAAGAACATATATCTTAAGAGAAATGAAATAAAGCTTTAAATAAAAATTGTAGTTTTTATTTTTATATAATCTTTATGAGGATTGTATTTATTAATTATTGTTGGCGGCCTAACCTCACCCTAATCAGTGCACAAGTCCCCCCTCTTTGTGACCTTTGTAGGCTATTCAATAGAACTGAATAATTCAAAAGTTCATTTACCCTCTGAAAATCACCCTCCTCTCCTAATATAAAATCTTAATAATACAAGACCCCTATTTTCCAATATCTTATCCACAATCCACTACAAGGCCAACTATACAAACCAAAAATTATTTATAATATTTTTGACTGATCTTTTCTTTTCAAAATAAAAATATTTAACAAAAATTATTTAGATATTTTATTTGAAAAGAAAAGATATGGCCAAGGACCGGGACTAGAACCCAGGTTTTCACCTCTCCGTGGTGACGCCTCAACCATCTCGGCCACCCTGCCACGTTGCTATGCCAGCCATATCAATTCTTTTCACTTGATCCTATATCTCGCAATTTGTAATGTATACACGGGGTGATGTTAATTGAACATCACTTTATTTTGGGATCTTGTTGACTTTAAGTCATTAATATTATTATAATTTATATTAATTGTTATATGATATGTTTTTAATTAAATTATATTAAATTAATAAATATAATAAAATTATAAATTAATAAATTAATTAAATATAATAAAAATTTATATTAACGTACTGGTAAGACTATAACTAAGTGAGATTTTTTTTTATTTTCGCCTTGCTAACTTCTCTTCAGACTCCCCAGGTTGGGAGCCACTACTCTACTGCTTTAGGGTACTAGGTACTAGTGTACTGTCATCTTTGGTATTCGTCAGTCAGATATTCTTGAATATTATTTTTAATTCGCTAACTTTTCAGTTCCAAAGGTCTATCTTCTTCAGTATCCATTTTTTCCAAGTTCATCTTCAATTCCCATTTACATTCTCCCAGGAGTTTACTACACTTGAATTCCGCAACATCTTTTTCCTGTGGTATTAGGACTTGGCCTTCTACAAATTATTGGTGGTAAAGTTAGAAAGGATTCGGATTCGAAGCCCCATTCTTCTTCATTTTCTCGACTATTCATTCGTAAAACCATTTCTGAATTTTTTTAAATGAACATACATCATCCTTGAAGTAATCTTAAAAAAGTTTATATAAATATCTTGTATCACTGATTTATTTTACGGTCTTACCCGCCTTTCCGTTCCTAGTTTCCAATATCCTCGGTCGAAGCACATGTTTTTTCCCGATTCTCTCGATTTCATTGCTTCATCTACCTCGTATCTTCAGCTTCTTCTCGGTTGTCCTCCTTTTTCTTCTATTTTGGCACCCATTCCACTATTCGTCAAGGTCATTTATGTTCTCCCATTCTTTTTTTGAGTCCAAAACATGTGAGCTGATTCTGTGATACAGGTTTACCACGTTTTCTACTATTGATATCCCTTGCTTCTGCCACATATTGTTAAAAACCAATGATCAGTAATTATGACATTACTAATGATTGAAAGTCAGACCATCACTTTGGCATAGAGGGCTTGTGTTAAGATTTAAATAGGAACAGAATAGTCATTAAATTGTGCGTGTGTTAATAGTGGATTATTAGGAGGCGTCCATAAGTTTTAAATCCTCAACTTAGATTTGTCTTCCATTTATTGGAACCTTGGTATTTTAGCACCTTTATATAAACATTATAAAGGTGTTACCATTAGAGGCAAGTGACTGTAAGTAGGTCTTCACGGTTGGCCTCCCACTTTCCCTTGTTGGCAGTTGGACAATGACTTCTCTTAGATATCGATGGCTTCTGTCCGATTCAGATATTTCATCAAGTCCTATGGTCAATTATACCTTCATCACTTTCTTAGATCTACAACCTTTGATGACATTGAACGTAATTGTGTTGGTTCTCGATAGAATTTGTACAGCAGAGTGCTATTATTTCCTTCTCCCAGCAAGCAACCTTTTTAACTTTATCGTCTGAGACGTTGAAGCGTCTAAATTTAGTGGGACGAGGCCTCCCGCGTAGGCGCTTCAATTCTGCCATCGATAAATCTTCCTCAAATAAGTCGATTATGCGTTCCAAATTTAGTTCTGATATTTGATCTGTTGTTTTTTTAAAGTTCAAAACAGTTTTTAGCTTCAAATTTGTTCTGGTATTTTCTTCCACCTAAGCTTGGAAAACGTCGTCATTAAGGGCAGACCCTATTTTTGAATCCTGCAGATAATTTTGATAACCCTTTCTATCCGGAAAAACATAAAATTTTCTCGATTAAATGATTTGTCATGAAAGAAGTCTCTCCGTTTTAATAAATTTGAATGCGCATTCTTGAACATGTATTCGATGTTGGAACCTTGTTTCTTCTCCGTTACTTGCATTGTTCCGCTCTGATACATATCAGAGACGATTTATGAATCTGTCGAGGGCTTGACGTTACAGCGAATAATTTTCATATAAAGCAGACAAGTCTTACTTCTTTTAGAATTAGCATTTCCGAGGCCAATCTAAACATGTCTGTGTTTTTTCCTGAAAAGCGACAATGTCACCTCCTAAGTTGATGTTTTTTTCTTTCTCTGCTCGTTTTATCTCTTCAGGGTAAACTTACCTCATCAAGTTTATTCCTTCTTCTTGTTCTTTTTTATTCTTGAAGATAACGGAGTTCTCCTTTTCGAGTGAGGCATATCAATTTCCGTCTGTCATATTTTTCTTTTTGGGTCTATTTCCTTTGCTTTCCTTTTCGGTATTGTTATATGTATTGTTGAATTGATTGAAAACATTCGTCTTAGTATAGTAAATAAACTTTTTCATCTCAATTACAAGAAATATGTGAGCTCACGCAATCGATTGGAAGTCGGAAAGAAATATGGGTGGTTATGCGTGGACGGTTTGTAAACAACGATTGGTGACGTCATCGAATCTTTGGGTTAGCCAAAGCTTATTTATTTTATTTATTTATATTGATTTAGGCCTAGTCTCAATTAACTTAAAACATTTAGTTTTTTAATTATTTCCTAATAACTCCTTTGTTTCGTTTTTATATTTAAATTGGAGGTTTGTTTCACTTTGTTATTAACGAGTATTTTTTCAGTGGAAATAACCTAAAGGAAAACTATTGTTTCGAATTTTCCGGATTTTTAAACTTCGTTACTTATTGCATCATCCAATCTGATTCATTTAATGTTCCTCGGCTCACGGCAACACACGGGTTTCGGTAATATTTTTTTTCAATTTATTTATTAAATTTAGAACTGTATTTTAGTACAAGTAAATAGGATGAATGATGGCATGAGATAAAGGCAAGTTGAAAAACTGCCCAGCGGTGGTAATCAAACAACAAATTAACCTTAAAAAATCACGAGGCCGTCTTTTCAGACGCCTTGGAGAATTATCAGGAATTGAAGAAGTAGCTAGGTTTGAAACTAGCTGGTTTGAATGGAAATAAAGTTTATCATGAAAGAATTGATATCGGGCTCGGGCCAAATCATCAACAAATGAGATATTAAGGTCATTATGGATGATTTTAAATTAGGAGCTCTGAGGACTTTGTATTGTAAGGATTGAATAAGAGAGGAATTTGATGGCTTGGTAGAGCCTCCCAAGTCCGTTAGTCCAAATAGTTATGTATATATTTTAGAGAGGAAATTAATTGACTGGAAGATCTAATGTAAGAATGGAAATAGTTGGAGGTGAAGTCAAATGAAACACCAAATAATTGTTTATTTGTTGTTTAATTATACTTATTTTTTATTTGTGCCGACGTTTCGACTTACTTTAGGGGTCATCTTCAGGGCTATGAGAGAAAAACATACAAAACTACATTAAAATACCAAGAATATAATAATGTTATGTATAGTAATAGAAAAGTTGAACGAAATAGTGAAGGAATTATATGAATAAAAAATATTACAGTATAAATGTACAGAAAGGTGATAATTCAAACAAAATACAAAGAGAAAAAAGAAGGTAAACAGAAAGTTACAAAATGAAAAAAGTATAAACATAAAAAAAAACACATAAAAAGTCATGTATATAAATCTTTTGTAATTGATTGGGAGTTTAGGGCATATGTCAAGTAAGTATTGAAGTAGCCTGAGCGGTTGCTTGTTGTTTCGGTCTAGTATTAGTAATATTAAAATATTCCATTAGATGATTGCATTTGTTGTTTCGTATAATTAGGAATTGCATACATTTGATATAATGATGTGCATCGAGGAGAATACGCAGAGCCTCCCCCGCCTGGGGATTATGTGATCATTAGAGCTGGTATCTTTGTCCCTATGTTGATAATTACTAATATGTTTACCTCTCATTAACATAATTAATGCGCAATATTTCATATACCTTATTTTATTATTTATTCGACTTTATTTTCTGAAATCATAGCTCTGTTATTATTTGTTGTATTATGTTTATCTTTTCCGTTTTCTGATTTAAAAGTAGAAATATTCTTTTTGACTTTCCTTGTATACATTTTACATTGACCATGATGCCTGTACCTAAGTTCTTACGCATCCAGCATAGCACTCATTAACAGGGTAAGTATTATTTGTGGAATTGTTCTGACATGTCAGGTTCGGTACTCGTTTAGGATAGGCAAAATTTGGTATTCTCTCTGTAACATCGTTCGATTATTTATTGTAGCTTAAGCTTCTATTTTATAGACTTTACAGTGACGTTAAAAGTATAAACAAACAAACAACTTGCATCTGTAAACATATTTTTAAAAAAATAAATACAATCGGATTAAATTTAAGTTTCATTATTCATCATTTTTAAATAATATATTTAATTACTTGTATCGTATAGTTATTTCATAATACGGATATTACTAATGTGTTTAGTAGTTATTATAATACTTCTATAATAACACACATATATATATATATATATATATATAAATATAGAATGATCCTAGTGACAGTCAAGGAAGAAATTTTAAAATAGAAACTATTTATAGAATTCCGACGGTTTTTATAGCTAATTCATGGCTTTGAACTGTTCTCTTCATTTATTTTGGTTCAATTTTATCCTTAAGTGCAATTCTTTGTGACAACTGAATCGTAAGCAGTTTGAAATGAATATCGAATAATTTGGATTGCTTATCAATAATATATTTAAATATTAAAACTGTTTATTGTTTCTGCGAAGATGTTAAGAAAAGTTTTTTTTTGTACTTTATTTGTCACCGATGTAAGAAATTATTATAATCCAGTAATCACAATTATTGGTAATTGCTAATAAAAGTATATCTTTTTGTTAAAACAGGGCCAGCTTTATCCTATGTGCAGAGTGTGTGGGACACACGGAAGTCGTGTCTCAGGCGTCAAAAAATTTCATTTCATGTTGATCCCATAGCAAAATTTGTTTAGTTTCATTGGCAAATTCACCTCCTTAGGGGATTTGTAATACCCTGTATAACTGTAAGTGTTCAATTTTACTACAAGGCGCCTATGTCACGATTGCACACGGCACAACATGGGCTAGAGCCGGCGCTGCGTTAAAACATCTTTTTATAAAATTCATTTTACCATAAAAGTAACGTTTTCTTTTCTCTTTTTGTTTCAGAGTATTCAAAAAAAGCTCACCTAATGGAAAGGTAATTATGAAAAACAAAAATTTTATTGTTAAGCTTTAACCCTGGTTATGTAATATTTCCGAATTTTTCGTTGGTTGAATTTCAAGTTATTTTCATTGTTATTGAAAAGACAAGTGAATTAGGTTGCAATGTGATATAATTTTAGTATTTCTGTCATCTATCTCTATAAGCTCATCAGATACTCCAGATGTGAATTGAAATAAAATAGGTGTCAGGTACTGCTAAACCTGATTTGAATTTAATTTTTAATTGAGCTTGGAAAATGTTTTCTGTCAACTTTATTCTTCGTATTTTTTTTTTGAGAAAATTAATCAATTCCTAAAATTATGTATTTAACCCTTAACTCCTGGGCATTGTGACACAATTGTGTAATCCTATATTGAAGAGGCCCAAAGAAGTTTTAAATATAAATTTAATGAAAAATTTTTTTTTTTTAAATTTCTGTCAAGTTTTGGGTAGTTAAAGAAGAAACCTACTTTCAAACAAATTAATCCAAGAAAAGTTTAGTTTTTGTTTAAAATTGAATAATTTTCCCCTTTTATCTGTTGACACACTTCATTTACTTTCAAATTGTTCTTTTTTGCTTTGTATATAGTAAAGAATTATTGTTATAATCCCCTAGTTATTTAAATTATTTATTTTCAATTTATATTTTAATGTCATTTATTGGATAGTATTTGATATTTTTTTTTTCAGATTACTGTTTACTTAGGGAAAAGAGACTTTGTTGATCATGTGACTCATGTTGATCCTATCGGTATGTATTATGTATTAAAAAATAAAATTTAATATTTTATTTTGCCTATTTTTTTATTTATACATGGTGTTTCGGAACTGCATGGCACTATTTTAGGTATGTGTTCTCTAACACAAAATAAACAAAAAAGTTCATATTTACATATAACTCAAACTCATTTATTAAACAGATATCAAAGGTTAAAGAACTATTATTTATTATTACTATTTAGGTATTATTATTACAACATTTAGAGTAACTGTTCAAAGGGGCCTCCGTTTTGTTGAATGCAACATTCAGCACGACGAATCCATGCTTCTCTGGCTCTTCGTATAGCATCAAGATGGTGCTTGATAGTTACTGCGGCTTCCACAATCCAATTTCTTAGCTCTTCTTGCGTGCCATCTGCCGCAGGATAAACCATATACTTCATCCAGCCCCACACAAAATAATCTAATGGCGTCCGGAGATCATGGTGGCCATTTAATAAGTCCGTTTCGACCAACCCATCGGTCTCCGTAAGTAGCATTTATATAATCAGTGACACTATGAGAAAAGTGAGCTAGCTGGACACAGTCATGGATAAACCACAGCCTTTGCCTAATGCCAAGCGGAATATCTTCTAGGAGTTCATGAAGATTATTTTGCAAACAATTCTAGTAAGATAAACCTGACAGCCTAGGTGGCAAAAAGAAGGGGCCAATGATGTCGCCTAGAAGACCACACCAGGCATTTAAAGAAAAGGTAATGTCCAACAGCAGTCGTATGAGGGTTTTCTTCTGCCCAGGTAAGGGTATTTCGAAAATTCATCAGTAACCAAAATGCAGTTCAGGAAGTTAGGATTTCGTGTGCATTGTCGAATTAACCACTGGGAGAAATTTCTGCGCTTGTTATGATCTTGTGGTAATATGTCTTGCCTACTCAATACATGAAATGGATACAATTGTTGTTCGCGTAAAGTTCGCCATACATTGGTATAGGAAACATCGACACGATGTGACAATCTTCTGGTATAACTGAACAGCATCGAGTATTTCTTCTTCAACATTTGCAGTTCGTCAAAATCTTTGTCGACCGGCGTTTACTCATATCAATTCTATGTACCTTGCTTTAAGTTAGAGGCATGTCTCATGTCTGTTTGTCCTGCAAAAGTGAATAAATTTGTGGTGTATCCCATAATAATCATAAATTGAACTGTCTCACAGTATTCACTCACACTAAAACACACAGAATTAGACAAACAGATGAGCAACTACTGTCATTGTTAATCGTTCATTTGTTTATCAGGTGATTAAAATCTGTAATAGTATTAAACACGCTAAACTTTGTACACTCAGTCTTAATGTAGTAAATAAATAATAAATCTTTAACCTTTGATATCTGTTAAATAAATGAGTTTGAGATATATGTTATTATGAACTTTTTTTATTATTATGTGTTAGAGAACACTCACCTAAAATAGTGCCGTGGAATTCCGAAACACCCTGTATACACCTCTTATATTGGATATTGGACTTGAGCAATTTGAATTGATTATCTTGATCAGCTGTATAGAATTAATTACTCAGCTTTTCTTATGGTTTAGTTTATAGTACATTAGATAGTTTTTAATCATTAAATGGTTTTCCATAGATGGTGTTGTGCTCATTGATCCAGACTATGTAAAGGAGAGAAAAGTTTTTGGCCATGTGCTTGCTGCCTTCAGGTACGGTCGGGAGGACCTCGATGTCCTGGGTCTTACTTTTAGGAAAGACCTTTATCTCGCTGCAGACCAAATCTATCCTCCTCAAGAACAACAAACTAAGAGGCCGGTTACGAGGTTGCAGGTAACAAATTTTATTTACCTTGTACATGAAGTTGATTATTTATTATCATGTATCAACTTTGATATAAAGTATTAGCTTTAATTTGAAGAAACGTGTTAATGTAATTCTGATTTTCAATATTTCCAGGAAAGGTTGATGAAGAAACTAGGCCCCAACGCTTATCCTTTTTACTTTGAGCTACCTCCACATTGCCCTGCTTCCGTCACACTCCAGCCTGCTCCCGGGGACACGGGGAAACCGTGTGGTGTCGATTATGAACTGAAAGCGTTTGTTGCCGAGTCTCAAGAAGATAAACCTCATAAAAGGTAATTCATAAATATCAGTAGGCATGTGTACTACTGAAATGACTCATATAAAATATAACCTCTTCAAGTTGTTAAAAATAATTTGATATTTAAATTTGGTCCAAATATGAACACAAATGTATGAGATGAAAATAGTTGACTGGATGATCTAATGTAAAGGAGATAGTTGGGGGCTGTGCAACTTTCAGTAAACAAGAGCCCTTTTCTGCGCTTTACTAAAAATTAACAAAACCCCTCTTTTAGCTCTTCCGTCTGATCTCAGATGTTTTCAAGACAGCCAATGTGATAATTACCCAATATTATCTCTTAATTAGAAACAACTTTCTTTTCAATAATTCATTCCATGTGGATGTTATGAATGATATTTAACTTAAGTCGATACTCATAGTGATGACTTCTTTTCATCAACTAGAGGAGCCTTAGTGCAATGATTCATTTTATACAGCCCTTTATAGGACAGCTAACGTTAGTTCATTTGTAAATAAGGGTCCTTTAATTATATCAAAGGGCCACTGCCGCTTTGTATTTTGTAGAGGCATTGGTTGTAGCACGCATTTTCAGTAGGATTTCAGAATCCTGAAAAAGTCACTAGTGCTTTTGTAAGAGCTCTTTACAAATGTTTGTCACTAGACACTACTAAGTTTAAACAACTAGTAATAATTATATTATTTTTATTTTTCGCCATATCAGCTTTGGAAATTAATCATTAAGTAAATATACATGCAAATATAGTCTTTAAATAAGGAGTGTCAAACATGCGGCCCCTGAGGAGTTTTTGAGATCCTCAATTTTCTGAAATAAAGTAGAAAAAAGAGAGTAAGGATAAAATTATTTCCCCAAATTCCCTTAATTTCACTCACTTTGACATAGCATTTTAAGAAATTTTTTAAGTGGTGTTTGAAATGCCTTTTTTTATATGTATGTGGAAATCTGAGATATATGTATCTTTCTACAGATTTTATTTTTCAGTTGAAGATGTAGAACTTTGATGAAAATAATAAACAAGATCTAATTTATCATTATAGTCGACTGTAACGTTTATTAGATGTGTTTGTCTTAGGAACTCTGTCAGGCTTGCTATAAGAAAAATAATGTATGCCCCAAGTAAACAGGGTGAGCAGCCGTCAGTAGAAGTGAGCAAAGAGTTCATGATGAGCCCCAACAAACTTCACTTAGAAGCTTCGCTTGATAAAGAGGTTTGATTTAATCATATTAGTAAAATCAAATATTTTAATAAAAAATATTTAAAATATCTCACAATATATCAATATTACTTACTTTAATCGTAGTCAGAGCACTGAAAGGAATAGAGAATGTTTCATTTGTTAATGCATAAAGTCCATGTCAACTATAAAACAATGAATGTGAAAAAATGCGTTTTTAATTAGTGACATTAAAAAAGTGATGTCCCATCTTTGTGTTACTTGTAAATTCTCATTGTAAACAACTTGTATTTTTCATGTTGTCACATAATGGTAATTATTAAAAACATATTATATCTGCAGGTTGACTTCAAGTTGAGTCACACGTTTTAACTATTTATTCGTTTAATTTTTAATATTTTCCAAAAATTCAAGTTATTGTGAGCTTTAGTTTGGAAAAGAGAATGTAATTATGGGTGATGAGTAGATTTCATCATTTCATCAAGAAAATTTGATTGTTTCAACCAACATTTTGTAGTATAGTTGATATATGTTTGTTGAAACATTTGAAAAGGAATGATTACCGAAGTATACACCTTTCCCATAATTACATGCTCTTTTCCATTCTAAAGCTCATGATAACTTGTATTTTTGGAAAATATTAAAAATTAAACGAATAAACAGTTAAAAATTGTTGTGACTCAACTAGAAGCAACAACTTGCGGAATAATTACCGTCGAAAGTAAAAATCCTTCTAAAAGGAATAATTCTGACCAATTTTGACATTCAGCTGTGTAGTGTATTTCCCCTTTGGAATTATAGTATTACTAATTTATTAATGTTTCACATTGTCAATTCACAGTCTATTCAGTTAACATGATAAGTTAACTTCTCTGCGCATTTTATTCTTTTATTATTAATCCACCGGTTTGGGTTGTTAATGTTACCTTAATCAAAGTTTTACCTTTTTCTTTTAATGAATAAATAAACAATATGGATCAACATTAAGGTTGTATTTACTTCTCCAGTTATATCATCATGGTGAAAGTATAGCAGTGAACGTCCACATAGCAAACAACTCCAATCGGACTGTAAAAAAAATTAAAGTTTCCGGTAAGAATTTCATTTTGTTATTAAGCATTTTAACTATATTAGTATGTTTTAATGCATTTAATTTTTTTTTTGTTGCAGTTCGGCAGTTTGCTGATATTTGTTTATTCTCTACAGCACAATACAAATGTACTGTAGCAGAAGCAGAGAGCGAGTAAGTTTAATAATATTTTTTTTTATTTTCTTTCTGTTGTGGCTGTAAGTTTATTGCCGTTATTTATTCATTTCATTGTTTGTTTCTGTATTTTATAATTATTTTTTTAAATTCCACACTTTGAGAAAAATATTTGTTCATTTCTAGAATATATTGAATATATTATTTTCTATAGTAAAAATATCTTTCAAATAATAATAACAATAAAAATGTTTCATTTTTTGTATATTTTTTTTCCATCTTGATAATTGTTTTGGTTTTTTAATTCATGAATCATCATAATATTCTCATAAAAAAAACAAAAGGATTAAAAATTGTATTTTAATATTAGGAGTTAACAAGTGCTAGTCAAAATTTTGAAGGTCGTTTATACTAAATTTACAAAGGTCATAATATTATCCTACATTAAACTTTTTTGTTTAACTTGGACGATTTAGTTTTTTTATAATTATTGATATATTGATTTATTTTTAGTTTGCTTCTTCAAAAATTAGCAAGATACAAAAATGTTTAGTTTTATTAAAGCATTTTAGGAAGTTAATTTTTGCTATTGCTAAATACTGGACAACATTATTGCATATAAATTATTTCCTAATTTTCTTTCCTGCTTGATTATTAGTTTTGATTTCAACAAAATTAAATATTTTTTTTTAATAACCTTATAAATTTCTATTAATTTCTCTCCCCACTATTTTACAATTGTCATAAATTATTGCTTGGCTAAAGGAAGAAGTTTTTAATTTTCCTTCTTTTAAATCTGCAGTCTTGAATTTCTTTTCCTTGATGGTTCTCAATTTTTTTAGATAATTTTATAAAAATTGTTTTATTTAAATTAAATAACAATTACATACAACCTCTCTGCTCTTTATATATCTCCAATTAAATTTCCAACTTTATCCTTCTTGCATCATTATGATAACAATTGCATTAAATATTAAAGTAATTAAAAAATAAAATTAAAACAAGTTGTAATTTGTTTTTAAATGTATGCCTTAATATTGTTCAGAAATTATTAGTATAAAATAATCGTGTTATTATTTGATTTGAACAAATATACTTAATAATTAAAAATAAAAGTCTATAGTCCATTCCATTATTTTTATTTTATGACTCATAAATCACCCATTGTAAATCTACTGTTTATTGAATACATCATAACTTAAATTAATAAAATATAACTCACATTGTAAGTTGCTTTCATATTACTAAATACTTAGCGAGACATTTTTCGTTGAACATTATTGTTTTCATGTTTATAATTTAAGATTATAAATTAATAAAATTTAGTTGCATTGATAAATAAAATTATATAATGAAACTATTTAGGTTGGAAAAAAAAATTGTGTCCTAGCTGTACTCTAGCTTTATAGCTATACTCACCTTTATTGTATTATTTTTTGTGTGATTGATGATGTATTTAATAAACAGTAAATTTACTTTATTTATTCATGTATTTTATTGATGTTTTTTATTATATTTGTAAGTGTGAAGTAGGTATTTTTTAGATTTAATTTAGCCTAAGTATCTTTATCTAATGATAAGAATCAGGGCCGGGTGCCCGGTCGGCCCTGGTTTTACTCTCTCGAAGGTGTTCATCGTGAGGCCAACGCTGCAGGACAACAAGGACAAGCGTGGCCTCGCCCTCGACGGCCAGCTCAAGCATGAGGACACCAACCTCGCCTCGAGTACCATGTGAGGCTAAATTCAACACTCCCGTATGCACTCAGTCCATTTAGCCACTTGTTAAGTTAACATCTTGTTTCACTGTAGGGAGTGTTTTCCTTTATGCACCTCGTCAATGTTCACATTGCATTTACTATCTATTCTTTCATATTTTTCACTTTCTCTTATTATTTGTTACTGAATATTTATATTTATATTTAAAATTGGAAACTGAATATTTTTTAATAATTGTGTGATCCATCTCAGCGTTTGAAATTTGCTGAGACTTTGCCTTTGTCTCTTTACTTCCTCAAAGGCAAGTATTTAAAAATAGTTTTGTTTTACATTTCTTTGTAGTTTAGAAAAAAGAAAAAAAATACTTAACAAACACATTCTTGTAGATATTCGATGGTTTGTTTATACAGTAAAAGCTCTATTATCCGTCACTCTCTGTTAACCTTCACCTCAGTTTGAGAAAAAAAAGAAAATGTATTTATATTGTTTGGTTGCTAAAGTCATAGAAGCCGGCTAAGAATCAATCGTTGTGTCTTGACAACTTCCTTTTCTAGAATCTCTTGTTTACTCAAAACCTAGACTTCCTCGCACACATTTTTCAGAAATTAATTATCTCCTCATCTCTACCTAATGTAGCTTCCGCAGTTGAACTACCTTCAGTCTTCATTCTTGTCTTACAGTTACTTGTCGTTTTCTTAAAAGTACATATAATAATGTTGGATAAAAAGACAAAGGAAGAGTTTAGATCTCACTACTATGTTTGAAATTGTAAAACGTTTACGAAAAGGTGAAAGTGCTTCAATCTTAGCAAAAATCTATGATATTCCTCGGACGACAGTTAATGATATAAAACGTGTAGAGGACCTCTAGAGTATGTCCCTTCTATATAAAATCATTTGATGTTTATTAGGAAGGGGCACACTAAGTAAATGCACGAGGAAAGAGCTAAACTCCGCCTTTAAATTGATATTAATTTCTCAAGAGGAATAAATTGGACATACAATGATTGTCCTTTTAGCCATTGATGTACGTAATTATTATTATTTAAAAAAAATATTTTTATTTTTAAATAAAAAATATTTTATTTTATTTTTACTACATGTATTCCTTATAAGTACGCAAATAAGTTACGAGTACATAGATAATGTCGAATGTTTGAAATATATTGTTCAATTTATGTAAATAAATGAGCCATAAGACTCACTCCCATATCCGTCTATTTCCCAAATCCGTCACCATCTTGGTCCCATACACTGACGGATAATCGAGGTTCTACTGTACTTTATAGTTATTTAATATTACTACTACCTTTGTAAATAATAACAGAATAACAAGGGAGTAAAAACCTAATTTGTTAATAATAAATTATTTGGGGGATGGGTTGAAAGAGGATCCTACAATGTCTTATTCATTAAAAAATAAATGTTTTTTCATCTTTTAGGAGAATTTTCTTTGCTATCCACTAATAAACTCATTAACTCAATTTTTATTTTCTCATTAAAATTATATACAAATTTGATTTTTCTTTTTCTTTTCACTTTCATAGATATTTGATAGTCGTAGTTCTTTCCATATGCACCATTGATTATATTGTTTTGTTTTTTTATTGCTAAACATGCAAAAATTAATTTATTAACAATAAAAGTAAATCAGTTAATTATTTGTTATTTAATTAATATCATAAATAAAAATCAGTTGGCATTATCTATATTAAGGCTATGAAATACAGCTAGACTAACTTATAGCTGGGCTCAACCATTTTTTCAGAACCATGGCTTAATAATAATAATAAAGTCTTTTTTTATTCTGAGACAAGTCTCTTTAGAATAACGATAGAGGTTTTTATACAGGGTATTATTATTAGAGTATAATGGGATTACATTTAATTATTTAATACAGTTAAATTAACAAATGAGAAAGAATTAATGAGAAAAAAAATTCAAATTACCTCCAGTGTTAACATTTAAAGAATAAAAAAAAAAACAGCATACAAAATAACATAGAAATTACAATAATTATAGAGAGAGAAACAATAGATAATTGCATATGTATGCATATTACAATCTCAAGTAGAAACAAACAAAGCAGATAATGAAACAAAAATACAATCAATATCAACTAGATAACTTGTTATTAAAAATATCTAACTGGGTGAGTGAAACGTCAATGATATAAATATACTTACGTATAAATAAAAACACATCATTTATCAGTTGAAAATTTTAATCTGAAAACTGAGTATGAAAGGCTTACTGTTTTCTGCGCACTTAGTGGCTCACATCTAGAGACTTCTTCTCTTGGATTTTTTATTGGAGCTATCTTCTCCGCATTCATCAACCATCGTAGCCTGTTTAGCTGAGTGGTGACTCTAACGTCTTGTTTGCTATACTCTTGATTAGACCTGATTCATCATTGGCCATCATCTCTGTTTGATCCTCAAATTGAACGAAAGGCTTCTCTCTCCTTTGCCAATTCTACTATCATCTTGTGTCCTTTCATAATTATTTAATTAGATGTATTAATTAGTCGCACTAATTTTACTAGGCAAATTAATTTCTTTTGGATATCTAGCTTCTCCAGAATCTTTTGCATTTTTCCCTTTTTTATGAAATCACAGGCTTCTTCAAAATCCTATAATCAAGAATGAATAGGTAAACAAAAAGAATTCTATTTTTATAATAATCCAAGAGGACGAAGACTCCAGAGGAATGGCTCAATTTCTGCCTGGATCACTTAGTATATTTTTCTTTTAAATCTTGCAAAATTAACAATTTTTTCTACTCTTGTTAGAAGATGGCAGTAAGATTATGAAACATTATGAAGATTATGAAACAAGATTGTGATTTCAGTTAGTCATTAAAATTATTGTAACACCCCCGGCTTATCTGGAAGGGAATGGGGTTGTGAAAGGAAGGAAAGAATAGTAACACATAAGAAGAATAAAGAAAATTAGGAGAACGTACTCTTACTAAGAACTAAGCAATATAAATAAAATGACTATATTTATTTTTATTTAATAATAAAACCAAATTATTGACAAATATAAAAGAAAATGTTTAATAACTTAATAATAAAACCAAACTGTTGAAAAATATTAGAATGGTTAAAAATTCTGTAATTACTACACTACTGGTACAACCAGTTCCCCCACTTATTTGCTAGGACAAGAAAATAAAAAAAAAACAATAAGGGAATATTATAAGTCTCAGAACAAAAATTATAGCCTGATACTCCACGGTAATCAATGAGTCTATCCCCAGAAATTAAATTGTTCACATGTACCTTGTATAACGTGTAGCGATCCTCCCATCTGATCGGTTCCGCAGTAACCAACACCAATTGTCTCCAACCTCTCACACTGCGACGTTACACCTCTTTGCACACGGGACAGACTGACTGACTTCTCAGCGATCGCGATCTCCCTCTCCCACGCGGGCCACCGTCTAGACGCCACCTCAGCATCCTTGACGGGCTCAGCCCCACGATCGCTCGACTAAATGATTTAATTAAACTTATTTACGGCCAGTCCCGCCACGGTTCTGTTACATCACCCTCCCCTTTACAAAAGAGTGGAACCACGGGGTCCACTCATACAATACGCCGTGGAGTACCAATGGTGGCTGAAACTTAATCCTACACTACACTGTATACACTGCTACTATATACACTCCTGTCAGTTGGTGCTGGCTTCTGTGCGCCCACCGGGTCGATGTATGGTCCTGGTTGTCAATTCTTCCAGAGCTCTGGCATCTTGTATTCGTTGAGTAGCCTTGGACTGTCTGTTTCCCAGCCACTTGCGTAGGCCCCATGTTCCAAGGACACCCAGCAACAATAGCGCCAAGGTCGTTGTGGCACTCCACGTCCACCATCTTCGGTTAACCCGTTCTTCCTGTATCCTTTCAAGCGCACGCCGAAGGGCCAAGACCCGAACTTCATCAGCGGCCCACTGACCCGCTCCCAGGTCTCCTTGCTGCTCCAAGGACTTCCAAGCCTCTGGTAGGTCTTCCCTCCTAATTGTCGTTTTTTCTGACCCTATGTGTAGAGATATAGGGTCTACGATCTGTATTTCCTTCTCCAACGTCGTGTACGTCGTCCCTCTGGAGCGGGGGAGCAGCCAGTAATCTGCTGTTTTCAGTGTACAAGACTCTGTTGCCTCCCATTCTCCATCACCGTCCAAAATAATCTCTCTGGGTTGCTGATTTCTGCAATCTATCGTTGCCTTGGTTGGCTCGTTGATACTAAAGAGCCATTTCTCTCTTGCCTCGTCCCAAATCCAAGTATCCAGTTGCGGGTCACGTAGTGCCCTCCATTTACACAGCGGTTGACCACTCTGCTCATCCCCAAAGAAGAGAGTGCTTAAGCAGGTCACTCGTCTCCGCACCATCAACGGAAACAGCGCGGGGCACACCCACGGCTGGGATGTCCGGCACCGTGACAGGTCCCCTTTCTGCAGAAGTGCATAATATTGTCTATCCACTGACACAAGAAAACTGTCCACTGACGTCTCTAATACCACCTTGTGCGGCACATCCACACTCCGTATCGGCATAGGTTGTACCCTATAGAGCTTGAAGGCTTGACCTGACCTAATCAAAGGGAGATCTATAACAACATGCACCGAAGTGGATGTGGCCACTCCATGGACTGCAGCGGCCTGGTAATAATGGTGGGCATCCTCGGGACGAGTACCTGTGAACAAACCAATTCCTGAGGGCAGCACATTGACCACCGTTTGGAGAATCTCACTCAAGGAGTGGGGAGACAGAAGGGCCTGACTCACTGCCCCCCATGATACCCTCTCTAATCCCAAATACAATTCCCTCAAATCACCACTGGCTTTCAGAGCCGTCACCTCCATATTTCGGAGGTTGGATATCAAGGTTAAGGATAGGTTAGTATAAAGGGAAAGCCGGTCTACTTGTGTCTCTAGGGTTAACATCCGCCGGTGGGTAGCTTCCATTTCCTTCTTCAACATTCCCGCGAAGCGTACTAGGTTCCTCGTATTTTCCTCGGTTCGTTGTCCCAAATTCCGTGTGACTGTGAGGTGCTCCGTGGCCAAGTGGACCAATCGCCCTTGTTGCATTGTTAGCTTCCCCAGATCGTCCCTTATCCCTTCTAAGTCGTCAGCATCCGGATTACCAAACACCGCTTTAATCACCTTCCCTCCAATGTTTAGCAGCCCTCTACTCCCTCGTTGAACCGGTAGCAGATTCCTGATGGACAAAACAGCTTCATCCACTTCTGCGACCATCTCCTTGGTCCTCTCCACCTCGTCCCAGTACCCCCTAAGTTCAGGGATATGGTTCAGTGTCCGTCGGTACTCAGCTTCTATTTCCTCTATTACTTCCCTCATCCGTAGTGCTTCACCACACAAGCGAGTCACGTTCACTTCCACTATTACCCGCCATCGCTCACTGCTCACTACTACGTCCCTTTCATCCAAAAACCTCACACCGCTGTGTCCCAGGGCCAACTGCAGCACCAGCCATCCTGTGAACACTGTCGTTTAACATTAGATTACTTTCTTGGCCTCAGCAGTATGGGGGATCGGGGGGTGACCAGGGAATCATCCTCCTCCGGGGCCCACGAGGTGTCACGTGGGTCCTCAGGTGTACCTGGGTCATCTTCTGTGCGGGCCCAGGTTGTTTCTTGGGTATCCTCTGGTGAACTCGGGTCATTCCTCATCCAATGAGGAGTAACGTGATCGACTATGCCCCGGGGGGTTGACAATTTTTCTGGCGTCCTTCGCTCCGTTACCGGGGACCCCCTGCGGACAGTTGAGTAAGCTCCGTCGGCTTGACTCTCCTCTTGGTTGTCGTCCTTGACTTCTTCCATTTCATCCTCGCTGTCCTCGTTCCAGTGTGGGGGACATTCCTCCTCACTCTCATTTTCGTCCCGATGTTCATGTTCCTCCCAGTCACTCTCGTCTCCACTCTCCTCCTCCTCCCTTCCTAACTCAGTAGGCCTATCACCTATAGCTGGTTTCAACCGATTGATGTGTACCACTACTTTTCGGCCCGATCCCAACTGTAACTCATACGTGACTGGGGAGATCTTCCTGATTACCTCATACGGTCCCGTCCAAGGACGATGAAATTTCTTGCAATGTCCCAGCTTTGTAATGGGGACATGCAGGAACACACACTCCCCCACTTCGAGTTCTCTGTGTTTTCGCCCCTTGTTCCATTGCCTCGTCCGACGGGTCCATGCCAATTCCATCCTCTTCGATGCCTCCTCATAAGCCTGACTTAATCTCTCCTGCAGCCGTTCCACGAACTCTTCTGCTGGCGTTTCACCGTCCAGTGGCATGATATTGAAGCCCACAGGCATCTGCACTTCTCGTCCATACAGAAGGTAGTTTGGCGAGTATCCCGTGGACGAGTGCGGGATGGCCCTATAAGCCATCAGGGCATAGGGTACCCATTGATCCCAGTCACGACCGTCCCGTCGTACATAATGAGCCACCGACTCAGCCAGAGTTCGGTGTAATCTTTCCACCATTCCATTGCCCTCTGGATGGTAGGGGGTTGTCTGAATTTTCTGTGTCCCCAGCAGCCGACATGTATTTTTCAATAGGGAGGAAACGAAATTTCTCCCCTGGTCAGTCAGCAATCGATCGGGGGCTCCGTGCCGGGTTACTATTGCCTCTACTAAGGCCCTTGCCGTCTCGTCCGCTGTGATTTCCTTCAAGGGTATTGCTTCGGCGTACCTCGTGAAATTGTCGATCATGGTGAGCAGGTACTTATAACCTCGCCCGCTCCTGGGAAGCGGACCGACGATGTCCATTGAAATTTGCTCAAACGGTCTGGTCGGGAAGAAAGGGGCTTCCAAAGGGGCCTTCAAACCTGGTGGGGATTTCCTTCTCTGACAGCTATCACACCTCGCGACGTATTCCCTTACGTCTGGACCCAGTGTGGGCCAGTAATACCCCTGCTGTACTACCGACGTCGTACGTTCTATACCCGGGTGTCCAGCCCATTTGGCTTCATGGCACTGCTGTAAAATGGCCCCTCTTAAAACTGTTGGTACTGCCAACTTCCAGTCCCCCATGCTGTCACTACCGTTTTTCCAATACAATACGCCCCGTGCATCCTTTCCTCCTGATCCTGATTGTTGTGCTAGATCTTGGCACCACGAATCATCCCGCTGGGCTATCCGTAGCTCGCTCTCATTAAACCCCGGTGTCTTCACTTGTACTCCCCGCACCGCCCTGCTCAAGGCATCAGCATTCGTATGCCTCCTTCCCGCCTTGTGCTCTACTTCATAATTGAACTCCTGGAGCCTTAGTGTCCACCTCATTAACCGAGAAGAAGGCTCCTTTAAGCTTAGCATCCATCTTAAAGCCGAATGATCAGTAACAAGCTTGAATTCCCTCCCAAGTAAGTAGCACCTAAACTGGCGGGTTGCCCAGATGACCGCTAGCAGTTCCAATTCGGTGGCCGAGTAATTTTTTTCTGGGCCTCGTAATTGCCGGCTGGCGTAGCATATGGGTCTTTCTTCCCCATCGCGCACCTGAGACAACACTGCTCCTAATGCCATCGAGGAGGCGTCGGTTGCTAAGATGAACGGGTCATGGAAATCGGGATAAACTAGAACCCGGTCAGACACCAAATGCTTTTTTAGCTCATTGAAAGCATCCTCTGCCTCCGACGTCCATCTAAAAGTGGCATTCTTTTTCGTGAGCTCAGTCAGTGGTTGAGCGATTCCCGCGAATCCCGCTACAAACCGGCGATAATACCCTGCTAACCCCAGGAAGGACCTTACTTCTCTCACGCTCCTTGGCCGAGGGTAGGCTCTCACAGCCTCTATCTTTGTGGGATCTGTTCTTACCCCATGCTCACTTACCACGTGTCCAAGATAGGCAACTTCCTTCCGCACAAAGCGGCACTTCTCCCTGTTGACCTTGAGGTTAGCCTCTTGCAACTTACTGAATACATTCCCTAATCTACGTGCTTGCTCCTCAATAGTCGCACTGTAAACAATGACGTCATCCAGGTACACGTAGCATTCTACCCCTTTCAGCCTACTTAATAGGCAATCCATCAATTTTTGGAATGTTGCAGGAGCCCCAGCCAACCCGAAAGCCATCCTACGGTACTCGTAGTGGCCACCTTCTGTGGTGAACGCCGTCTTTTCCCGATCTTTTTCCGCGACGGATATTTGATGGTAACCGCTTGCCAGGTCTAGCGTCGTAAAGTACCGGCTTTTCCCCAATTGCTCCAACGTTTCATTTATCAATGGCAGTGGATAAACATCCACTTTTGTAACCGCATTGAGACCACGAAAATCAGTACAGAACCGAAACTTGGTTTCCCCATGGTACGACTTCTTTCTAACCAATACAATGGGGGCCGACCAGGGACTCGATGATGGCTGGATGATCCCATTATCCAGCATTTCCTGGATGTGTTGTTTAACAATAGGTCTCTGATGGAAGGGTACTGGATACGGTCGTTTTGCTACTGGTGACGCGCCGCCTGTTTCAATGGAGTGCTCGACGCCTAGGGTGCAACCCCTCTCATCTGGTGGGTCGAACAACATCCCATACCGCTCTAACACCTCTTCAATAGTCGATCTATCGTTCGGTGATAAATGACCAAGCTCAGCGTCCCAATTCCGCTGGTCCACTTTCTCCTTAGACTGGTGTAGTCCCACTACTCCTATCACGGTCTCCTCCCCGTCCCAGACGTCCGCCTCAACCGCCCTCCCCAAGGTTTGTCTGCGGTCAACCACGATCGGTTCTCCGGTCAAGTTGACCACCCGGACGTTCACCATCCCCCTTTCCACTCTGCCAACGCCCCTCCCCGTTCTCAACCCCTTCTGCGGCTGGATTTCAGGTTCTACCATGACCACTTTGCCGTCCATCATTGCCAGCTCCCCAGCTATTATGGCTTCAGCGTACTTTGGGATTATAGACCTCGCAACGGCCCGTACAGTGTATTCCTGCTGTGGCTTCTGAAGCGGTTCTGACTCACTAGGCTTCCCCCGATGACACTTCTTCCCTGTCTGACGCTTGACTGCCTCAGCCGTCACCCCTCTAACCAGTACAGTGTTAGACCGAGCGTGAATTTCTATATCGACCTTCTTCATAAGGTCCAGCCCCAATATCCCGTCGTACGCCATTTCAATGTCCGCGACTGTAAACCGATGGCTTACTTTTCTCCCTTTTATTTGGCATTCAACCTCCTGTTCCCCTCTTATACGCAGGGCCCTTCCCGTTACTCCCCTGGCCTTCAGGTTTGACCATCTCACCTTATGACCTTGGATCGGTTCCCTTAACAAGGAGATCTGAGCCCCCGTATCCACCAGCAGAATTTTCTTTTGCCCGGCTATCACAACCTCAAGACTTAACCCGTCGTTCTCCTGGCCAGATATACAGGGAATTAAACCAAGCTTACCCCTTTTGTTCTCCTGGGGCCTCCCTTCGGGGCAAAAGGGCGGCCTTAGGCTTTTGGGTCACTCCCATTTTGAGCGGCGGTGGTACAATGGGAAGCGAAGTGTCCTATTCTTCCACATCTGAAACAAGCTCCAGGGTAGTCTGGTCGTCTCCTGGTTCGCTGTGGGGTCTGGCCAACTCTGTTAGGGCAATTTCTCGACAAATGCCCCCTCTTAGCACAGTTAAAACATTGGACCTCCGAAAGTGGTGGCCGAGCGTTTACCCGCCCCTCGTTCCTTCCGGGCTGCCGGTAGTTTGCGCAAACACATACGGGTGGTTGCACCTCTTGTGCGCCCGTCATCGGCTCTACCTGTGGTTCTCTTACTACATATATGTTTTTTCCCCGTTGATGCTCCTGTAGGGCCTGTTCCAGCTCCAACGCCATTTTCTGGGCTTCCCTTAAGGTCTGTGGGCGGCCGAACAATACTTGCTTACCTACCTCCCCAGTCAAACCCCTAGTGAACGCCTCTAACACCTTCCTTTCTACCTCCCTCGCCCACCACGTTCCCTCGTCTCCGGCTAAGGTTGGCCTGGCCATCTTTCCACCCACCGTAATACATCGGTCGGCAAACTCTTGTATCTTCTCCTTAGACTGTTGGCTCATGTCCTGCAGCACTCTGCCGTAATATTCGAAGGTGTTTGGATCGCCAAACCGCTCCTTCAATACCTCCGAAAGTCGCTGGAACGTAACCTCACCCCTAAGCTCTTCAGCGCCCCTTACGAACGTCGCCGCTTGTCCCTGAAGTTTTAACCGACATATCCTCACTCTATCTCCGTCATCCCAAGCCCCACAAGCCGCTACCTCCTCCAGGTAGTCCAAAAACTCTTCCACTGGCCGCGCAGTCGCTTCCCCTCCCCATGGCTTCACTAGTGACTGTAACGATAGATCTCTGCGAGGTGGTTTAACAACCAGTTTAGCATCTGGTTGATTTGTCTCTAGCTCTACAATCTGCTGCTTGAGTTCCCCCTCCCGCTTTTGAAACTCCTCGTTTAGTTTTAACACCTCATCCAATTTAGCCCTTAATTGACTCTCAGCCGTCATTTTAAAAACGTGAATTTAGTTTGTGGTATTTTTGCAACCACCCCACACCTGACACCACTGTAACACCCCCGGCTTATCTGGAAGGGAATGGGGTTGTGAAAGGAAGGAAAGAATAGTAACACATAAGAAGAATAAAGAAAATTAGGAGAACGTACTCTTACTAAGAACTAAGCAATATAAATAAAATGACTATATTTATTTTTATTTAATAATAAAACCAAATTATTGACAAATATAAAAGAAAATGTTTAATAACTTAATAATAAAACCAAACTGTTGAAAAATATTAGAATGGTTAAAAATTCTGTAATTACTACACTACTGGTACAACCAGTTCCCCCACTTATTTGCTAGGACAAGAAAATAAAAAAAAAACAATAAGGGAATATTATAAGTCTCAGAACAAAAATTATAGCCTGATACTCCACGGTAATCAATGAGTCTATCCCCAGAAATTAAATTGTTCACATGTACCTTGTATAACGTGTAGCGATCCTCCCATCTGATCGGTTCCGCAGTAACCAACACCAATTGTCTCCAACCTCTCACACTGCGACGTTACACCTCTTTGCACACGGGACAGACTGACTGACTTCTCAGCGATCGCGATCTCCCTCTCCCACGCGGGCCACCGTCTAGACGCCACCTCAGCATCCTTGACGGGCTCAGCCCCACGATCGCTCGACTAAATGATTTAATTAAACTTATTTACGGCCAGTCCCGCCACGGTTCTGTTACAATTATTATTATTTAATTATTAATTATTGCTATTGTTTGTGTGTTAGTGCACCTTTATTTTATTAATTTACCACAAGTCACTTAATTGATTGTAATAAATATCTGTACGTTTTTTGTCTGCATTATAAAGTTAGGTTTGGTAGTATGACATTGGATTGAGTTTTTTTTAGTAGCCATGTATTAAATTCTCATTTAATCAATTTTTTTGTAATTTTTGTCCAGTAATAAAACCATATTTTAATTAACTGTAACAAAATTAACTTTATTTAGATCAATGGTTTTGTTCCAAGGATTAGAAACATAAACATGTTGATAAGATATATTTTTTTAATTCAACTAGAACAGATGGGATCCTTTTTATTATTATTATTAGCATATTCCATTATAGATATATACTCAATCACTTTTTGTATTCTTTTTAATTTTTTTCCCTATTTGCGAATGTTTTAACTAATTTACGAGATGGACCTATAACTATATTAGTAATGTTTTTCCACCCACACCAGTAATTATTTTATAGATTAATTTATTCTCAATATCAGTTACTAACCATAAAAAGTTGAAAAGTCTATTGATATTTTTATTGAATGATGAAAACGTGCTGGATTACATATTCTGAAAAATAATTAAGGGTTTTTAGATTCTAACGAAATAAATAAAAATTGAATTTATAATAGTTTTATTCCAAAACTAATCGGCCTATTTTTATATACTTTTAATATATTAATAAGCCACATCTTCGGATGATATGATTAAATTTCTAAAGATATAATAATAAAAATGTATATCATATACTCATCCACTATCCATAAACAACCTTATCCCTCACTAACATCTTAATAAACCAACACTCCACATTCACCTTCTCCACTGCAGTGAGCTATTATAAATATCCATATAGATCATAAAAACATAAAATATACACATAGATCATCTATTATTTTTTGGGTCATTATAAGTTTAATTATTTTTATTGAAGGTGCCTAAGTGGACTGATACATATGAAATCCTAAGGTTGAAGGGAGTTTAGTTATGTAGATAGTATATAGTGATTTTCTTGAATTTTTTTTTGTAAATCCACTCCGTTCTAAATGAGCCGATTGGATTTGCATTACCAATTGGTTTTGTGGTGACGGAGCATGAGAGACTGTTGTGGTGGTGGTAGGGAAGGTTGTCCCATCGGGCCTGGCTTCACCCTCTCCAAGGTGTTTTCGCTGACACCACTCCTGGCTAACAATAAGGACAAATGGGGGTTAGCCCTCGACGGGCAGCTCAAACACGAAGACACTAACTTGGCCTCAAGCACTCTGTGAGTACCTTAAAATAAAATATTGTGACTGTCTTAGCTTTTCTACATTTGGTTTATATTAAAAAAGAAAAAAAAAGTCATAGAACAATTTCCTAAGCCGTTTTTATCCTTTTTCTATAGTAGTCTCTTTATTTTTATTTTTTTTTTTTTGCATCAGTGGTTTTGATTTCATCTACTTCATCAATTTTTCCTCTTAGTTTCAACAATTCCTACAATTAGTTTTAGGTTCATCAGAGACAAACAATGATTGAAGATTATTTACAATTTTTATAAGATAGATTTCAATTGTAGTAAGTCAGAATTTCAAAGGTATGCTTTGTTCCACCACCTAATTAGGGAAAGGGAAGGCGAAGTTATTGTATCTTCAATCCATATAATGCCTAGGATACTATTCTTGTAAGGGATTACTTCTAATACTTGTGATTTAGCAGGTCTCCATTGACTGTAACCCACCATTGTTTATAACCTGAACACTGATAATAACTTCCCAATTATTAATATTAATGGAAATTGAAATATACAAAATTTAATAGTTAAATGCTAATTCTAGACCTCTCTAGCCATGTTCTATTTCTTTAGAAATGTTTTGACTAACAACTCCATTTCATCTTCTTGTCAAAATCCATTTGATGACCTTTTTCACATAATTTGATCATTGGAATTATTCTGATACTTCTGAAAGTATTTCAAAACTTCTTCTTCTGAAGAAGGCTATTCCAAAAGTGTTAACCTGTTCATTATAAATAGAAAATAACAAAATTAATAAGATAGACAATAAAAAAAAAATTAAATAGACAATAAACAAAATTGACAAGACAAAAACACTAAAAAAAAAATACAGAATCAATATAATAATACTCAAGCATATAAATCAAATGTGGCAAGTGATAAGAAAAGGTTACAAGAGATAAGGAGGAAGGTTTCATGGCGACCTGCTAGATCATATGTTCCATACTTTCTTTCAACTAGCATTGCTCCAGCAGATAATTAAGTCAGTTTATTCCTCAAACATCTGATTTCTACCCCAGGAGACTCTTCCTACCTCAGGGTGAACTCATGCCTGATGAAACAGATTATCATTTTTTTTTTATTATAACTTGACTTGACTATGACCCATGTAATAGGTTGTCTTCTCTGCTACTGCACATCTTATCTAATTAAGACAAGGTTCTTGCTCAATATTTGTTTTTTTCTTTGTGTTTACCTCGAAGTTCAAAAAATCAATTCTGGTCCCTATTTTAGTATATCCTATCGAACTATGAGCAAATGCTCTCCGCAAAGGTAGCCCAGGAAAAAAAATGTTTCAAATAAATATATAAGTTCATATATAAGTGAGAAAAAATATTAAATTTGTGAGTAATTTCTGTTTTATATTTCTCTATATTCTGGATCCCTTCCTGCCCTCTAGTTGACTAGATTATTTTATTCGTTTGTTTTGGCCACAAAAACTACTGTTTTTATTAAATCAATTATTATCTTTTAGCATATGTATTCGTTAAAACAAAAAATTCATGAAATAGGAAATTAATATAATTTAAAACAAGAAGCCACTTAAATCAGAAACCTCTTGCCATAAAATATTAATTAAAATTTGAATTTAAAAAAATTTAAAATACATCTTAAATACTTAGTCCATATAAACGCATCTTTCATGAGATGGGCATGTGATATTTAAACTGACTGGATTGCATGTTTAGTGAATGTTGGAATGTCTATTCAGTATTTTATCATTTTATAATAGTTTGGTTTAATATATTTGTGTTACATACAACTCTCTCAGTACAAGGAGGCTGGTCCACTAATGTCAAGGTGGTGTCTCTTAGAACCAGCCTAGGATTTTGAATAAATTTAGATGATTAATGCTGTGGATTAACAACCTTATTTTGACTATCCTAAAATTGCTCTGTCTTGAAGACTACTAGTTGAGCATGTATGTTTACTATTACCCTTGTATACGAGGGGTGATCAAAAAGTTCCAGGACTGATTTTTTATTAATTTATTTAAAAAATCTACAGGCTATTGGACGTCGTCCCCTTCAAATTACTCTCCTTGGGAAGCTATACATTTTTCCCAACGATGTTTCCACTGTGTGAAGGACTTTGAGAAATCATCTTGTGAAATGGTGTGTTGCTGCTCCAGCGATTTTTTTTTTTAATGTCATCTAAGGACTCAAATCTCTTTCCCTTCATGGGTCTCTTAAGTGTTGGAAACAAGAAAAAGTCTGCAGGGGCAAGGTCAGGTGAATATGGAGGCTGGGGAATGACCGTCATTCCATTTTTGGTGCAGTAGTCGCGAATGATCAGTGCGGAATGAACAGGCGCATTGTCATGATGCAGCACCCACTCACCGCTCCGCCACAACTCTGGTCTCTTCCTCCTTATTGCCTCGCGCAAATTTCTCAGGGTTTGAAGATAACGAAAGCGGTTAATGGTCTCACCTCGTGGAAGAAATTCATAGTAAACAACACCCTTCCAGTCGAAAAAAACAGTCAGCATGACCTTGACGTTTGATTTGACCTGACGTGCTTTTTGGGGGGTTGGGGAGGATTTTGTCTTCCATTGTGATGACTGGACCTTCCTTTCCACGTCGTAGCCATAAACCCACGTTTCATCTCCAGTAATGACTTGTTTTAAGAAGTTTTCATTGGCATTTGCCATTTCAAGAAGTTCCTGACAAACTTGAACTCTGTGTTCTTTCTGCTGCTCAGTCAACAGTCTCGGAACAAACTTTGCAGCCACCCTTCTCATCTGCAAATTTTCTGTTAAAATCTGTTGACACGAACCAAATGAAATGTTCAATTCTTCAGCCATCTCACGAATGGTTAGTCGACGATTAGAACGCACGAGACTGTTCAATCTTGCAACATGATCGTCGTCAGTCGAAGTTGATGGGCACCCTGAACGAGAATCATCTTCACACGATGTCCGGCCTTCCTTGAACCTTTTGTACCACTCATGACACCTTGACCGACTCAGACATTCATCACCGAAAGCCACTTGCAACATTTGAAAAGTAGCAGTAACTTCATTGCAGTAACTTTGCAATGAAGAAGGTTATCAACAAACTGCATAAACAGCTGAGCTCAGAAAGAGTCACGCTAAACAATGCTGCCAACCGCACTGCTCTATGACACTCCATTGCCGCGCAATCTCAACAGTCCTGGAACTTTTTGATCACCCCTCGTATATAAATATATTATAGGAAAGAAACAATACTTATATGTACATACTTGTACACACACACTTATTACTCAACTAAATTATTATTTAAAAAATTATTATTAAAAGTTTAAAATGTTTAGCACTTCCATTATATTATTGCTAATAACAATTTCAGGGAACAACAGTTGAACAAAAAAACAAATTTAAAGGAAAATATCTGCTATATTGTCTATGTGAGCTAAGGCATTTAAAAACCTAACTTAGAAACTCAATAATGTTGAGTGTGTTAAGTACTTGAGGGTGAAGGAACGTTTAGAAGTTTCCTGGATAAATCATAGATTATAATAATGTAAGGTTGTGTTACATCAGCCTGTCAGCCAGAATTTATTACCTCAAGATTATGTCAAGTGATTGAATTTTAGTGACTGGTTTCTTGAAAAAATTCACGATGATAATTTATTTCCATTAAAAATTATATGGACCGATGAAGCTACCTTTACAAGAGGAAATATTGTTAATCAAAGAAATTATCATGTATGTGTTCTTGATAATCCCTGAGCAATTAGAGAGAATAGGTTTCAGCATGAATTTGCTATTAACGTTTGATTTGGAATTTGGAACGGATTACTGGTGGGACCATATTTTTTACCTGAAAGATTGAATGGTATCACATTTACACATTTTTTGGAGAACGACTTTTCTAATTATTTAGATGAAATTCCCAATTTCTTAATTCCTTACTGGGATTTTCATAATGAGACCTATTATGAAAATCCCAGTAAGGAATTAAGAAATTGAAAATGACTAAGAAAGTCGAAACGTTTTTGTAGAAAATAAAAAACTGACTGGAAAATGGTTTTTTACTTCATAAATTAAATATTATATAGTATAGTCCAGTGGAATCCATATTATAATGAAATTCCCTTACAACAGGGGATTGAAATGTGGTTCCAACTCGATGGATGTCCAGCTCATTATAGCAGAGTTGCTCGAGTTTGGCTGGATATAAATTATCCACAACAATGGATTGGACGTGGAGGAGTAGTACCTTGGCCACCCAGATCACCTGATATGACACCCATGGATTCCTTTGTATGGGGAACAAGCAATAAGCAGAAAGTCAATCAACTCAAGAGAGCAATTAAGAGACCGAATCATAGATGAAGTGCACCAAATATCATCAGAACAATGTTTAGCTGCAATTTATCAAGTGAGTGCTAGATGTAATGCTTGCATTGGTGCAAGAGGACAACATTTTGAGCAATATTTACATTAAAAAGAACATAACATAAATATAAATGTAAATAAACAAGTATAAAAATGAAAACTTGTTTTGCCTCATAATATCAAATTCCTAACATGTGAAGAAGATTATTATTAGCAATAAAATAAAGGAAATATTCATTTTTAGTTTTTAGTAATTTTTTTATAATATAATTTAAAAAATAGATAATAATAGAAGACCTTTTTAATAATATTTTTTATTTAAATGCATCAGAAAATTTGTAAATAGTTTTATAATAACTGCATGATTTTATAATTACTGTAATTTATTTTTGCCTGTTGTAGATGCATCGGTTCAAATGTTCTGTATGACTTACTTGAATGTTATGATATCTGGCATTTTACATATAATCAAAGTTGATCAAGTTGATATTTTATTTTTTTAGAATAATTTCTTAACATTAACATTTATTATTAAATCAATATTTAAATATATTTCTTCAATGATAAAACTGCTAAATTAGTAGTAATAAAAGTATTCAGTAATAAAAAATTAATTACTTTGGCTAACTGTATGTAAATTATTATTGAAAAAAATTTCCATAACGATTGACTATACATTTTGTCCTTGTTTTGTTTTTTCTATCTTTTTGTTCTCACCTTGTGCATGGGAAGGATGTACAGCCTGATATTTGTTATTTACACCTGATAATGTTCATAATTACTAATTTTCAACATGAGTAGATATGAAAATATGATTTATTCCAAGTTGTGATTACAGTTTGTCAAATTGTATTGTAATTTCTACTTACATTAATTTACTATTAGACTCATTAAAACAATAACGTATCAAATTTATAAGCTCCAAATAATTTATACTTCTGTACATTTTCTTTCTATTTACAATATTCTAATATTATATTTCCGAATTGCCCTATACTCCCCTGGGTGTTTCCGGTGGATGTGAAAAATAGTCAAATCACTATTTATTTAAAATTTGCATTGTTTAAATAATTAGTTAATAATTTAATATTCCCACTACATTTTATAAACAGTGGAATTATAACAGCTAAAAGAAGCAATGATTGGAGACTGGTGTACACAGTTTATATAAAAGTTACATATATACTGCTGAGCTTTTTCAGTTAGTCAGTGTGAGGGATTATCTTTTTAAATATTTTATTTATCTTAGATTCTTATTTTCAATTATGGACCTTCAAAATTTATAGCAATTAAAAAAAAATCCTCTCCCCTCTTCTACAAAAAATGTAAGTTTACCTTTTTTTGATATTTATAAGCCATAAATTATATCATTTTTTATAAAATCCTTAAAATGTCGGCTAATGAGATAAGATTTCTTATACTCTTTTTTTCCAATAATACTGGGGTTTTGATAAAATGAGCAGCAAAGCTGTAGGTCATCATAGCTTGATCCTTAGAACTCAACAGTACTATCTCCAGTCAGTAATGTTATTTTAACAAAAACCTTAAAATAGTCAAAAATATCATTTACCAAAAATGTTAATTCTGGTATTATTTTGCATGAGGCTCAGGGTTGAATCATTTTGCCACGAGAAATAAAACCATTCGAACTTATAATTTCTGGCTACAACTTTAATTTTTAAATCCATCATCACATTATATTATGCTGTACGATTATGGTAAATTATTTAGTATTATAATCTTAATGAGCATTACCTCATCACGTAATTAACTAATGCCTTCAATTGATTTGTAGAGTTGCCGATCCTTCGCAGAGGGAAAATCTTGGAATAATAGTTCAATATAAAGTGAAAGTGAAGTTGTGTCTTGGAGCGCTTGGAGGGTAAGATTTTTTCAATTCTCTCCAAAAACTCGTATGATTTATTTTATTAATTACATAATTTGGAAAGATTGAAAATTTTATTCTTAAATAACTTTTTTTTATTCAATCAACTTTAAAAGAAGTGTAGATTAAGTAAGATCATTTTTCGAATGACTACTGATTCCCATTCCTTAGAAGTGGGAAATTTAAAATTATTAAATTTAATAAAATCATATGAAAGTTTATAAATGTATCTATGAGTAATTAGGAATAATTATATTTATGAATATGATGCAAAAATTCTACCTGTGATAAATCTTCTAATTTCTATTTCATTATTATTTTTTAGAGATTTGGTCGCTGAATTACCATTTATCCTGATGCACCCAAAACCAGAAGAAGAATCAATCCTGCAGCCATCGGAGACTGATGCTGCACAAGAAGAGAATGCTCCAATGGCTGTTGATACCAATCTGATTCAATTGGATACGTAAGTTCTCTATTTATTTTCTAAAAGATTATTTTTTCTTTGAATGCATACTTTTTATTAAACACAGCATTTATTATATAATACAATATATTTCAATTATAGTGGAGCATCGATTATCCGAACATTCAATTAACAGAACTGTTTTTTTTGTGTTTTTTTTTCAAATTTAATTTTAATTAATTTGATCAGATCATCTAGTTACTTATTTGTATTGTTAAAATTATTGTTATTTTAAATAAAATTTGACGAAAAATAAAATGATTTTTTCTATGAATGTCAATAATGGAGCCCTAATCATTTCTCGGAAACAGCAAAAAAAATGAACTTAGACTTCAATACTATTTGTTTACTAAGAACTGTAAACCTAATTAGGTAATTTCATTTGTTTCTCTGAATCCCTTCCTACTCATTTGGTTGTAATTTATTTTTTAGTGAATTTTGATTATCTGAATATTTGATTATGGGAACCACCCCTGACAACATTAGTTCAGATAATCGATGTTCCACTGCATATTTATCCAAATGAAAATAATTCAAAATTTTCACTCCCTTTGTGAGCTATGGGCTTATGTGAGATGTATAATAATATTGAATAAATAGAATATGGGTAATAAAATTGGTAATCCCTTCTAATATTTATAAGAATTAATAAAGGAAAATTTTTGGAAGTTAGTTTTGGTTATGATGGGATATAGTATACGATGAATAATATGAATTTGTTAAAGTGTTTAAACAAACTTTAAAAAGTGTCACCCATCAAGATTTCTTTTAGAAGTAATAAGTAGTCATCTATATTATTTTATATGATTGATTTATTGTTAATTTAGGAATAAAACAAATACCATAACATTTAAAACATTAAATTTAATTTTAAACTAGCAGCGAAACCCGGCATTGCTCGGGTTAAAATACATTGCATGTTTAATGGCATAAAAAATATATGAGGATACATTTTTTAACATAGATATAGATTTCTATTTCCGATATTGGGAGACTTATTCGGCCATTAAGCATGTGGTGTTTATAGAGTAAACTAATTAATGAATTGAAATAATTTTAAGAAAAAGCTTAGTAAAGAAGAATTTATGTTTTATTTACATATTATATTATTCATATACATATTACATGTTACATTATATATTGACATATATTATACATTTACATTTTTTATTTTAGTATTATTTTTTGTTTTGAATTTATTTTTACAACACTTGCTTATACACTACATTTATAGTTTTGCTGTCGGACTGTAAATAAACAAATTTCGAGGTGATCCTACTCGTGAGCATGCGACATATAATTGGCCGTGTGCAAAGCATGGTTCCCTTAAGTCAACTCCACAGTACTGGAATGTTTGGCCCTGTGCTTTGTTAATAGTCATGCTGTAAGCCAACTTCACCGGGAACTGTAAGCGTTAAAAAGTAAAGGGCAATCCATTTGATATTAAAGGTATCTGTGGTACAAATACCATCTTTCCTTTTCCTTTACCAGTCATTATACTGGCTTCGATAACGTTATTTTGTAGCTGTTTGATGCTGAGTCTCGTACCATTACACAGTCTCGGTGAGTTCAGATTTCGTAATAAAATAACTGGTGAACCAATTTTTAATTTAAGACAGTGTAATGGCATTCCTGGAACATTGAATGAATTTAAAAATTCAGTCGGAAAATTGACGCTTTCTAGCTCATCAGTCATTGTATGAATTGACATGTAAATTTTCTATTCTGCCGGAATCAATTCCTGGATGATGTTGTTGATGTCGTTGACAATGTTGTTCTTCGTGGCTAGAATAATTTGGTCGCATAACCATTCTGAATTGGTATAATTTTCAACAATACTTCATTAATAAGTTGTTCAGGTGTTTCAACAACATTACATAACTCATTAGTTAATGTTATTTGGCTAGTATTTTCGTCTATTGGATAGAGGTCCCTTCTCCTATTTGTAAAAGTTTTTCAGAAAATTCTTGTGCCTTTTCATCTTCTGAAATCTTCACCCTCATGTTCGTTGTTTATTTGATTATTTGTACGTGTTCCCATATGGACGACTTCTTTAAGCAAGCATTAATTTTATCTGCCTGCGTCAATTTGGAAATGACAGGAAAAGTTTAATGAAAATCACCTGATAGTATTAACAATACACCACCGTATTCAATATTCGTGTTGTTGTGTAAATCTTGAAGTGTTCTATTGAGTGCTTCTAGTGATTTTCTATGGGCCATTGTGCTTTCGTCCCATATAATGGCTTTGCACTGTTTCAATTTTTGTCCACGAGTTGATGATTTTTTTCGACATTTTGGAACTTTCTCAATCAATCTAGAAATTTTTAAAACTTTCTAGAACATTCCAGATCAGTTATAAATGTTTCACACATTTTGAAACTTTCAAGACCATTTCAGAAATTTTGAGACCTTTTCAGGACAGAAATATATGTTTTCGCATCTTCGCTCGCGTGGAATTTGGTCTGCCACATGAAGTTTTGTGTCAGATCATTTTATAAATAATTTAATATTTTTTTTAACTATAAGTTACTCGTACATCCAAAATTTCAGATGTCTAACTTCATAACTGGCGGATTCTATACCATCTTTGAACCCCTATTATATTAAAGGGGAAATCCTTGAGGGTGGAATTATCCAAATTTCTTTCTTAAATTATACAAAGAACCTATATGCAAATTTCGAAATGCTAAGTTCCTGATTTGCCTTTAATTGTGTACTATAATGGATTCTCCACAGAACACAAAAAACTGTCTAGGGGGCACGTGCCCGTCCATAAATTTGCCCTTGCTGTAGCCTATGTGTTATTCTGATGTATAACCTATATTACTGTAAAGTTTCATCCAAATCCATTCAGTAGTTTTTGCATGAAAGAGAGACAAACATACAAACTTTCGCATTTATAATATTAGTAGGATATCAAAACAATAGTTTCACTCATGCTGTTTTTGTTATTTTAACAACTATTATCATGTGATTTGCCTTTAATTATGTAATACGCGACCAAACTCCCTTACTACCACCTAGAGACCAAGGGGTATTAATCACCCCAAAGGGAAGTTGATTGGGATTGGTGGTGATAGAGAAAACTGTGTCTTTACGTACAAACAAAGCATTTTATAATATATATTAGATAGATTAGATTAAGGCTATATAAATAGGAGAAATGTACAAAATTTGATAATAACTGTCAACAAAACATATAACATTCAACAAGGTAATGAAATATGAACACATTTTTTAATTTTTTTTTAATATTATTTCCCATCAGTTTTAAATTTTTGTGTATATATGTTGTAATACTGAAGATTTAACTTTATTCGAACTATTGAATTAAAACATTACTTCTAATAAATAAAAACTTATTAGTTCTGTTTTTTAATAATTTATTGGTGTACCCGTACTAATATTATTATTTATTTTTTTAATTTTTCCAATTAATCCATTCATTTCCATTTATACTGCCGTTAGTGTGGCTATTCATAGTTAATAAGTTAACATGCCTGCATATTGTATAGTCCTATAGATTGTCATTTTAAAATTTCTATCATATAAAGTAATTAAACTATTAACTTATTGTGTTTTTAATTTTTAAATTGTTTTTATCATAAAGTTTTGTTAATTTAGATTGCAAAAATAACATTTGGGAGGAATCGATGATCATTCATTTAATCACAGGTTCTGTTCTTGTAATGATTTTTTTTTTTTAGTTAAAATTGAAATTAATATTTCTTATTTATTTAGCATTGTTCACATCACATTTAATGCACTGTCGAATCCTCACTAATTTTTTTTATTTTCTCTTCACTTGATAATTCACCTGCTTTACTAACTACTTTTTTTTTTTTTTAATTTAATTTTAACCTTTTAATTATATCAAATGATTTTAATTCAAAATGAAAAGTATAATGTTGTTATTCTGTTAACAGGGATGACAATTTTGTTGGAGGGGATGCTGATGATGACATAATATTTGAAGATTTTGCTCGGCTTAGACTCAAAGCTGGTGAAAGTGAAGCCTAATTATCTTGTACAATTTCATTTGTAAATTGTTGTTATTTGTTAGTTATTTATGTGTCAGATACCTTTGTTTGTTATATTAATTATTAAACAAGTATTAGAATTTGATATTCCTTTTATCGTGTGTGTATTAAATTACACATTACACATAGCCTCTTCAATGTGGCTTTATTTGGAAATTATAAATATTTATATAAATTAATCATAGTATTATCAGGGAAGTGTTGAATTCGGCACTAAAATGTCAAATGAGCATTTAATGTGTATTATTATAATTACGTCTAAAGGGAATCTTCCCGACGGACATTTAAATGATATTTTCTAATTTATATATTTTTATGAGATTGTACAAATATTAGTTTCAGATCCATAGCTTTAGTGAAGTTGGAAAATTGGAACGGTCAATGTTTTCATGATATTATGTCATATTTTTTTCTTAACGATATATTTTTATTATTTAATTTCACAGGTTTGCATCATATGCATTCCATATAAGTTTTATTGTTGAATTCTAGTCCCAATGTTTCCTCTGGGTAAAAGGCATTATATTTATTTAAACTAATTCTACTCTGGTAGTATAAAAAAGTTATTAAATCATTACAGTGCCTCTGAGCAGTTTCAGTTTTTTCTTACCCTCCTCTATTTTAGACGGATATTTGAAGAAGTAAAGTAATGTTTGATCAATATTCAATTTATTTTTATAAATAAAAGAATATATCACTCACTTTTCTGTCCAAAGATTTGCATTTTTTTTTTTAAATTGAAGATATTCTAATGTAATGAATGTCTGTACGTGACAACCGATTGAAATTACTTCAAGGTATTTAATTTTAATAATAGTCACGGCATATCCCAAAGATATTTACCTAGTTAGTCGTTATTTCTCAGCTATTTTTGTTAACCAAAGGGTTGTTTGTACTCTAATGAAAATGGGAAAGATATATTGTAACTTGTACAAGATACAAGATATACATGTAAGTATATCGAAATTTTAACTGTATAAAAATTCAATTAGGGCTGTATTTTGCTTATTAATTTTAAATATTTGAATACGCAACAGAACATAATACTCTATTAACCAAGTTAAATGTGTATATTTGTATGGTATGTAGTCGATGTGTTTCCTAGGAATGTCTTTAATTTATATACTGATATTTGGTATTATACAGTTGTATCACTTCTCATGTTATATATTTATTTTAAATGTAAGCTATGTTCTTTTTATTATAAAAATAAATATATCTATTTAAGGTATATAATAATTTCTGTAATATTTCACCTGAAAGTAATTTTAATGTTTTTCACCATTGAATCGGTTCCTTTTGTGAATTTAGTTTTTGTAGCACAATTTTTTTACTGAAAATGCAATAACTTTCTTGTAAAGATTACATTGAATGCAAATAAATATTTAATTATTTATATACATAATGTACCAATACGGAGGAATTATTGTCACATGTTAACTTAAATGTAATGAAAAATAAACACTCACCAATTTATCAATATAAGATATTCCATCATTATTCATACAAATTTTTTTCTAGTTTTTTATTGTAACTAAACAATAAATAAATAAATCAGGTACTGCATGAAATGGGGGGATGACCATTCTCATTGTTGTAGTAATTTTAATCCACCACCAGATCCAAAAAATATGATGCATTTTAAATTAAACTAGGTAATCACCTGGTAATTCGGCAGTTAAAAAGTCATTAAAATAACGAATAACTTACTGTTTAGGTATGTCACCAGAAATATATATATTTTTTTTTATGTTAGTTTAGTTGCTTATCTGGAATTAACATTTCTTCGATTAAGGTGATGCTTTATACTTTCAAATTAATTTATAGCTTGCAAGAAGTTTTTGAAACATTACTTTTTGAATAATAATCATATTAATAACCAGTAACTGTTAAATGACCAGTTATTTTTACTAACCTTTTTGGTATTCTATAATCCAAAATTGACTATTATATTATTATAATTTATTTTGTTGTTATATGATATAATTTTTTAAATATATTTGTTAATAAATAAATTAAAAAAATTATATCATATAACAATAAAATAAATTATAATAATATTTAATGACTCAAGTCAACAAGATCAAAAAATAAAAGTAATGTTCAATTAACATTCTCCCCGTGTATACATCGCAAATTGCGAGAACACGGAGATATAGGATCAGTGAAAAGAAGGGATATGACTGACCGAGAAGCGAACCAGGATGGCTGAAATGGTTAAAGCACCACCATGGACAGGTGGGAGACCCGGGTTCGAGTCCCGATCCTGGTCATATCTTTTCTTTTCAAATAATATATTTAAAAAATGACTATTATATTAATTGGTATGAATTAATACTTAACGTAGAGGGAGGGGGATTGTGCAAGTATGACCAGAAAATAAAAACTAATCTATCTTACTTATTATGATTAAATTGGGTGGTTTAAGTAACTAAGAAAATGAAAAAAAAAATATGAATCATATTTATTTATTATTAAATAAGAAATATATCCCATTGGAACTTGAAGGTTGGTGCTGAATATTATGATCGCAAACCTCTTCAATGGTAAACATAATTTTTCTCAACAAATCAACTGATTATTTTGCAAATTAAAATAGTACATTTTAATACTAACAGCGAATTGATTATATCATATCTTATACAACTATTAGCTAAATATCAAATCAGTAGCATTTAATTCATCAAAAACAAACTTTAAAATCTACAGGGATTGAAAGAATTAAATGATAATTCTGTGACAACCCTTTCATTACAATATATTGGATAATTTTATCAAAAATAATGAGAGGCAGTAATGCTACAATAATGTTTTTTTTTTAATTTCTGATATATTGTAATGAGCCTGTAATAGGTTCAATATCTAGGAAGTTAACAACTTAAAATTATTTTTTAACTAATCATAAATTAGATTAAACAATATTTATATAATTTTTGGTTAGTTCTTATATGATAATCAGTCTTATAATTGTGTTGCTCAATTGACCACACTATATGTATGAGTTGACAACAACTTCCTTTTTACTGTACATTTTATGTCTAATGAGTTCTATTATATTTAAGATGTATCAATCATATCTACAAATACTTTACTGTAAAAATAAATTAACTTATTTTTAACATTCTTCACAGCTTTTTCTTATGAATAAAAAAAATACATAGAATATCTAATCAGAAACGTTTAAACAACAAATGAGAAATAAATCGTAGACTATTATAATAACTATTAAAAAAAATATTAGACATTAAACATCAGCCATATTAAAAAATAAACCATAAATATGGAGAATAATCCTGATGGCACATCAGGACGGCATACCTATGGTTCAATAGTAAGCACATCTTCACACCCATTACAATTCAGTGACTAAGAAATATCACAGTGTTGGTATAATTAAAATTTTCTAAAAGGACGGAAATTGTTTTTGTTTTATTTTTCTATAGGCTTATTATTATTATTATTAATAACAATAATTATAACAAAAAATAAAACAATTTATAGTGATAAAAAGGCTTAATATGACAAACCTTTTTTGTTACAATCAGTAATGAAGGTATATAAATTTAATTTATCCTTCGGTTGTAATATGAACATTTTAGTTATAGTTTATGTATTCAGTCAAAACAATTCGGTTTCTTTATATGAGCTGTTGTTGATAAGCCACCTTCTAGAAAAATCATTAAAAATAATGGTACTTAATTGTAAACTATCACAATTTGACTAAATAATCGGTAGTATACATTATATCAACTTATTTGGAAGACGATTGAAATTAGGAAATAAGGCAAAGACTTTGGGGATTTTGAGAACATCCCATAACACATTTCCCCATGAACTTTTTCTTCTCATTTTTTTCATAACATTTCATAAAATAGGAATGATAGCAATAGTCAGAAATGTATTCAACTTCCACTGAACAACGGTATAAAGCATAGCTGCCCCATGTAGATGGGTCATTTTTATCGTAAGAACAGGGTAATTTAGCTACATGGCCACAATCCAATTTAGTTTGAACCAGAACCTGGCAAAGACCACAGCTTACATTACAGAGTTTTACACACTTGTGGATTCCGCAGGAGCTCCTAAAACATTATGAAAAAAATTAAACATCATCTGTTCAAAAAAAAATTAAAATTAAAAAGTTTTTAAACGGTTTTCTCAAGTGTATCATAGTGAAGTCTATCATTTTTAAATACTAATAATAAGGAAAATAAACTGTTTTGGACAGTTAAGGACAATGACATTTAAACAAAGCATTAAAACTTTTGATTAAATTAATTAAAAATGTTAGTTTGTTTAAACTAGCACAACACTTCTTCAAAATAACGTCATAACTCTAAAAAGCTCCTTTTTCAATGGAGGTATTTGAAATTTTTCGAGTTAAAAAAATAAAAATTTGGATATTGGTAAAGCAAATAAATTCTATTGTTATGATGGTATTGCAATTCTTTTATTAACCATTAGAAAACTTTTAAAAGCTTGAAACTTTTTTTTTTATTTTAACTTATGTCATTATTCTCATAAACCTTCAAGTTCCAACATAATACTGTTCAAAATATGACTATTAAAAAAGGAGTTAGAAATAATATCAGATATGTCATTCCAGAATTGAAAAGCTTCAACCAATACGATTGCTACCGAAGGCTTAATTCATAACTTTTTGAGTTATGTCGTTGTTTTTATAAAGAAGCGATATAAGATATTGAAAAAATTGCTATAATAAAAATCAACATTACTTGCATTTTGGAACACTCTTTTGTGCATTTGTAAAAATTAATCTCAGAGCAGGCCACTGTTTCGATATGACCGCAAGGAAACACGTGTTCGACGAGCTCCGAGCATGGCCAAGGGCCGCATTCCTGGAAGCATGGGTTCTGGCATCGGTGTCTGCCACATGACATCAATCTGAAAATTGAAAATAACTAACATTATTATAAAAAAATACTAAATTTTAAAGTGTCTATGTAATAATTATCCTACTACTATTCTAAATGCGAAAGTTTGTGAGGATGTTTGTTACTCTTTCACGCAAAAACTACTGAACGGATTTGGATGAAACTTTACAGCAATATAGGATATACATCAGAATAACCCTTGGATCAGAATAACAATTTGGTCATAATGTAACGATAAATATCAAGTAAGTCAGATTCTGTTCTGCCCTCTGAGTAGCTTGCTCATGTGTTCTTACTCGCAAAATCTACATATTTTCCCCGAACGAAACAAATCAAGTAACATAGTTTACAGGAGTATATTGCAGTAGGTAAGTAGGAGACAAAACTAAAAACACATCGATAAATTACCCACCTACATATGTACATTATTCTATTCCTTTCAGTTTTAATTTCTTAATTTTTTTTTTTTTTTGGTTTGCTTTTTCAGTTTTTTGTTTTAATTTCTCGTTGATGTATGACAAGAGAAACCATTATACTAAGTAATCCTTTTCAATAACATTACACACTAATCCTTTACTGACATGAACAACAGTAAACTTCTGTCCGTCCCGTTTGTTAATCAGTGTCAATGAATGTTTCACGGCTGTGCTGATCCGTTCGTGACGGAAGTAGTCCAAATTTCATATGGATAATCTCAAGCCTGGGGAAGGATATAGGTACTTTGTAACAATATACCACACAGGCGAAGTTTATATAAGGCTGTAACTTGATTGACTAATACACCCAGCGGTCAACGCACCGCAGAAACCACTGAACTCAGCATCTTGAAATTTGTAGATAAGTTCTTTGTATAGCACTAAGAAAGGAATTTGGATAATTCCACCCCCAAGGGTTTCTCCCTTAATATAATAGGGGTTCAAAGATTGTATGGAATCCGTCAGTTTTGAAGTTAGACATCTGAAATTTTGGATGTTTGAGTAACTTATAGTTAAAAAAAATTAAATTATTTATTTATTTATTTAATTTATGATCTGTTACGAAACTTCATGTGGCAGACCAAATTCCACACAAGCGAAGCCATGGGCAAAATATATTATTGCATAAATGCTTTAAAATTATTATAATTATTTTTTTAGTCTAGTAAACTGTGATCTATTGCTCACCATAGCAAAAAATTAAAAAAACATCAATTTAACCTCATAGATAATTCAAGCACATATATTATTTTCATAAATAGTAAATTAAAAGGTATGAGAAATTTCATGATAAACATGCGCATTATCTTTTATTGAGAGCATTATATCACCATAGGCTACCAATATTGTTGACTCTTATTTCAAATATAATAATTATTACATGAGGTATTCAGTATCAAAAGTGATTAACACCAAATTTCAAAAATTGACTTTTAACATTTTCCGCTAGTTTATTCAAGCAATGCTTTATACTGTCGAAACTTTAGGTTTGGAACCGAACTAAAATATTAAGAAATAAGGCGTCAAAATGTTTGAGTGTTATACAAAATTGCTTGACTAAGCTAGTGAACAAATTAAAAAGTTCAATTTTTTAAATTTTAAAGTTATCTGCTTTTTAACCTGAATGAGTAGCACTTGTCCCCCTAATAGCGGACCAATTCGTGTTGTTCCAATTGTATAATTGTTCAGTGACTTGAATGCTCGTTGTTGTATAATTGGTATATTGTAAAGAGAGAATAAAAAATTATTGCTGATAATGTTCCAGGGATTACTTTGGTGCAAAATTAGAAAATAATTCAGCTGAATACTTAGAGAAAAGCATTGGGAGGGACGGACATCGGACAGACAGATTTTTGGAATTTCACATACCTTGGAATTTTTCATTGGGTTTTACACCTCAAATTTTGAGTGAGTGTTAAATTTGTATTAGTCGAAAACAAACGTGATTAAAATGAACAACACCAGAATACTAGTACACTTACTCTGTAATTTTATTTTATAACCCTGTGTATTTTATAAGCCTATAAAAAAGTAAGATATATTTAGGTTTATTTTTAGATCTACATTAGTAGAAAGTACAACAGAGAAATGATGAATAATATTAGTCGACCTTGTATATAAGAGGAAGAAAATGGTCCGGGTGGAGATCCAGAAAGTTCTCTTATTTAGGGAGAACTGTTTATAGGTAAGCCAACGTTTCAACCCACATTGTAGGTCTTCTTCAGAGCTATTAATGAAGGGTTGACCTAGACTAGCAAGTCCTAGTTCCTAGTCTAGTGTCAACCCCTGCCGATCCTACTAGCCTTGAAGAAGACCTGCAATGCAATGTGCTTACCTTTGAAACAGTTCTGCCTATATAAGAGAATTTTCTTCACTTCCATTCGGAACCATTTTCTTTCTCTTGCATCAAGAGATAGTTATTGCAGTAAACAATAACTAACTGCAAAAGTTGAGGATCCTTTAAAGTGAAATATTCTGAAAATGAAAGACATTTAAGGTCTAGAAAAGCATTAAATATGGTTGTACTTACTTGTTGCAGGATTCCACACATTGATAACTACTGAAGTTAAAAGAACATTCCAAAAGAGCACTGTGTCCACAACTCAGAGTGAAGGATTTTTTATCTTTACATGGTTTTGATTCACAAACTTCGAAACATTTAGCCTTACACTTATGGCCACACTGTTTATAACTAGAATGAACAGAAAAAATAATTTTTTTTAAAGAAATCATGAAAAATAGATCGTACGAAACACAAAATACAAAACATTGTAAAGTAAAATTTGATAGTAGAATACTTTCAACAATGGTTACTACTTTAAAAAAAAGTTCCCCTGTTATTAGGATTTTGTTTATAGAATATTTGTCTGTTTTATGAGGCACTACCAAAAGATAATCACTAAATTTGAAAGAGACATAAATATTTTGTAGATAAAAGAGCATCCTACTAAATCAGTACCTCAAACATGGCTGAGAACACGGTTCTTGATGGAATTCGGATGGACCATGGCAAGGATAAGGGCAGATATGGCCACATTTTAACTTGAATCCACATGGTAACTCGCAGCCCCCATATTCAAGTTTAAATAAATGTTCAGGCTTAGAAACCTTTGTTATATTCTTGTGGCTTACACATTGTAATGGAAGTGCATTACCTGAAATTAATCAAAATGATAATTAATACATTACAATTAATCAGTGAAAAGAAAGGATATGTCTGACCGAGAAGCGAACCAGGATGGCTGAGGTAGTTTAGCACCATGACGGAGATGTGGGAGACCCGGGATCGAGTCCCGATCCTAATCATATCTTTTCTTTTCAAATAAAATATTTAAAAAATTATAACATCTAACAATAAAATAAAAGAAATAATATATAATGATGTAAGTCAACAAGATCCAAAAATAAAAGTAATGTTTAATTAATATTCTACCCGTGTAGACATCGCAAATTGCGAGACCACGGAGATATAAGATCAGTGAAAAGAAAAGGTATGTCTGACCGAGAAGCGAACCAGGATGGCTGAGGTGACTAAGTACCACGACGGATACGTGGGAGACCCGGGTTCATGTCCCGGTCCTGGTCATATCTTTCATTTCCAAATAAAAGAATTTTTCAGACTTGGTCATTAAGATAGAAGTTTATTTTTAATCGCATATAAGTTTAAACAACAAAGAAAGCAATAGAAAAAAATTGTTTTTAGATAACAATTAAATTAGAAGTTAATATGAATGTGCTGATAATGATATATGAATAATTAAATTAATAGCGAAATACAAACTGTGTATCCCTACATCTGGGTAAGGCTGATGACTTTACACATAATAATATTTAATTTATAACACTTGATAAATTTATCAAATAGATTATACAAAACAATAATAAAACTTTACCTATAGCCTTTTGCTCCTTCAAGATATGAAGAACTTTCTTCCAGTTATCACAACAACTTTGAAGGGTTTTTGTATTTCCGATAATATAAAGGCCATGTTTCGCCCTTGATATGGCAACATTAATTCTATTCATTCTAGCAACAAAACCAATCGTTGGGCTCTTGCTCCGTACCAACGACAGGAGAATAATGTTGTTCTCCTCTCCTTGATAGTTATCAACAACTTGAATCTGTACACCTCTCACTTCAGAATAACAGGGTTTTTCCTAAAATTCATATACATTTTAATGATATGATTAAAAAGATAAAGTTAGAATAAGAGCTGAGTAAAGAAATGTGTCTGCCAGTAATGTTTGTAAAAATAAGTCTGAGTGTCCAGCAAGTGAATCATATAATATAAAATAAATTCAGAAATTGTAGAAAGATTTAGAAATCTCAATAATTGCTGTGTTTTTCGTTATTTCTAAAATAAAAGAAAAAGATAATGATAATATAAAGAGGTCCTGTAATCAATATAAGATATAAAATCCAGTAGTTATGTATCTCCTTTTGGGCTGCTATCCGTTAAAATCTCATCCCAACAAGATTAGTTAATAAAAGTTTCTACCCTAATATCATAACCTTTGTGAAAGTATAGATAAACCTAGAATTATTTCATCCAATTATAAAGATAGAAACAAGAGATGCTAAGATATAACAAAATATTTAATACATTGCAATGAATTCCAGCCTTTCAATCACATAATAATAATAAAAAAAGTTTTACTTTAATAATAAAACTTAATTGACATCATATGTTTATGGCAAAAGCCTTATAAACCTCATAAGCCTCATTTTACCCTTAGGAGGTAAAATGGAGTTCAGCTCCAAAATAAAATTTTAGAGAATATAAACAGAATAGTAGCAATATAAAATAAAATCAACAACATTCATCATAAATTACAAAACCATTCTTTTAGAATAAACATAAATAAGTATCAAAACTATATTTTTACCACTTTCAATATAAAATAAAATAAACAACATTCAAAAGTTTTTTTATTTTTGTAGTTTATACTAAAAAAATAGAAAAAAACGTTTTCCTTTTTGTAGATTCTTTACAATTTTTAACCAACAGTCTCTGTCCCTGGCCTCTTTCATCCAGCTGGTTCCCACTCTTCGGGTAATTTCATCCCTCCACCTCATAATCATGTAATGCATAAGATCAAATGTACTTCGTAAGAAGCTAAAATTTCTATGGGATCCAAAGATGACTTGTAATGTATTTGTGTTGCCAGCATCTCTCAACGTAATGAATACAAATAATTATATAACTTAGATAGTTATGAATTGAACACTGTTTTAATTCTAATTGGATTTTTAAGAATTAGTTGTTTCAGATAATTTAAAATATTATTTTTAATATTTTAAGTTTATTATAATTAAAAATGTTAAATAAGAAAGAACTTTTCCTTTTAAAAAAAAATGAAAATATTTTTATAAGACTTATTAATACCTGATATTACATGTTGTCTGTAAGATACAGCACCCTGAGGAATTATAAAACAAATTGTTTTCATATGAAGTAATAATTTACTTCCTTATAATTATTTTTTAACAAATCAAATCAATGTTTTATCTATAAAATATTTCTGATAAGTCAAAAGTTTAAATAATTACTAAAAGAACAATTTTTTTTTAATTTAGAATTAAATTAATAAAAATCACTCACACTGGTTTTCTTTAAATATTGAAACTGAGCAGCATAAGTAGCAAGGATGGTTATTTCGGAAGGATTGTAATTCTGTTTGACGAGGTAACTGGCCACAGAAAGGAGAAAATCTGCTTCATAAAAATTCCAATGACTTTCACTGTCATCTTCCTAAGCAATAAAAAAAAACAATTTTTAGAATTTCCTTTTCTCATATTTTCATTAATAAATACAAACATATCAAATGAAGCAGTAGAGCCAGTATAACTTGTTTTATCATTTTAACTATATAAAAAAATGTCTCTTTTTTTTTGTTATTTTACATGCTACTTGGTTAAAAAAAAAAAAAATCTGCACCACTACGACCCTGGCAGAGTTTTGGGTTGAGAACGTGGTAGAGACTGTACTGTTTCATGGACAACGGTTCTGCAAGGAGGTGACTTGTCCTAGGTCACGCTCAACCGTCAGGGTTTTTTCCCCCTTATTTTGGGTACTCTACTTTTATAATATTTTATAGTGGCTGGGTGAGTCCAGGAGGGTCCTAGATCCCATATGATCCATCTAAACAGACCAAGGCCGCAAACAGACTAAATAAAAGTAACTGCCTGCAACGGGATTTGAACCAGGATTTCCGGGATGGCAACTCAGTGCTCTACCTCTGAGTCACTCCGCTCCCTTTATTTTTGAAAACGTACTCCAAATATGTTAGATGTTTTAGATATTGGTTTATCTTTGAATTATGCGACTATATTTTTTTATTTGTAAAACAAAGTATTAAAGAATTGTTTTCAGTTATATTTTTTTCATTAATTTATATTTCAGATTCAAAGAAATCTTTAAGACCAAAGAAGCTCCTAAACTTCGCTGAATCTCCAATAGCCAAAATGAATCCAAAAAGGTTTGTCATTTGCTAAATGCTAATTCTCATTTTTTTCCAATCAATTAAATTGTTTTTTTTTGTTCTAGAACAAAGGTTGTGCAGATCATTGGTGAATTGTCCGAGATCATGCTCAACCACTAGGTTTTTCCCCTACTTGGGGTATCCACTTTAAAGAGGCTGGGCGAGAAGTGTCTCTTGATCCCTAAAGATCCATCCATGGCAGTTTACAGATAATATAAAGTAACTGCCACAGGTGGATTTAAACCCGGGATCTTCGGCAGGGCGACTCAGCGCTCTACCACTGAACCACCCCGTTATCAATATATTGTTACAAGTAATGAAAAATAAATAATTGATAAATTAAATTACCATCTCATCTTCTTTGATGTTATGATCCATAAAGAATAAATTCTTGGCCATTCCTCGAACATCTGGGTAATCGTAAACAGATGGATGATTCAATAAATCTTGATATATTAACGGGGATATGAGTGATGCTATTTCTGGCCTCATGCGATGTTGCTCTTTCAATTGAATGCACTCCATTCCGTTGTTTATCATCCTCTCGAATAGAGATATATTCATCTTATGTTTTGTAGCTGATGGGTGCCATGCCGGGGTAGGTTGCAACTGCAGATGATCACCTGTAATTATTTATCAAATAATAAAACTTATGGAAAAGAACAGAAAAATAAATGATCTTAAATTTATATGCTTCATATAGTTACCTATAAGAATAACGTGATCACATTCTTCTGGAATCGACGATACAATTAATGGCTCCATAACTTCAGCAGCTTCTTCTATTATAACTGAAAGATCAAAGTTAACTATAATTTGAAATCATTTTCAATTTAAAGGTTCTTCTTTTTATTTATATAAAAACTAAAATGATATTTTATTCTTAAAATATCATTTTAGTGTTTATTAAATGAACATTCTTCCCTGTGTATACATCGCAAAAATTGTGAGAACATGGGGATATAGGATCGGTGAAGAGAACGGATTTGCCTGACTGGGATGCAATTCCTGGTAGCTCAGTTGGTTAGAGCACTGCTACGGTGAAGCGGACGACCCGGGTTCGATACCAACCAGGGCAATTCTCTTCAATATATTTAAAAATAATAACAATTAATAAAAAATAAAAATTATATTTTATTTTCCTTTTTATATACAGTTTTGCAATTATGAATTCATGATCTGCCTTACAATATGATCTCAAATGAATTATATTATTTTTCAGATTTATAGTTTGTGAATCCGATTATGTCCACATTATACTTTTGAATATTTTTATGTTTAAACATAGTACCTTTGATTATTACATTTTCTAAGATAGCAAACATTATTACTCAGACTACATTATCACTATGTGCATTAATTAACACAATTTTAAATAATTGCCTCAAAAATATTGACTAAACATTAGCGATCAATAAATGCCTATTAATGTGGAAAGAAATATATTCTTAAAATGGAAACTCTTCAACAAAACATTAATTACCAAGTCCCTCCATAAAAATATTGTGTATTTCTCTTCTGTTCTACCTTCCCCTGACCAGCAAACATTTTTCAGCAAAATTATATCCCTTGATCTCGTATGAGACCAATTTTAAGCAATCTGCCTAAATCTCTATGTTTCAAACTGCACCATAAACCACAAAAACATATCCCGCCCAGAGACCCCTATTCTGTTATGAAAACAGAGATCAACGACTAAGCAAGTCTGGTGGGGCTCTCTCATTAAGACCATCAGAATGCTAGCAGGAATTTCAACCAACCATCTCCAAAACATCCACCCATATCCATATGAGGTTACGACAATTATGCATACTTTTAGCTTTATATAAAATAATAACTTACTACTTTACTTATAATAATTATAAGATTATTGTAAATTATGTTATAATTTCATACAAAAAAAAAATAAGGTACTAGCATTATGTTAAAATCAACTTACCAACTTTTGGCTTTACATATGATAGCATCTTATGATATCTGGCCGCACCAGTAGTAGTTGCTCCAATTACGTGTACTCTGCTCGATATAACAACATTCGCATCATGATACTGCAAGAGGCAATTTAATGACTCTGTCGCAGTAGATAATCCTTGCACGGCAGTTTCAATAGCATCAGGACAATTTATATTTTCTGGATCGAGAATAATATTTCTGAACTCTTTAATTTTAGAAACAAGTAACTGTTTAGAACCACAAGATACCAACCACTCTTTTCTCAGTTTATTCAATGTCATTTCAGTTAAGATTTCGCTCTTACTCTGACTTCCTAAACGAATTATTTTAGCATTATTAGTATCGACCAACGGTTCTAATACAAGATCTAATGCATTATTTCTACAGCAGACAACTAAGATAGGATAGTTAGCAGGATTCCGGCTCTTTATAAGGATTTTGATTATTGCCCTCGCTAAATAGGACTTTCCGGTCCCAGGAGGTCCTTGGATCACGGTGAATTTTTGGGAAAGAGCTGCTTCTAAAGCTAATTGTTGAGATGGATTGAGCACATCCTTATTATCTAGTGAGAATTTCATGCCAGATGAGATCGGTTTTATATCTGCAAAAATAATACTCTTTGTCAAAGAGAAATTATAAGGATCTATTGCCTTGATGGTTTTTAATGACTGGTGATATGGCTCGAAGAATGTTACTGGCTCAATCATATCATACTCCTTTCCGATTTTCAATTGATAAGGATTTCCTATAACAGACACCTTGATGCCCTTAAACTTTTTCTTTGTACCATCATTCTTTTCTCCGTTATATTCTACCGTTGCTACAACAAATGTTGTGAAATTATTACGAGTGAAAAATAATAATGAACCGTTCATAAACTTTTTTGTAATTTGAAAACTTTCTTCTTGAAGCGCTTTTTTATCATTGTCAGAAAAAGTTATGTGGTGACAAATTTTCGCTCTCAGGTTATTGTTTTCTATTGATATCCCAGTAGAAGAAACATTTTTATACAAATATAATGAAGAATTTTTTTTCTGTTTGGCTCCGGATATCTCTGATCTATATTGGTCTATTCCTTCTCTAACTGCACAAATAAAATCTTCTTTTAGAATTTTGAAATGGAGATCAAAATAATGGTCAGTACTATCATAAGATCCTTTGATAATGTTAGGCGCTAAAGTTCTATTTTCGTAGAAATCAACAGGGCTAGGATATATGTTCATATCAGAATAATGCCACTTATTTCTTTCCAAGTAATATGCTTTGAACATTAATAATTTTAATAACTCTTCTAATCTTTCATAAATCGGCATTTCAGAGGGCGCTTTAGAAATTTTTTCCAAACACTTATAAGTAATTTCGACTAAAGTCAACAATTTTTCGTAGACATTTTCACAAATAGGTAAGTAGGTAACAAGAATTTCATAAAACCTTACTAGTACCATAATTTCGTCTATTTCACAACCATCATTTTCCAAATTATATTTTAAATATCTAAATATACTATCATAGAATGCATCAGAAGTAAGATGATTTATAATTTTGGTGTTAGCTGAATTAAAAACTGACCAAGGAATTTTTGTAAGTAATATTAATAAAACCATCAAGTCTTGAGGTTCTAATTTAGATAATATGATTTCTTCAATTTTTTCCCTTTTATAAGGGTCTTCAATACATCGTAAAAATTCAACTGAAATCGATTTAGATTTATATGTCAATAGCTTCTTGAGATTTGTGATGGAAAAACCATTTTTAAGTTTGCTGGCCATGATTATGATTAATAGGCAACCTCTCTATGTATGACAACCATCTGAAAAATAAAACAAAACAAAAAATAATTTTAAAAACTAAGAAAGAAAGTATATCCTAGAAGCAAATTAATTTATCCATACTAATATTATAAATGCGAAAGTAACTCTGTCTCTCACAGACGTTATCACGGCCAAACCGCTGGGCCGATTGTGATGAAATTTGGTACAGAGATAGTCAAGAGCCTGAGAAAGGACATAGGCTACTTATTAATGCGATAAAAGGGTTGTAAGGGGTTGAAATAGGGGATGATTTAATATAATTGATTTAATTTGAAATCAATTATAAACATATGTTTCAATGCTTTTACACGATGTGTGTGGGCCAACCTCTTTCAAAGATCTCAAAAAGCTCAATAATCAAGAATTTTCAACATTTCGAGAGGCATGTGAGGCAACAGGGATATTAGATAATGATAATCATTGGGATACAACTCTGAAAGAGGCTGCACAAAGTAAATCTGCGCCCAAGGTGAGATAGCTGTTCGCTATATTAATAGCAACGTGTGGACTTTCAAACCCTCAAGAATTGTTGAAAAAGTATAAAAGTGACATGGCGGATGATATTTTATACATATAACAAGAACAGAATACAATGTTTACAATGTAGAATGTTTCATACAATGATTTAATTTACAATGAGGCAAAGGTTGAAAACCAAGTGATTACTATTACTGGAAAAAATTTATCTGATTTCTGAAAGAGCAGACCACAAAGAATTGGAGAAGTTAGTAGTGATTTAATGCGAGAACTAGATTATGATACTGTTTCTTTAAAGCAACAAATAACAGAAGCTCTTCCACTTTTAAATTCAGAACAAAGATTAGTTTTTGACACAGTTATTCAAAAAGTTGCCAGTGGTGAAGGAGGTTGGTTATTTTGGATGCTCCATGAGGCACTGGCCAAACCTATCTTTTAAATTTACTATTAATCCAAATCCGGAAAGATAAAAGAGTTACTGTTACAGTAGTTTCCTCTGAAATAGCTGCTACGCTACTTAGTGGGGCATGAACAACGCACTCAATTCTAAAACTACCATTGAAATACCATTAGCAAAAGCAGTGAACGCGGATACAGCAGTGTAAGCTATTGGTTTGGAATGGATGTACAATGTCCCATAAAAGAGCAATCCAAGCATTTTATCGCACAATGAAAGATATCAAAGGCAACCAGGGTATCACGGGAGGGATGGTGGTACTTTTAGCTGGTGACTTTAAACAGACTCTCCTGGTTATTATTAGAGGTGATGAAATAAATGTCTGTTTGAAAGCATCTGTATTATGGGTACATGTAAAAAAGTTTTGTCTCACTACAAATATGCGAGTAAAACTTCACAATGATTCTCAAGCAGGGCAATATGCAGCAAAAATCGGAGAAGAATGTACGCCAACAGACAGTAACCACATGATTACACTGAGGAGTGAGTTTTGTCAAATTGCCAATAACACTGATGATCTAAAAAATAATGTCTATTTTGATCTTCAAATAAGTATGGGCAATCGATAATGTCTGTGTGAAAGAGCAATTTTGGCGCCGACTAATGAGATAGTTAACCAAATAAACAAGCAAATCATATCAGAAAGTTGTCGAATACCTCTCAGTAGACAATGTTATGGACACTAAACAAGTCACATCATACCCTATACAGTTTCTCAACTCTTTAGAATTATCAGGAGTGCCTTCCCATAAGTTGAGGCTGAAAGTTGGTGTTCCAGTCCTATTAATGAGAAATCTTGATGCGCCAAGGCTATGTAATGGTACATAGCTACAAATTACACATCTGGAACACAACATTATAAAAGCTACAATCATGACTGGAATGGCCAAAGGAGAAAATGTTTTGATTCCCCATATTCCGATAATTCCAACTGATTTGTCTTTTCAGTTTAACAGACTAGTTTCTAAAAAAAACAGCATTTTGAATAACAATAAACAAAGCTCAAGGACAGAAGCTTAAAGTTGCAGGTGTTCATTTAGAAAAAAATGATTTTCCCCATGGGCGATTCTATGTGGCATGCTCACGTGTATCAAAATCTCTATGTTTTGGCAAAAGATAGAAAAACAAAAAACTTTATTTATAAAAATGTACTTAAACTATTTGCAGTAAAACCCTTATTTTAATGTATGTATGTATTTTATTTACAAAATAATTAGCCTAAAAATTTAAAAATTCTGCCCAAATTCACTATTCCACGTAGACGAAGTCGCGGGAACAGCTAGTAACTTTAATATATTCAATCATTTTAGGATTGAAAACTAAAACAAAGAAAATAAAATCTTACAATTACTAACAATAAACATTTTTTTTTTCAAATTGAAAGCTATAAAGAATCTATAAAAATATATCTTCTTTATCATTTATATTCCTTATTTATAATCAACTATATATTTCATTTATTTTTTTTTACCTATCGTAAAAAAAATGTCTGCTGCTTCAAGAAACATTTCTACGAATAAATGAATGGAATGTGAAATTCCAAAAATCATGAATGGATGAAATAAGTTTTAAAACATATACATAGTTAATTATATTTGTACTTCCTCATTTTATGATCCATTATAAAAGTTACAAAATACTCCTACTATCAAAAATACCATTAATAGAACACTATCAAAAATATTTAAGTGCATCGATCAACTTTGATAATTGTAAGAAATAGAAAGAATGATATCGTTACCAATCGTAATGAGGAGTATATAATAAATAAATATGAATAAATATAAATTGGAATGACAACAGTTTTATAAATTCTAATTTTTAATTTTCAGGACAAAAGGCAAGAGATGTGTAATGTTGAGGCTGAAAAATAACAGGCATTTATCGTCTATAATCATGCCTTTGTTTCCTATTGAATTTCATTTTTTATGGTTATTGAGTTTATAAATTATTGCTAAAACTTCATAAACAAAATTTTTATAAAAATGATATTATTCGCAATTATATCAATATCACCAACACCCATTTTTGCTACTAACCAAAGCCTATTTCTTTGCTGGATTTCATCAAGGTTATTGAAGCTAGTTGTATAGTTTCCAATAGTATCAAACTATCTCCTAACTCAAACACTGATATATAATACAAAAATCTTTTTTTGTTTCTTATCTTTCTAATGATAAGTTGAACAGTTTCATCTAATTTACATTTGCAATCCCTGAATCTGAATCTGAGTCCTCAATGTTTTCTCTAATTGAACTAGTTAAAATCAATGAGAATATTTTATAACATTCCGGTAGGAGGGAGATTTTGTGGTAGCTTTTTCAATCTGTTTTTGATCCTTTTATTTAAATTATTCCAAACACTTACAACAACCATTTCACTGAGACTTCTGTATCTGACAAATTCAGTGATCTTTTATTCAAATCCAGTTTCTTTACTTAATATACAAATAAAGCATAGAAAGCTCCAATAGCAAACTTACTGCAATGTATCCCACTTATATTCCTAATACCATCTAAACAACACCCATATATGCGACTACATTATTACTAGGCGACCTATACAACACCCTAAACTGGTACAAGCAATCAAAATTAAAGCCTAACTATGGTGTCACATGTTACATTGACATTAAAATATCGAACTTGTTAATTAAAATAAAAGCCTAACTATAGTGTCACATGTTACATTGGTATTAAAACATCGAGCTTGTCCTACAGTTTACTTAAGCAGTACCCGATATCTCAAAAAAGGTATCTGTTTCGCAGGTTGTTGCCTCCAATTCAGTTACAAGTTTCAACTGTTTATTCTTGTCATTTTTAATATTTTCCAAAATACAAGTAATCGTAAGCTTTAGTAAGGAAAAGAGAATGTAATTATGGGTCATGAGTAGATATCGGTAATCATTTCAACAAGAAGTTAAAGTTTCAACAAATATTTTGAAGTATGGATGATACATATTTGTTGAAACATTCATTTCTAGATGAAATGACTTCTGAAGTATTCACATTTCCCATAATTACATCCTCTATTCCTCATGATACTCACAAAATCTCATGATAACTTTTATTTTGGAAAATATTAAAAATGAAACGAATAAACAATTAAAACTTGTTTTGACTCAACTCCAAGCGACAACCTGTGGAATAATTACCCAAAAAAATGAAGTAACCAACTTAAGATATAATTTTGACATGAGACCCATAAGTTAATACAGAATGTAAAAAACTAAATTTCTGGTTGATACCATTATGCTCAATACTACAAGGACATTACAAATTAAACTTCAGGCCAAAACCTTATTTAAATTTTTATTAACTAAAACATATATGGACCATATGAGGAATAAAATCAATAAGCTAGCTAAACTTATACAAAAAATACAAATATAAAAATACACTGATAGAAAACTCATCTCACCAACATTTCTGAAAACAATTGGTACAGCCAAAACAGATGTTGGAAGGACCGCTTGGTCTGGCTGTAAAATCTTCATAATGTGGGGAAAATACACTACTAGGTGCCATCTTCCTAATACCTATCCATTTAATTTTTAACGTAATATAATAATAGTTTCAATAATTTTCTGGTGAAATCAAAATTTTTATGAAAAAAAATAAAATAAATGATTAAAAGAGAAACCTAGATGTAAGTAGTCAAATGCTCAACTAGATTCCCAAAATAATCACATATTATCCAATATGAAAATAGGGAGGAACAAATTATCTGGGCAGAGGGCAAGCAGTAAAAATAAAATCTCAAATAGTAAGAAACTATTTTTAGAAATTTTCCTGTGTGATGTATTACTAAAGCTCATAAAAGAAACTTTGCTAACATGAGGATGGTATTAAGTTATGTTAGTAATAACAAAGGTGTTTATTATGCATTACTAATTCAATGCAAATAGTCTGACTACAATTTTAGAATTAATCTTCCTTAGAGAATTTACTTTGAACACCATGTGTGCCCTTTTCTTCACCCTATGATCAATATGGTCAAGCAATAAATATACAAAAACAAAACAAGAAAAGTTTTGAACAAACAAAGGCAGCTCTAGACTCAAAATATGACAATGTACTCAAATTTCTTAAGAATGGCAAGGACATGGTCACTATTATTTCAATAATTTGTATAAATCAAATCAAATCACTTACCAATATAGACGCTTTCAAAACTGTAGAACCCTCAACAACGTTGGTGCTTTGAAATCTCAACCAAAATTCAAACTGAGAACAAAACAGTAGATCACCATAAAATCCATAGAGCTTCTTCGCCAAGCCAAGATCTTCTTTGTAGGACCAAGATTACTACCATTAAACTAAAACTTGTATTAAATGAATCGTCCGATTAGCCATAGCAGCATAAAGTGACGTTAAATGAATTAACAAGCAAACGAATAACTAGCATTAAACTTGAAGCTATTTTCAAGTTCACTAAATTTCTTTTTTAAGCTTTAAACAATTTTTTTAAATGAAATGCAAAATGTTTACTACCACAACCCATGACGGGTCTTGGATTAAGTACATGGTAGAGACTATACCGCGTTTAAACCAAAGGTTTGACCGATATCATCCTTCGCATGCTTAAATAATGGGATAATCACGAGATTTTCCCATGTATTAAGAGTAACCACTGAGTGAGCCCAAGGAGGGTCTGGAGATTCCTCAGGCTATCCACGTCGGATTGCAGAATAAATAAATTATTTGTTACAGCCGTTCTTGGACCTACAGATCATTAGGTCAGCACTGCGCCACCTGCTTCCATTTTTTAAGGTTTAGCCCTTTTATATTCGTTATATTTAGTTAATTAAATAACAGATTAAATGACATTCTAATACGATTTAATAATAAAATGCAACCTCCAATATTTCATTCTATTTTTAAAACTTTTTATGGCTACCAAGTGTCATTCATCTACCAGCTATGTTGAACAATTCTTTTTATGATTGGTCAATTACCTTCATACACCTACTTATCTTCTGCTAGAAAACATATGAGAATAACCACCAGTTTCATGTGAATTCAGGAAGTGAACGTCATGTCTAAGCCAATTAATGAGGAGATAATCTCAAGCAGGTCTTCTTTTTTCAGTTAATCATGAGATAATTATTTCAGCTATATTCTTTTATCATTTAAAAAGTTAATGTTAATAATTTCTTTCGTCACGTGATAAATTTCTTCCCTATGTTTGGGAGAGAACAGGTTACTGCAAGTAAGAACAGTAACACCATGGATCTTCTCTCAGGCAAAATAAGTGGATAAGAATAAAAAATATTCTATTTCAGATGTTTTAGCAAAAATGTTGTAGCGGAAAGCATCTCAATGTGTTACAGTTCAACTTAACTTATAGGGGCTTTAGAGATGCACAAATCCCTAAAAAATTTCAGGGACATGTTTACAATTATTTGAATCTTATCCCCACTCAGATGATATCGCTCTGCTTATAAAATTACACAGCATAGACAATTTCAACTCATATGGTCAAAACTGGACCAAGAGGAGGGGCGTTCTGTACAAGGGTACTAGCCACGTGTATTACCAGTAGTAAAGGGTTTATTGGAAGCAGTTAACTTTTAGTTTAGTTGTAGATTCCTCCTAAATAGTCCTACTATTTTCGCTGAATATGTATGTCACCTTTTTTTCAGATTGTGTGCCTGCAGCCCCAGTAAAGAAGTGGTTAATTGGAATTTTGTCCAGAAATGTTCAATCGTATTGAGGGAAGAGGAATCTTGTCTTTCTCGTAGATTTGGCTTGAAATGGAGTAGTAATATAAGCAATAACTCCATTTCAAGCCAATACCTGACTTTGCTCCTTATTCATTAAACAAAAAAAAACACGATTCTGCATTCCTGAGAACATCAAACTCATTTTGAAGAAAATTCGACTTAGCCACTTATTTATCGAGGCTGTAGATATATAATATTAATAACTTTGAAAAAAGTATTGTATACATTCTTGTGAAAAATGTATTTGATATGTTAAGATTAAGACCCAATCGAAGCGACACTTATTATCATTAATAAAAGCAACAGAGAGCTGCCGAAACTTCAAGATGTTTAACCAATTCACTTTTTGCTGAAATTCTAAAATAAAACCTTTGGAATAAATAATAAAATCTAAATTCATGGATCGTTGAAATATCCTTCAATGACACTTAATCAGCTTATATTCTGATAAATTGTTTGATTAACGCTTAATGATGTGATACGGTTCTCCAGCATGAACTGACGCGATTTACAAAATATATTCACTTATATTTCCTCTATAGATATATCTGTCCAGTTATTATCATTTGCGAATTCTTTTATTATATCTTCTATAAAGGTGTTTCCATAGGTTCAGCCGCAACTCTTCCAAAATAGTCTTAGCAATCAAATATATTGTACGACGAATTCCAATTGTCTTTTCGTAATAGTATTGTTTTCGTTTTTTCCTTTATAAATAGAGACTAACCTTCTATCGGTTCTTATGTGATTTTTGTTGTTCTGATTGCTGGCTTGTATTCGATTAGGTCATATGAAATCGGATTAAATGCCAATGAGAACAACTTTTCAATTCAATGGCGATCTCATTCATAACTTGAGATTTTACACTGATCTGAACATCCTCTGCTATTCTATCATTGTTACATTTCGATTTTTTTTTCCAGGAACTTTGTTGTTACTAGTTCAGTAGGAGCTTTTGCATCAAATCATCATGTAACTTGCTAAATCTAATAAAATAGCGTTTCCTGTTCTTTTTACCATTTTTCACGCTTCCAGTCAACTCCTGTAAAGCTAATCTTAATGGTTCCCGCTTATATATGATTAATCGTCCTTTGCGCTACTCTCTGAAATTATTTTTCATCCATTATCGTTCCTTACCAACATCTAAAACTCACTTTTTCCAATTCACTTGCCAATCAGAGGTTACACATAGCAGCATTATGCTAAAATATATCAGGGGCACTACGTACATTTTAGTAGATTTTAGGTTAGTAAGGAGTACGAATCTAGGTTGTTTGAAAGTAAGAAAAGTGACTCGTAAAAAAAAATTCGCAGACTACAAACATATACAACCTTTTTTTTGGGAACAGCAAACTATTTGATTAAGTTTACCCTCCGACATGCTGCTGAGATGTTGAAAAATAATTTCAGTGAAAAGAACGATTGGTTCTGGTCGGATATACATGATATTTTACATTATGGACTGACTATAAATTTCTAATTCAGTATATATGTGATAAACCTACACAATATTTAACTTACTAATGTTTATATTAATATATCAATATATAACTACTAGACTCTAGCGTTTTCGGATAAGGTTCTATACTTTAGCACACTTTGGTGTGCGTCTCTGGAAAGTATATCGCAATAACAGTTGGCTCTTACGAATCCCAATATATCGAAAAACGATAGCTAAAATTCCTTTTCTGTTTTTTTTTTTGTTGTATTTGACCTTTTTCGAGATCCAGTTTTAGATCAATTGGCTAACATCTCAAAGGAATTTTAAATAAAGAATGTGAGGAGTACACAAACAATTATAACTAACCTAAGATGAATTCAAGGAAGAAATAGTTGGGGGTGCAGTCAATCGATTGACTGCACCCCCAACTATTTCTTCCTTAAATTAGAAGATACAGTCGACCAATTCTTCTCTAAGATGAATTCAGTCTGAGCTTTATGCATCATAGCTTTGCGCATCATTACCAAAAATACAAATTACAACGATCGCTGAATTTATTTTAATTGAAAGGCATTAGTTAATATTTGGTATGTCTCCAAAACAAGTAAGGAAAAGAAAAAAACTTAATGTCAAAAGTGTCAAATAGCATCTTTGATGTTTATAATTGCATCTACTGCTTTGGTTTGTATTGCAACTGATTTCAAACAGCTCGAAATTTTGAGCTAGAAAAACGTATGAGACAAGATTAGTATTAATCGTTAAAAGTTGATTTTAAGAAGATTTGTAATTTGAGTTTTTATTATTATATCAATAAAAAATAATTTGGCTTATTGTAAACATCACTCCATTCCTTCTTTTGGTTTGGATAGTAATCTACACTAGCTTTCGATCAGGTACTGTAAATTTATGTTGTATTTTAATTTAAAATTATTGTATTTATACATTTTGGTACTTCAGTTAATATCCGGTTTTAATTGTTAGTTTTTTCAGATCGTTCTCCAATTAATCTGTAAATATTGGAAATGGATAAAAGAAGAGAACATAAGAAAGAAGTATACAATAATCTGTATAAGAACTATTTGAGCCTTATGAAGAAAACTAGTACACAAAGAAATCGTAAATATTATATTTGTCTCTCTGTTATATAGAAATAAAAGTTTTCATCCTATTATAAATTTATAAATATATAAGGTAGGATAAAATAAAAATGTTTTTTATTATAATATATTTGCATTTGCCTCATTTAACGCTCATAGTACAGATTGAAATGGAAATGGTCTGTATTTAATGAATATTCTAGGAACAATCCGTGTTGGTCCACTGCTCGGTGGTCTAGGTGGACCTAGGTTATATGATTTATAAATATATAATATTGTTTTATTATCTAGTCCAATGACTGTCAAATGGAACAATTATGAGTGTGCTACATTATGTAAATTTTTTGGAGTGATGAGCTACTAGGATTGTCCCTATAGTCCATCTTCTTCTTTCTCTTCCCCCTATTGTGCCTTTCACCATAGAGGAGCCTCCATCCACCTAGTCCACACATCCCGGTCTCTCGCCAATCTTCAGCTGGGCCAGGGTCTTGCCTCTTTTCTGACCTATTTCTTGGATGTACTTTAAGTAAGTTCTCCTAGGCCTACCACATGGCCTCCTGCCAATTGGCCTCGCTTCCATACACTTTTTTGGTACTCTGTCTTTCCCATTCTACATATGTGTCCATACCATCAAAGTTGTCGGCCTTCCAGGATGGTTTTCAGTGAAGGTACCTTCAGTTCCTCTCTTATTCTCTCATTTCTTAATCGGTCTCTCCTGGTTTTACCCAGTATTCTTCGTAGAAATTTCATTTCCACCGCCTTATTTCATTATCCTGCTTAAGTGCCTGTCTTGGATGACCCTGCTTTCGCCATCGTAGAGCAAGGTAGGGAGATATTCAGCTTTGTATATGTGGAGTTTAGCATTTTTTCCTACTTCTCTCTTTCCCACAACGGTGCTGCAAATTTGGTAGTAAATATTGTTTGCTTTCTTTATTCTGTTGGAAACTTCTTCTTCTTTTCCAGATTCGCTGAATATTGTTCCAAGGTAGGTGTAGCAGTCCTCATTCTCTTGGACTTCTCCATTGCATATCACTCCTAAATCTCTCCCATCTCTTTCATCTCTGGCTACTGTCATAACCTTGCTCTTGGAGATGTTTATACTCATTCCTTTACGAACGAGTTCTTCTTGCCATTCTATAATGGCCTGTTGCAATTTTTCCTGAGAATCGGTCACCAGCATGATGTCAGCAAATATGAATGCCTGCACTTGAACTGTCCTCATGTTCCACATAACGACTGCAGTATGTATAATGTATGTGCAGTATAATCCATCTTGTTCTGCTAAAATCATATTATTTCAGTTGGTCTTAGTGTTAAATGATGTCAAGTGTAGATAGTACACCTACAATTTAAACTGATCAACTCTTTATTATCATGGTTGATAATTTTAATAATAGCCATTCAGGAACCAGTATAATAATCACCAATATATATATACCAATATATATACACCAATATAAATAATCACCAATAGTGATTATTGTTGATCATTTAAATGCTGCAAAAAACAAAACAAACACATTTAGTGGATTTATTATATAATAAAATAAATTAATTTTAATTTTTGGAAAAATATTTATATATTAAATGTATTTGCTATAGTTGAAGCATTGCTTCCTTCCCATCAATTTTCAAGAGACATATTAATTTGCAGATTGAAGTATTTGTAGACTGTAATTATATTAAATACTTTTTTATCAGAGCATAATTCAATTGATAAACATTCTAATGGTGGAGTTAGCAGACTCCTTGAAATTGTCTTTAGCTCTAGTAGTTCAGTTGCATATATATAATTATCCACCAGTCCCTTTAAGGGCAATTTACGAGTGTCCTTCCCACCAACTTACATTTCGGCTCAAGGACAGTGACAAATAAATCTTGATGATCCATGGGTTATGGCTGATTGAAGTCAGCTGGGACGCGAGGACTTTTTTTATATTTTTCCCTAAGCCAGACCGTCCATAGCCCAAACCTCACTGCGGCTATTGATATACTTGAAAATCACAACACAATTTGCGATTGTGATAAATGAGGTAAGGCCATCATTCCTAAGATCCAGTCTTTGCGTTTCCCCTCCAGTAGGCTGATGGGCTTCTCATAACCGTGAGTGGGAAAGATAATCATATGCAGAATCTTGAGCATGCCACCTGGCTACTGTTTATATATATATATATATATATATATATATATATATATATATATATATATATATATATATATATTTATATATACATATACTATACATACATATATATTTGTCTGTGTACTACCTGAAACATCCACCTGTATCCCCGATTTGGAAACCCCTCTCTTTTATGTTTTTACTTGTTGTCTTTGGGTTTTGTTGTACTACAAATTATTTATTGATTGCTCAACATTTTCAATTATACATGAAATCATCTTTGGTGTCCATTCTAGAACAAGGCTTTATAATGATGATCAATCTATGGGATTTAAAAGGGTTAACCCTTTATTGGTCAATACTGCCATGCAAATCTTTATTTATTATTTTCTCCACTATTTTAGCCTTAAAATAGTGGAGAAAATAATAAATAAAGATTAATCATGACACCTGTTTGTACACCTATAAACACTATAAACAAATAGATGTTATGATTAAGCTGTACACCTAGGCTAAAATAGTGGAGAAAATAATAAAGTTTATGTGCATGACAGTACACATGACCAATAAAGGCCCCTAATAAATAGACCATAATGCTGCAAGACCTAATTATTTTTTATTTTATAGAAATAAAATCATTGTGTATAAAATAATATATTTTTTCAGGAAATAGACTGTTGCGTAGCACTAATAGTGAATTATCCAAGGAGAGTATTAGACTGAAAGAGGAAATAAAAAAGGTTTCACAAATAAATTCCAATTTAAAAGCTGAAATAAAAGATCTTACTAAAGATGAGAAACAAATAATGGTAAAGTTAAAGTCTTTTGCACATTTCTCCATGTTTTTACTAAGTTGAATACAAATATTAATTTTAATATAAATAAGAATATGTTTAATGTATATATTTGCTTTACTATAAAGTTCAAAATAATGGCAAGAAAGTTATCAGAGATTAGTAATATGGTTTTAGACAAAGTTGTTCAGTTTCCGATCAAATAATTTCCTGATGTTAAATATAAGAGAAAAAAAATAGATAAGAATGTATATTGATAATACATTGATGAAATAATATTGGTTTTTAAAAAGCTTACGATCCCATATTCTGCCAGATGTTGTATAGCATAAGGATTGAATAGAGTATACTCAAAGAACATAGAATAGACAAGAAGCGCTAGCCGGGTCTAGTCCTATGAGTGAGAATGGCACCAGCTCACCTACACTCTCCCCCACTCCTTTGACCCCCTCATCCGGCCTCATGCCTTCACCTTTATGCTATTAATCTTTTTATCCAGTAACAAACAATATCTATGACATATTAAATTTATTTAGCTTTAATAAAAACTAACATTTGTCTATTGCATAAGTGTAATAATTCAACGTTTAATAAACAATACACTCTTCAAAACAATTAAAGAGTCAAGTTGTTACATTATGTTTTTGTCAATAATGTATTTTCATATTTTTGGTTGTTTTCTAGTTCTCTTTTAATTTCCATTGGGATCTTTCTATGCTTTCCCATTAAGTTGAACAAGAGAACAAAAAAAATATATGAAAATACATTATTGGCAAAAATAAATAATGTAACAACTTGATCTTTTAATTTTTTTGAGGAGTGCATAATGATTTTTAAGGTTTTATATTGGGTGTAGTTCGTCATATAAGTTCATACAACAGTTTTAAATTGGGACTTTAAATATTTAGATAACGTAGTTTATAACTATTTATTAGGTATTTTTTCTTACAAATATTATATCACAATTTTCATTGAACTTCATTTCTGTTTGATACAATTAATTATTGGCCCTTAAATAAAACTAGCTTATTTGAAAAAAATCTAATTTTTTGAACGCTGTCATTATTTTTTTTGAAATAATGGCACATCCTTGTTCTAAAATAAAGCTTTCCTATAACTTTATTAGAGAAGAATAATGAATTTCTTCATCTAAAAAGTGTGATTGTGGAGCAAAGATTTTTCCCACGCATTCTTTTATTTAGATCGAGAGATAATGATTTTCTGTTAATAGAGAAATTTGTTTTTTTCTTTCTTGTGCCTGGAATTTTTTTTCACAAATTTCACTAATGCTGGTTATGTTATGAAGATGTTTGATTGACTTTATTTGTCAATTCACTCAACTTGTCGTCCGCAAATTTTAGCATTTTTTTAAATTTCTTTTTGTCGGGGATCGAGCGTTTTTCACATGTGGAATAGGAGAGGTGTGCCTTTTAATTGCCCGTCTCTCCTAAAAAATAAAAAATAATAATAATAATACATAAACCTATCGTGCTCAAATTAACTGAAAAATATATTTACTACCTGAGTAACTTTAGGTTTCAGATATTCGGGAAAACTAGCAAAAACTGACGATACATTTTAAGTTTTACGTAAAATGGAGACAATCTGTCAAAATCCTCTTCTTTAAAGTGCTTGGAGCACAACCGGCTAGTGGGCTTCCAGTTCTCTCTTCTTATTGCTTGAACCCACTTTTTTCGTTCAATTTCTTCTGATGGTAAGCTAACCCGAAAGAATAAAATACCGAGGTCAAATTAAAAAGAAAAAAAAACTAATTTTATAAAAACAATTTTTTCCTACGAAATATTCCGCAAACTTTTTTTTAAGTACTTATAATTAAGTGTTTGCTTTGCAATTTTATTGAACCACAACAAAGATGTGGGTCGATTATTTAAATTCAACACGTATTGTTCTTTCTTTAGCATAATAACTAATAAGTAATTGTTATTGAGATCTTTAATGTTCTTTAAATTCTAAAAGAACATTATTTGAGAAAAAAGTGTTTTATATAAGAAATGTACGTGTGAAATGTTATTGGAGGTACTGCTTGTTTGTACAGCATCCAAAGGCGACACAACAAGGCTTATTGTAATTAAACTTATACAACAATAGTAACTCGAAAATAAATTACTAAGGTAGTAAAAAAATATGGAACGTGAATCAATAATAGAAACAAACAAGTGTACTAACAATAAGACGGCCTGATCGTGGTTAGAACTAACGTACGAACTCCGAATGAATAGGCAACAATGGCCCATGGGGATCAAAGGAGAGGGGGAACAGGCCTCAGAGCTGGTGCCATCCCACAACTAGCCTTTGCCGCTTCTAGTCTATTCAATGTTCTGTGGGTATACTCAAGTTAGTTGATACTGTGTATCATGTGTGCATGATCGAAATATTCATTAGTTAGAAAGGTTTTTATATTTTAGAGAAGTTTGAGGTTTGCTGTTGTTTGAAATAAGGTGATTCGGTTTCACATGTACTCTTTAATCTGAAATTGGAGTATGACACTAGAAAGGTAATGCACTCTGTAAGATATTTGAATCTGGATAGTAAAATACCCGTCCTTGGGTTTGCGATTGTTTACTTTTGTTAGATGAAGAATCAGAAGCTACAAAACTGAACACGATAACATTAATGAAAGTTGGTAATGAAGAAGGGTTCGAAGTAAGTTATTATAAATCAAAGTATATGACTGCTATTAGAATCACTGGTATTGATCTTAATGTGAAGAATTAAGAAATTAAATTATTTGAATTCTTTGGTCTTTGATGGCCTCGAAAATTACTTAGTTTCCGCATTTGTCCTGATATTTAAAACTTAGAATTGATGAAACTATTTTATCTTTGAACATGTCAAGAAGTTTAATTACTTTAGGGTCTTTGATTACTAGAAAAAAAATAATAAAGTTTTAATAGGTTTAATAATATTAAAGGTGTGGTTTAAGGCGGGAAACACTTGTTAATTTTCGAACTTGCTGGCCTTTTGACCTGAAACTTGAAAATCAGAATTCATTAAACTGTAATCATTAAAAGATGTCTTAAAGTATCGGCAAATAAGATGTGTAGAATTTTTTGTCCTAAAAAGAATCTGGAGAGCTTTATGTTAGCATTGCGAAGATTGAGTTGGCCTTATAAAGTTGTTGGGATCAGTAACAAATAAATTCCAACAAGCAAAATAATGTTAGTAAGTGCTGGGCCAACCTGTAAACACCCCAAGGGTAGACAGAGGTTTAGATGGGATGGCTGCGTGAAAGATGAACTTATTGATTTAGCCTTGATCAGTGTGGTCTGAACAATGATTGTAGACAGAAATTAATAAACAATGATTAGTGGTGTTGGCATTGAGTCTTCGGATTCGCTAAGCCTTTTAATCAGTTATTCATTTTGTTCTTTACTTCTCATTGTTTGTTAGTTGATGTTGTACCGTAAATTATATTGAAGACAGAATATGTAGTAATGATCACAGATTACTGTATTTATTTTGGAATTTATATAGTAATTTATTATAGTTTTAATCTTTTAATCGTTGCCAAGGTAGTTAAGGCTCCATCTTAGCAATCTCGATATGTTTCTAGGATGATAACAGAGGACTTTATAATACATTGACTACCCTACACAATGACACTATAGTGTTTGAGAAAACGATTAGCCAATTTTTGAAAAATTTAGATCCTGAAAGTAAGTATGCGATTCTTAGACAAATTCATTAATCTTAAGATTCATATTTCTCTCTCATATCTGATAAAAATTAAAATTAATAGCTCTGATTATCGTGGTTTTCAAACATGAATAATTTTATTTGATTGATGGTGTGATGTTATTTCACCTGCACAGAACTTTTAGTTAATAATACAATTTATGGTTATTATTATTATTTTTTTTTTAAAATTTATTTATTGATATTTACAACTGTATTACAATTATACAACAAGTAAATAGAATGCGTGTTACATAATGACATGAGAATGACAAATAGAGAAACTACCCACTGGTAGTACTCAAATCAAAGTTCAAATAAGAAGGTCACGGGGCCATCTTCTTTTCAGACGCCTCGGAGGATTATCGGGAATTGAAGAGGAAGCTAGGTTTGAAACTAGAGGGTTTGAGTGGGAATGAAGTTTGCTATGAAAGGATAGATACCGGGTTCGGGCCAAATCAGCAACAAAAGGGACATTAAGGTCGTTATGGATGACTTTATTCTTAACAAAATAAGGAGCATTGAGGATTTTACGAAGGATTTTGGATTGTAGGGATTGGATACGAGAGGAATTCGATGGCTTAGTGGAGCCCCATAGCTCTACTCCGTAAGTCCAAATAGGTCGTATGATGGTCATGTAGATGAGTCTTTTGTAGTTAATTGGGAGCTTAGAGCGTTTGTCTAGTAAGTATTGAAGTAGCCTGAAACGTCGAGCGGTTTCTTGTCTTTTCAGTCTTGTATGAGGATTCCAGGTTAATCGTTTGTCGAGGTGCAACCCTAAGTATCGGATCTGTTCTACAGGCACCAGTGGGATATTATTAAAGGATACTGTAGGGCAGGAAGTCATTGGTTTACGATGTAAGGTAAAAGTGATTTGATGTGATTTTTGAGAATTTATTTTAATTCTCCAGTTTTAAAACCATTCTTCAAGATCAGTGATATGGGATTGGAGGCTTTGGGATGCAATAACTGGATTGGTGTTGACTGATAATACACATGTATCATCAGCATACGTGGTAAGGATAGTATTAGGATGAGTTGGGATGTCAGCTGTATAAACTGTATAAAGGATTGGGCCAAGGATACTACCTTGAGGAACACCAGCAGATTGGGAAAAGAGGGATGAATAGAAATTATTATGGTTTACTTTGAAAGTTCTATTTGTGAGATAGGATTGAAGGATGAGAAAGTATTAGGGGGTAGGAATTTACGGAGTTTGTAGAGCAAGCCTGTATGCCAGACTCGGTCAAAAGCCTGTTCCACGTCAAGAAAGACGCCCGAACAATATGATCCACGTTCTAATGCAGAGGAGACCACATCCACCACACGATGACATTGCTGAATGGTGGAGTGTGATGCTCGGAATCCAAACTGGTGATCTGGTATTATGTGATTTGCATCAAGGATAGGGTACAATCGTTTAAGGATGAGTTTTTCTAGGATTTTACCCATGCAAGGTAAAAGAGAGATAGGACGGTACGATGGTTATTATTAAATTTATTTATTATGGTTGTTAGAAATTGACTGTTCTGGACAGATTGCTGTTTAAGATAACCTATTATCCAACTCTGCTTATTCTTTGAGTTTAAAAAAACTGTTTTTCACAACCAAATGTCATAAACATGTTTTAGTAGATTCTCTTTCCGATTGCTATTATATGTTTCATGTTCTACCTATGTTCTTTTTCTTCAAATCTTTGTTCTAGTTCATTTTGTTTTACAATTCAGTTTATTTTATTTTATTTCCTCATTTTTTTTTTTTTAAATATTCGGTGTAAGTTGAAATTTTAATATTATATTTTTAACATTAAAAAAACTTCTGGGTATCCTTACACCAGATCCTACAGATAACCTTATTGCCTTGTACCATTTTAAATTTATTTGTAAAATTTTGAGGCATTTAACATTTAAATATGCATTGAAATTATTGAAAAACAACAAAGAAAATGTACCACTACAATCCATGAAAGATCTTCAGTATGTTGTAGAGGCTGTACTTTTTCTAGGAGGTTGTACAGGGAGGTGATGGGTCCAAGGTCATGCTCAACCTTTTTTTTTGTTTCTTGGTACCCCCTTCCCGCCATTGCTGGCATACGGGGTGCAGCTGTGGTGGGTTGTTGCGTTGGGTTACACTAACCCACCACTGCTCTAAGTCAACTCATTACTTTCTCCTCATTCACTCATTAGACCTTCTGGCCGGTCTGCATCCATCCGGTCCTCCGCTTCTATCTCCTCCTCCGGTGGCTCATCTGGTGGGAGGGGCCGGGTCCTACCAAGGGTGAAGTGCGCAGACCCGACCACGTCCTTCCACCCGTAGACAAACTCCCTGAAGAAGGGATAGTTCGCTTCTTCCATCAACCGGGGGAAGTCATCCTCGGCGAGGGTGTATATCCCGGTTTTTGCCGACAATCTGGAACGGAGTCTTTCCATCGCGGTGCAGGAAACGATTACATGTTCCGCTGTCTCGGGGACTCCATAGGCGGGGCACAGGGGGTCGACCACTATCTTATGCTCACAGAGCTTCCCCCAGAACCCGCCATAGCCTGTCAGCATCTGCGAGACCCAGTTGTCCGGGAGGACCCATTTCGCAGACAATCTCGACTGGACAGTGGGGAAAAACTTCCTCAAGGTAGAGCCCTTCTGGCTTACCGCCCACTGTCCATTCCACTCTCCTATGGTATCCTCCCTCACCATCTTCTTCCATCTATTGAGGGTCTTGCAGATTCTCTCTCGGAGTCCCTCCGGGAGCGCTGCCAGCCCCTGCCTCTTCACCTCATATATCAAGGTATCCTCCTTCAGGATGAGGTCCAGAGGCATCGCTCCCGCCAGCACCTGCACCGCATCGTGCGACACCGTTCTATACGTCTTCGTTACTCGCAGCAGGGTCAGTCTCTGGATGGTCGCCAGTCTCCTCTTCTGCAGTTGTGTGAGGTTTCGGCTCCACGCCAGGGATGCATACCTCAGTATACCCAAGACCACGCCTTTGTAAACGGTCATCGTTGCCGGGTACCTGAGGCCCCAGAATGTACCCCTTATTCTTGGTAATCCACCCTATCTTTCAGGTATCCCAGGTGAGGAGTGGTTTCGAAGTTTCTTCTGAACGTCACACCCAGGTACTTCACCTCCTCAGTCTAACCCTCTCACCTTCTATGTCCATTATGATAGGGTGAGCCCTGTCAGTGGAGCCTCTGAGGAGTATGGCCTGGGTCTTGGCAGCAGCCATGCTCAGTTTCCTCCTCACCCACCATTCTGCTACGAGGCTAGCATACCTCTCCGCTTCCATCTTCAGTCTGGCCCTGGTGTTCTCAGCCACGACGACTGCCAGGTCATCGACGTAGGCCGAGGCAAGGAATCCTTCACCCTCTAGCTCTCCCAGCAAATGATCGAACATCAACTTCCACAGGGCCGGCCCAAGAACCGACCCTTGTGGGCATCCTCTCTCGATCTTTTCCTCGACCTCGTAGTAGTTCCCTCTAATTCTCATGCTCCTGTCGTTGAGGTAACTACTTACGAGGGAGTACAAGTTACTGGGAGTGTCGAGTTCCTGCAGCCACTGGAGTAAGCAGGGCCACCACACACTGTCGAAGACGGAGGATATGTCAAACAGTACAAGCATGACATACTTCTCCGCCCTCTCTTCCAAGTCCCTGCGCACCCTCAGCAGTGCGTCTGTGGTTTCCTGGGGTCGAGCTGAACTGCCGTGGATGGCTTGCAGCTATGAGGACCGGTCTCAGGCTGTTAACCATCAGGTTCTCCAGGATCTTACTGACGACCGGGAGGAGGCATATCGGCCTGTACGCCTTAGGATCCTTCTTATCCTTAACTCCTCCTTTGTAGATGAGTCGCAGGTCCACGATCCTCCACCTACTCGGGAAGCGACCCTTATCCAGACACTTGTTGAAGACGCCCAGGAGGTCGTCCTCAATGAGGGGGGCGCTTTTCCTCAGGAACGCGGCATCTATTCCGTCAAGTCCTGGGGCTCTGCCGATCCTCTGCCTCTCCATGGCAAGGAGAAGGTCCCATAAGTCCCATGGTGGACAATAATCGGTACCCGGAGGGCATATCGTGGTGCATCTCACCATCCTATCTTTGTCAGTATTCTGAGACAGGACGTCCCTGCGGTACGTATAATCCATGTACATCTTAGCCGTCTCCTACAGGGTGGTTGCCTGGGCATCTCCCACGCTAAGAGCTACCATCATGGCAAGCGGCTTCACCTTGCCCAGTGCCACCCTGTACGGGATACCCCAAGGATTCTTCTCTGTCTCCTTGACAATAAACTCGTCCCAGGATTCCTTCTTCCGTTGATGCACTCCGTTTTGGTATGCCCTATACCTCCGTTTGGATTCACCTCGGAGTGCAGGCCTCCTCTCCTCATCCCTGCACTCCTGGTACCTGCGCCTAGCCCTGTAATACTCCTTCTTGAGGAGTGTCAGGGCAGGCGTCCACCATGAGACTGGATCCATTTGCGGCGCTGGAGGGTCATACTGGCCGCATCTGTGATGGCGCCCGTCAGCTCCGCCACTCTGCGGTCTATCACTGACTCACCTCTATCGGCGCCATATCTTCCCATTGTCTATCAACCAGTATTCCCTCCAGTTCACTGGTGACTGCCCGCACAGTGTCGGAGCTGTTCCCTCTCTCTGCCTTTGGCCTTGCAGTTAGCGCATGTTGGTGCCTGCTTGCTCTTCTTTGCTGGGCAATCCTTGACTTTATGCCCAGTCTCTCCGCACCACATGCATGCTATCCCGGTCGCTTGGCATTCCTTCGCTGGGTGGCCATGCTGCATGCATTTCAGACAGTGCAGGGGTTCGAGGCTATCCTTGATGGCCAGACACCACCATCCTCTACTCAAATCCGCCTCCATCAGGTTCATCAGGGTGAGCCTCATCGAGTGATGGACCTCGATGATCCACTTCTTAGTCAGCCCGCCCCTCGTGGGACTGGCAAAGCAGGGTCTTAGCCATTCCTTCCTGACGGACGCTTCCTCTGGCTTTTCAATGGCCACTTTGCTCCAGATGAATCTCTGGAGTACTTCCTCATCCCAGTGGTTGGGGATGCCTCTGACTTCTAAGCGGGGCCCTCTCGCCATCGCCATCTTGGCATCTAGCCCCTTACCTTTTAGGGCGTCCCAATTTAACAGCTTCTGGGCCTGCTCAGGCCTTCCAGTCTTGACCAGGACGGTGCCAGCCTTTGTCACTCTGACCACACTGACGCCGACTTCCCTGAACTCCTCCCGGGTCGGGAGTTGCCCCAGGATCTTACCAGCCTCCCATCCTGCTACATTCCCTTTCAGGGTAATGTAGGTGGAGCCCTCCTCTGTTCTTCTCGGCCCGGTAGGAACACTGGCCAGGACTCCGGCGAAGTCTTCTTCTTCCCTTCTTCCTGGGAGGTAGGTTTCCCTTTCTTCTTCTTCCTCACCTCCTCCCAGGGTGAGGGCTCCGCCTCACTCAAATCCTCCTCCATGTTCCTCCCACAGCAGGTCTCCGTCGTGCTCCACCTCTGGAGCATTTCGGCCGGTGGAGGACCGGCATTCCTGCATCGATGGTCTCCATCCCGGGTGGGGGCATCCCGGAAGTTCCAGCTACAGCCTTTACTTGTTCCTTCACTCTCGTCTTCTTCCCTATATCGTCGGCAGAGCGGTCACAGACAGCCCAGGCCCCTGCTGCTTACGGGTCCTCCTCTCCTCTCTCTGCGGCTTGGGCAGCCCACTTGCCACCATCGGGCACACACACTCCGCCACCTTCTGTGCCTCCAACTGGTGTAACTCCTCAGTGTGCATTACCTCCCTCACAACTTGCTTCACCACCTGAGGGATCAGTCTCCTCTTTCCTTCCATCCTGAGGACCATATCGCACAACTTCCCCACATGGTTATTGATATAGTTCCTTTTTTCTTTCGAGATGGAGTTTCGGAACCTCTCCAAGTATTCCAAGATGCCTCTTTGGATACCCTACGCTTGCGTGGGGGGGTATTCTCTCTTCTACCCAACTTCCTCTTCTTAATATGGGGGCTGGACTTACATTCCCCTTCCGACTCCTTGGGCTCGTTGACTTCGCTCTCGCTGGTCAGCTCTCTCCTGGATCGATCGAGCAGCCTACCGATGAATCCCGAGAGGGTGGGCAAACCTGGCTTCATTGGCCGCGCTCTGCCTTTTCCTTCTTCTTCCTGCATGGCTACTCGAGCCGCGACAATTGACGCATGCGCTCCGCTCCGTCCTCCACATGCTCCTGTTCTCCATCCTCCATTTTCTCGTCTTCTACGTTTTGGGTTCCCTCTTCTCTGGACATCACTTTATCCTTCTTAGAAGAACTCATTTTTTATTTTATTTATTTTACGTGATATTATGTAAAATAAAATAAATTTTTTTAAAATTTACTTAATGTCTATTTAACTTTTAATTAATTAAGCTGAATCCGAAGATTCTCCTGTCCTATTGGGTGTCCCGACTCGCACTTGTGTCCCTCGGGGCATCAACCAATCATTAACACAATCGCCAGCGCACTTACCGGGAGATTAATAAAAAGACGTCTTACCTTCTCGGTGGCTGGACAATGACTGAGCGCTCACTGTCTCTGCAGAGGTGGGAATAATCCCCGGGAGTCAAAGTAGCATCTCATGGACTGCCGGAGTGCAACTGGGTCATGCTCAACCATCAGGTTTTCTCCCAATTAATGGTACCCACTTTAGAGAGGCTGTGTGACCTTCAGGGTGCCACCAAATCCCACAAGGTCCATCCCTAGCTACTAATAGATTAAATAAATTATCTACTACTGCCGGATTTGAACCCGAGATCTTCGACATGTCAATCAGTGCTTTGGGTGTGATCTGAGCTAACCCGCTCCCAAAATTATACAAAACTAATTCTATATTACATGGGATTAAATATATACTTTGGAAAACTTATATTAAATATTATATATATATAATTATTTAAAATTTATTCTAGGATGAAAACAGTACAACTCCTAAATGACCGTATTGATTAAATCATTTTTTATATTTTGAACCTAGTAGAATGAGCCATCAACTGCAAAAACAAAACACAAGCAATACTGATAGGCTCTCAACTAACCTTTGATTCGGAATACCTCTAAAAACTGGCTTGAGAAATAAAATGTTTTGTAAAATAAATGTCAATTTTTGTCAAAATCTTATGTTCATGATTTGCTGTAATTGTAATATTGCTTTGAAAAAAAAAAAGTCAAGTTAAATCATTTCTCTCTGTTTGTAATAGCACATCTGTTAAGAATTTTATTTACTATGTATTTTCTGCTATAAAATTAGCTGCTCCTTAGTCGGAGTAATATATGTTTATATTTATGCATTTGTTTATTATTATTATTTTTTAGTTACAAGATCTGAGAACCGTAATAGCAATGTGAATAGGCAAATAATGAGTATACAATATAGGGATACAATTCAACTCCCTGAGACTAATTATCAGAGGTACAATTTCAAAGGTAAAACAATTTAAATTAAAGAAAAATATTTTTATGAGATTCCAAAGTTTGGTTTTTTGCTTATTTGATTATTATTTTTTAAGATATTATTTATATTCAAGACCTCTCTCCGATCATGGAAGAAAATGCTGAGGTAAAAATATCAATTAAGGTAAACCGTTTTTTCTAAGAATTTTTAATTGATAATTTAAATGTTATGGTATAGATAGATATGATACATTGTTTTGTTTTTTTTCCACGAAACGGCCTTAAAGACCAGGCGAATATAATAACTAATGCTTCTTCGTTATCTGTTTCCTATTGTCCTATATGTCCTTCTTGAGCTTTGCGTGTCTAAGTTTTCTCTCCTCAGACCATACAACACCCTTTTTGGGGCGCTTTTTTCCCACAAGAACCTTTATTCCCTTGAGCGTTCTCGTATATATCTCTGTCAAAACAATCTTGGTCTGTTAGCCTCACTTGGTCCATATCATCCTTAAGTTGTTTGAAATATCCTGTTGGATTTTTGTGACAGTGGTTTTGCTGAAAAATTTTATGGTTTAGTCTCACCCTTCCCACCCTAACGCCAGTTTCTAAGTCTGTTGTTTCCTTATTGATTTCTTGATTCTGTTGTGTTTTGGCTCCGCCTGTAGCGCTGGCTACAGAGTGGGGATGTGCTTGACTCAGCCATTAGAGTTTTAGAAGTCAAGCGTGGTATATTGAAAATCGTTTTAACGATTATTCTTGTAAATGTTCTTTTTTTATTATCAAATATATGTTCAAAAGTGTAACTGTCTTTCAGTCATTTTATAAATATAACAGGTTCAACCTCAACCTGTATCCTACAGGCGTTCTCCTTAGTCCGTAGATTTTTCTGAGAATTCTTCTTTCTATTTTCAGAAGCCTCTCTAGGCTGGGAAGACAAGAGGTTTCTATTCCATCAACCATATCACCGTATTGATGACTGTTTTATAATGTTGTATCCTAGCTTTTTAAGGTATAATTAATAGTTCTTCTTATTGTAAAAATTACTGGTAGCAAAGCTTAATTTCTTCGTTTTGACGACTTTTTTCTTGAACCCTTCTCTCTCCGATCCATTGCTGTATATGATTTCTCCAAGGTATTTAAATATCTGAGTCACTTTAATTGTCCCATATTTGGTTTCAACCTTTTTCTTCTTGAAACCCGAGTCTATGGTCATCAGTTCCGTTTTCTCAAAAGATATTTTTCAAAATTGGTTCTCGTTCGAATTTTGTTTTTAAGTTTTTAAAACGTTTTAAGGCCAAGTACTTGGAGCTTTCTAAATTAGACGGTTGCTTTTTAAAGGGTAAACGGGCCGTATATCCACCAGAGGGTGTTCGATAATGTGTTTTTTTAAATGATCTTCACTCTTTACATCTAGCGGATTCATTCTCGAAACATTATTTATTTCTTCAACTTCCCAAAAACAGGTAATCAGCTGTGATAAATCCTGAGGTACAGACACCTTGCACAGAATTGGCGAGCAAGGTAGAGCTAGAGTAGAGGGAGTTGAAGTTGAAACAGGTCCTAACAAAATCCATCCAAGAGAAGTTTTCATGGCATTGGGGAATCCATGAGCCGACTTTATTACTTCTTCATTTAATATTTCCCCAAATAAATCAGCACCAATTAGAAAATCTATAGGCCCTGGTTGATAGAACATCGGATCTGCCAGATCTAAATGTTGGACTACATTATTCATAATGGTTTCACAGGGCATTTTGTTACTAATGATCAATAATAATTGCGTATGTGTGATGAGTGGGTGATTCTTCCTTATTAGGTCAAATAGCGCAAAGAACTTTGTACAAAAGACTTTGTTTATTTCTTCTGGTTTAGACCGTGTAGATGAATTTTCCACCAATGTTTCGTCAACCATGCTGCTGACTTCTTCAGGGCTAAGGAAGTTGGCGGAAAATTCATCTACACGGTCTAAACCAGAAGAAATGAACAAAGTCTTTTGTAATAATAGGTGTCGTGGAAGCCTAAAAGAATATTAAAGAACTTGGTGTTTGCAACCAGAAATGGGATTGCTCCCGAAACCAACAAACTTCTGAGAATTTTGAATAAGTGGCAAACGCAATCGTTGTGCACATTGTGAAGTGATGAATGAGCGTTGAGACTCACTATAAATTAAAGCGTGTACAACCTGGAAACAACCTGAGGAGTCTTTAATCCTAATTAATGCAGTACCCAGAAGAACATTTACTTTTCCACTTGACGTCGACGACAACACAGATGCTTCTGGGGTTGAAAGATTCGAACTGTTGGTTGCTATTAGTGAAGACTCTGAATGGGTAGGTGTATTGCGAGATTTCCTTGCATTAGAGTTTTTAAAAGAGTTAGTTCGAAGTGCTGAATGTGCGAGAGGTATAGAAGGACCTTGATTTCGATTAGATGAGGTGCGGGGATCAGAACTTTTCGGAAAATGTAAAAGGGAATTGTGCTGTAAATTACACTGCTTGCAGGAGTTTATAGAGGTGCATGTCGAAGCTGAATGACCAGAAGCCAAACAGTTGAGACAACGATTTAACAATTTTATCTTTTCAAATCTTTGCCTGGGTGCGAGTGATCGGAAATTAGAGCAGTTGTAAATTCTATGGTTTTTCATACAGACAGGACATTTAAAACGTTCGTTGGACACTGTGGAAGATATCAAAACCTTTTTAGACTGGTAAGTAGATTTGTAGTTGGTGTTAACTGAAGTGGGATTTTGATATGCCGTGAGATTATTTGATTGGAGCTGAATAATTGATTGAAAGATAAAATCAGAAAATTCCTTCCAAGTTGGAGTTTCGGGTCTGGATCCGAATTCGTTTTCAAAACATTCATATTTTATATTTCAAAACGTTTATATTGTATAATATGAATCCGGCGGGATCATCTATGTTCTATCTATTAAAGGCTACAGCACTTTCAAGAATAATTGAAGAAAAGTGTTCGAGAATAGCGAGAGAACATTTTTGAAGGAGTGCAAAATTAAATATTTTCATCAAATGATGAGTTGCTTGAAGTCCTTTTTTATCATACCTCTTCGTTAAAGTTGCCCAAGCTTGATCGTAGCTGTCATGAATAAGATTAATCGAAGTGATAATCTGAGCTGCTCCATCTTTCAAAGATGACTTCAAATAGTGGTATTTTTTAATAGGATTCACGTCTGGATTATTGTGAATCATTGAGGAAAAAGTGTCTTTGAAGGAAGGCCAATCTGAAATATTTTCAGAGAATGTTGGAATATTTATCGTAGGAAGGCGTAATTGAGAATGTTCTTCTCCTCTGTCAATAACTGATTTATTTCCAGTGGATTCAGTAGGGGCAAGAGAAGAACCCAATGCTAATGCTTCATAATAGGTGCCACGAACCTCTTTATAAGCCAATTCGAATTCTGTGAAGGGCTTCTTTAACTTTTTTGCGAGCTTCCTCAAATTTAAATATTTTGTTGAAAGCTTTTCGAAAGTATTATCAAGTCGGGAAATGCGAGCGGCTAAAATTTTTTGTTTAGTCGAGTCAGACTCCATTGATAAGCCTGCGGTTTTGGTTTCGTTTATGTCATCAGCTAAGTCCCGGAATTCATCCTTAAGAGCATCCAATAGCTCTAATTAATTTTGGGAAAATTTAATAACAATAAAAAAGTAGTGTATACCAAAATAAAAGAAGAAAAAACAAGTTTTGTAAATGGAAAAAATCCAAATTGAATATTTACTAGAAAATTTTACTGAAATCACAATATCCCATCCCGGAGGACCATAAAGATGTGGAAGAAGGGGCTCGTAATAATAATTCGCTAGCCTTCTATCCGAGCGAATTTGCCGGTTGTGAATTCAATTAAAAAACCTGATAGTTTGATTGGGTGACAATTTCCCCAAATATATATGAGTGAAGCTATAAAAGGAAAGAAAAGAAATTCATCAAGTAAATACAAATAAAAATATCCAAAAATGAGTGAATGATAAATATTTATAATGTAAAAATAGAAAAAGAACAATTACAAAAATATTAATGTGCACAACTAAACCTAAAAAAATACAAAGACAGTTATTTAAAACTAAATAAAAAAGAAAATGCACTAAGCTATTATCTACAATTATTTACATAAAAAATTAAATTAACTTATTACTAAAGAGAGATGAGTCTTAAAACAAAAACTATTACTGGTCTGTGAATCAATAAAAAACTGAGAAATGAACTGAGTTCTTGAAAAGTGTTGAGTTCGTGATAGAGATAACTTGATGATTCGAAATGATGATGAGTAGAAAAATTAAATGTCTCTTACCGGTAAGTCCAAAATTAGATAAAAATAGCGAGAAGTTTTACTGGTGAGATTTGACAAAATTTAAGATGAAGAAAATGGAGAGAGCGGCGACAAAATCAAGTGTAGAGTAGCAAGCAACCTTCTCACAGGGCAATTGTCTTGAGACAGATCTTGTTTTGTTTTTTGAACATTACACTTAATATTAAAACATATGTTTTTAAAATTACTCTCTGAATTCTTTTGTTGGGTCTTGTTTAGATTAGGCCCGCCAGTTATTTTTTAATGATATTTAGTAACAGTTGTTGTATAACCTGATACCATTGATATAGAAATAAAATCACATGTTCAAATATTATTTAATTTAGTATTGTTTGTGTAATAGCGGTTATAAAGTGATAGCACGATGAATATTTTTGAAGTTTACGATTTATGCAAAGAAGAGGAATGAGCCAGGATTTTCTTTGAAGAAAGAGGAATTCTACCTAAGGAAAGATATTGTAAAAAAGACCACATGAAATTTAACGAAGAAAGAAAAAAATATAGACAAAAGACAATGCCGATATGAATGTGGCATGTATACGGGTACGTGGCTATGTGACAGCAGGTTACCGTTAAGTAAAGCCCTTTTATTTATTTACTCATGGACACAGGAGTATACGACGTTTAAATTCTGTTCCAAAGAATTCAATATGAGCTCCGCTACAATTGTAGATTGGAAAAATTATCTGCGGGAGGTGTGCGCAGCTAGTTTGCTGAAAAACCCAATTGTTATTGGAGGGAAAGGACTGACAGTTGAGATTGACGAGTCCTGTTTTTCTCGTCGAAAGTATAATGTAGGACGCACCTATCCACAGCAATGGGTGTTTGGCGGGATCTGTCGTGAAACTAAAGAGTGTTTTTTGTACGCAGTGCCCGATAGGAGAAGAGAAACCCTGGAGGAGTGCATAAAAACATCAATTAGACCGGGTTCCATTATTATGTCTGACCTGTGGAAGTCCTATAGTGGGATAAAAGGAATGATTGGAAAGGATTACAGGCATTGTACTGTAAATCACTCCAAAAATTTCGTTGACCCAGAGACTGGTGCTCACACTCAAAGAGTTGAGTCTATGTGGGCTAAGGCCAAAAGGAGAAACAAAAAGGAATGTGGGACTCATCGCTCTATGGTAGACTCGTATTTATGCGAGTTCATGTGGAGGCAGAGAAACTCAAATGAAGACGTTTTTGATAAAATCCTTAAGGACATAGTAGAATTTTGGCGAGTAACTCATTAAAAGTATGTTAGTGTTTTTGGTTATGTATAAAAAGTTTCTATTAAATAAATCATATGTTTCTTTAACCCATATTTTTTAATATATGAATAAGTAACTGTTACTAGATAAAATCACTGGCGGGCCTAATCTAAACAAGACCTCTTTTGTTTCCTTTTAATAAATTTAAATTAATTTATAACTTTTTTAAATTAAATTTAAAAAAGTTAAATTATTATTATTAACAAACAAAAAACATCTGGCTTTTAATGAAATAAAATATTCGTTTGGAAATAAAATAAAAAAACCATAATAAAATAAAATAAATAAAAAATAGCTATTGATACCCGACAATTATCTTTCTGAAAACATCCCCAATCAACTTCCACATCTCAGCATGCACACCGTCTTCTCCTGCCGCTTTGTTGTTCTTTAGGGACGTGATGATCTCATCCAGCTCCCCATCATCTGGTGGATAAGATTCTGCTTCCAGGGGGTGTTATCGATCGTTGTCATTCTTTCCCCAGGTTCTTCACAGCTCAGCAATTCCTCAGAATATTTCGCAAAGATGTTACAGTTTTCCTCAGTGGTCTGTGCTAGGGTTCCATCCTTCCTCCTCAGTATCAGCCCAGAGGGCATGAAACCCTCGATTTTCTGTTTGCAACCTTTGTAGAAGAGGCTGGTGTTATTCCTTTTGAAGTTCGAAAACTGTTGTATATTTTTATTGAAATATTTAATTTTTGAAAGGTTTATACAATAATGAATCATGATATACTATTTAACTTTTAACTATTTAAATTGAATAGTTCAATTTTTATATTAAATAAAATACATTAAATATGATTATTTTATATTTAAATAATTAATATACATATATTTTTTTAACTGCTTTTACGTTTTACATTTTTCTATAAAGCCTTCCGATATCACCAGAAGGTTGGGACATCGTGCAAAACTACCTCATTCTGACAAATGTGAGTTATTTATTTACTAAGTTTTTTTTAATTTTATAAATATTTTATTGTTGATATTGTCTTGATTTTATTCTTGTATATCAGTGTTCTTACTTCCTCTGGATTGATTGGCAAATAGAAATCTGAGTATAATATGTGTAAAAGGCGGAGGGGGAGGAGTAGCAACCTCGTTAAAAAACCTGGATTCAGTTGGCCTGGCTGATAGCACCCAGTAAGGGCTGCTTCCTAGGATTACAGGACTGGTCCTCCAGGTTGGGGGTTGAGCGGAGGGGTCAGCTGCTCCTCTCTCAAAAAACTTCTTGTGGCTGTGAAACATCAAGAAAATTGCCTCGGATTTGGACGGTATCGATCTGGCGCTCTTAGGAATTTTAAGTTGGCAACCTGGAATGTTCGTTCTCTGTACAGAGGGGAAGCATTAAAATTGCTCCTAGACGAACTTTCTAAATAAAAGACGGATATTACTGCACTACAGGAAATAAGATGGGTTGGCTCTGGAATCATGGAGAAGAGAGATCATACTATCTACTACAGCTGTCACCAGAATCAGCATGCCTTTGGAGTGGGTTTTGATGATTTCTACCATGACCTAGAAAGGATGCTTACAGAGTGCCCGTACCATGATATGAAGATTTTTCTGGTGTGATCTTAATGCCCAGGTCGGAAGAGAGCCCCCTATTCTGCCTTTGGTAGGAAGGCATAGTCTGCACCCAGAATCTAATGATAATGGGACAAGACTAGTGAATTTCGCCGCATCCCAGGACATGGTTGTTGGTAGCACTATGTTTGACGAAAAAATATTTACAAGACTATGTATAAATACTTAAAAGACGTGGGTGACCCCAGACAACAGGACAAGTACTCAAATTGACCACATTCTGGTTAGTAGGAACCATAGGTCTAGTCTAGTGGCTGTGAGAACATTCAGGGGGGCAAACATTGATAATGATCATTATCTGGTAGTATCACGCATTCGAGCTAGAATAAGTAATGCCCATAAAACTAAAGGGGCTCAAATGGAAAGGATTAATACCAAAAACTGCATGAACCAGAGTACAAAGAAGAATTCAACCGAAGACTGGATAAAGCTTTGGAATCGGGTCCTCCTGAAGATACGGTGAACGGAAGATAGAATCACTGCAAAGCCGCCATCAAAAAAACTGCAGAGGAGGTACTCCGTATGGAGGTAACCCACTAGAGGTCCGAATGGTTTGACCTGTCAGAGACTATCACGACCACAAGAGGCCTGAGACAGGGAGATAGCCTATCATGCTTGTTGTTAAACCTAGCACTAGAGAAGGTGATAAGTGATTCCGAAGTGCAAAGAGGCGGTACGAGTCTCACCAAGTCAGTCCAAATTCTAGCCTACACAGATGATATAGATGTCATAGCAAGATCACAAAGGAACTTGGTGCAGGCCTTCTTGTATATAGAGGCAGCAGGGAGGAAAATGATCTTCAAGTCAACTAAGCAAAGACCAATTACATGGTTGCTAACCCTCGAAGGCCACCACCACCTACTCTTAGGTTGGAAGGATACACCTTTGAAAGCTTGAATAGTTTTGTGTATCTAGGTTCCCTAGTGTGTGCAGACAATACGCCCTGTCAGGAGGTTCTGAGACGAATAACAATAGCAAACAGGTTTTATTTTGGCCTAGCCAAAATACTAAGAAGTCATTTTCTGGCAAGAAAATCTATGATTGTTCTGTACAAATCTTTAATTAGATCTGTACTGACATACGCTTCAGAGACATTATCACGTACAGATGCCATCAGCTTACAGGTTTTTGAGCGAAAAATTCTGAGAAGAATGTTTGAACCTGTAAGGGATGGCTCCCAGTACAGGCAGAGACACAATGTACAGTTGTACCAGATTTACCGGTAGCCAGATGTGGTACAATTTATAAGGTCTTTGGGTATGTGGATGGGAGAAAGAGAGGACAGCCACGACTGAGATGGGCAGATAAGATCAAAGCCGACGCAAAGAAGCTCCTCAACACCAGAGCTTGGCAGAACCTGGCGCAAGACAGAGATGAGTGGAGGAGTTGTCTTGATGCGGCGAAGACCTGTACCGGATTGTACTGCCAGTGATGATGATGATGAATATGTGAGGTTCATGCACAAATTAGAAACATTTTTTAAGATCTACTCTTTCTCCTTTACTTTTATTTTTTTTTTATTCCTATTGAAATTGAGATATTTTTTTTTTTATTGTTTTACTGCTTAAATGCCAGTTTTCAGTTTTTTGTTTCTTTGGTTGGCATGTGTAATGAATATGACTTTAAGTTGTCCAAATGTCAGTTGAATATGAACTGCGGTTGCACACTTATTTCATTAAAATAAATCCACTGTTGGATCTTCCTGGTTGGGCGCCGCATTGATGTTTATAACTACCTCTTCTGCTTCATTTATAATATTTTAAAAAAACAAACATTATTAAACATTATTTTTAAGAACTTAACATTTTATTTCTAAAGAAAATATTAACTGAAAAAGAATGATTTATTTTTAATACTAATTTAATTTCCATTTCAATATTTACTTAATTTTTTTTAAATTTATATAATGCTTCTATTTAGGTTCTGAAAATGTAAGAGTTTATAGATCAGTAATCGATGAAGATGCTGATGCGAACATAGTTATGTGCTCCCCATCATCAGCTAGGGTGAGTAATTCTTGCTGAATTTACTTGCGTATACAAAAATTCAATATTTTTTTTGTTTTAATACTCTGTAGTGTATACTTTATATAAAAAACTGCATTGGTATTCAAAATATAATTAAATATTGATTACTTTGAATTAATACTTTGAATTTCAACAGGTTAATGAATTAGATAAAAATTTAATGAGATTTAATTAATGTTTTTCTATAATTCATAACCACATTGAGCCCATATTTCAACCTACCAGTTAGATCATGTAGGCATCTTAAGTCAGATAAATGAAAGAGGAGATGCAGAACTTCAAATTAAATATAATTTTGTGGTTTTAAAAATTTGAACCCTTCAGATAATTTATAATAAATTTATAATAAAAATATTATTTTTAGTTGTTTGTTATATTATAAATACCAAAATATATTTTGAATAAAATTATTGACTCAATGACTTTGCCTTCTTGTTTTTATTAGTACTAACTGTCACTGATTAATTAATGGATAACCTGAAAATGTTTTTTTTTTAATATTAAAACCATTCTATTATTTAATAATACAATGTCAATTAATTATGTATTAGCAAATATATTCCATTACCAATAATGATTGATCCATTGACGTTGCCCTCATGTAATAATTTTTAGGAAAGTGATGGTGAATCCTCTCTTCCAAGTATAAACGTTGTTCCACCATCTGATAGTGAAAACACCTTAAATGAAAAAGACTTCCATCCTTCCCTCTTTGCGAATGTATTTCCAAGAAGAAGAGTGTTAAATAATGGATGTAGGTATGTACAACACTTAATGACATAAACATTATAAAGTTTATAAGGGGGGAGTTGGTTATTTAAAACTCTCTATATGAAGAGTCGATCCCGAGCTAAACCATTTTATAACAATTTTTAAGGCTATAAGTCAACAATGCCTTTTCAAATACCCATCATCATCAACACCATGTGCATTGATATTTCGAATAGAACTACATTTACAGCCAAAGATAAGTTTTATGTTGTTGATTTTATTTCTGGACTGTTCTTGTATTTCTTAAAATATTATTTATAATTTACCTTGACAGATCTTTGCAAACTGAGTATCAGTGTAACAAAGTACTGAAACTCATAAAGGTTCAGCAGAACACATAACATATTAAAATATATACATGAGCTAGTACACAAGCTAAACTATTGTGTGAAATGAATAAAAGACGCTGGGAAGCTATTTTTACCATTTTAAAGTATCAAATTTATTTTTTCATATATTGTGAACAATCACTTCCTCCTTTCAATTTAAATCACACAGCAAATCACAGTGATCACAGCAAACCGTGAAGTGACGTCCAATTAAGTAGTATTGCCAAAATTTTATCACATCTTTAATGGCTTTGCATTCTCAATGAATAATATCAAAAAGTTTTTCACGTTCTGAAAGCTTGCGTGAGTAGTAAGCGACAGGATGAAGTAGGCCATCTTCTTGTGGCTGCTTGAGGGTTGCTCCGATACCTTTGAAGCTTGCATCGGTCTCTATAAAGACAGGCTTCTCAATGTCATATATAGCCAGGACCGGGGTACTACACAAAAAATTTTTTATCATATTGAAAACTTGTTCACATTCATCTGACCACTCGAATTTAACATTTTTCTTCATTAAACGATGCAGTGGTTCCAATTTGATAGCACTGTGTTCTATGTACTTCAAATAAAAGTTTATGGAGCCTAAAATACTCCGAACACCAGACTTGTCTGAGGGCCTTTGGAGTTTCTGAATCGAAATCAAATTATCTTGGGCGGGTGATACTTTATTCTTCGAAAACTTGTGTCCTAGATACTTTACTGACTTCGCACCAAACAAACATTTTTCTAGTTTCAGTTTGAAACCTTCAGTGTTCATAACTTCTAAAAACATGTTAATATGCTGAAGATGATCTTCCCAGTCCCGGTAAAAAATTAAAATATCATCAATGTAATTGATGCAGAAATCGTGTAGGTTATTTCTTCTAATAATGTTCGACAATATTCTCTGGAAAATAGCCAAAGCATTTTTAATGCCAAACGGAAGCACTTTAAACATAAATTTCCCATATTTCGTGACGAAAGAGGTCTTTTCTCGATCTTGCTCACGAAGTGGTATGCTCCAAAAAGCAGAATTTATGTCCAAAACGGTGAAAAATTCACAATCAGCTACTTTATCAATTACATCTGGAATAGTAGGAAATGGGAAACATTCAGGAACTACTAATTTGTTGAGCTTTCCGAAATCTATTCAGAGTCGAGATTTCCTCTTCTCTTCTTTTTTGTAGGCCAGTGTGAAGGGCGAAGCATATGGGGAGTCTGACTCTTCGATGATCTCAGCTTGTAAGAGTCCTTTTATTTGGCTTCGTATTTCTTCTTCATCCGGGATAGAACATTTGTAGAGGCGAGAAGTGACAAATTCGTCTCTGAGTAGTTTTATTTCCGCTTCTCTTGAGTGAACCTTACCTATGTCGAACTTGTCTTTGGCAAATATGTGTTTGTATTTTTTTAATAGACGTAAAATCTCTTGTCTGTGCTCCTCTTGTTATGTTCTAATTTAACATCAAAATTAAAGAAGTTAAAATTTATGTTGGAGCCACTTCCGAGGTTCATACAAGTAGCTGTAGTCTGTCTGGTTCTGATGATGACTAGATTTCTCAATCTGAACAAGTTTTCACCGTGTTAAATTTATATTTTTATCGCTATTAGAGATATCTTCTGATTTTATGATCTCAGTATCACTGGTACGTTGTAAAATTCTCATATTCTCATCTTGTAGTAATTAAAATTTCTTGATGGCATCTATACCTAGTAATAAATCATATGAGAAATTATTATTCTTGACTACATATGCTGTAATGTAATCAGTAATGTTTCCAATACGGAGTTTGATTTTAGCCGGGCTGAGGTGAAATTAAGTCCGCTGATAGTTTTTAGCACCATTCTTTGTTTAATTAAATTGAACTTCAGCAATCCGTTGATTTATTAATGTCACATTGGAGCCACTATTATAAAGAGCCTTAATTGTAACATTGTCATTTATAACAACATTTAGTTTAATCAGCGGATCTAACTTCGCCCGGCTTTCTAGTTTAAATGTTCTGAATCAAGATCGATTTCGCATAAATCGAGATCAGTAGTACTTATTTTTGATTGATTAGGAGTTTTATTTTTGTTACGACATTCCGATATTAAATGGTAACGATTGTGAAAACCGAGGGTTTTGCAGTGAGAACATGGTTTGCACTGATAATCACTCTTATGCTGGGGTTCACTTTTTTAAAAATAATTTAATTCGGGATTTTCATTAGATTTTGGACTTGATAGTTTTTCTTTCTTATTTTTCATAAACGCATCTTCTAATTCTTACGAAGTTCAGAGTATAATTCATCAAGAGTACAAATTTTTTCTCTATCAAGTTTCTCCTGAGCTTCATTTGGCAAACCGAAAACAATCTGGTTGATACGGGAGATCTCCGTACCTTTAGGCTCTATGTCAAGGCATAATTTTTCCTTCGTGAGGGCATAGTCGATAAGGGATCTGCCTAAATATTTGTAGCCAAAAGGTCTTTTCACAAGAGACCAACCTTTATCAACAAAAATATTTAGAAAAGAGTTCTTCCATGCCGACTATGAACCGTTCAAACCGATCTTCTTTAAATTATTCTCTTACCAATGTTTAGCCGGACCATTAACAAGATATATACGTAATGCTTGAATTCTTAAATTGTCTGATTTTATCTGAAATCGAAAACATTCTTCTTCGAACCTATGTAACCATTCTTTAGGATCTGACTGTTTTTTTTTTTCAAATCGTTCTAAAATAAACTTTTTTTCAATACGATGTAGTTTAATTTTGTTTTGTTCTGAATTTAATTTTAATTGTATCTCTAATAGTTGAATACGATTTTCTAATTCTGACTGAGTGTCTATAGGTTTGAAAGGAACTGTTTTTGGAAAAAATTCCTCCAATGGTAACTCCCGAAAACAAATATTAGAAGATTCATCAAAATATTCTCTTTGAATATCATCATCCATCTTAACAGCTACTGTTCTGTAACCATTAACATTTTTAATAGCATTTAGTATAGGTTTCTTATTTGATAGAAAGTTGTGGAACTTCAAGTCCTTGGAGTCTTCAGGTAATAAATACCAAATTTTCTTGTCAATTGAAATGCCCTGAATCACAAAGTCTTCAGCACTTCTCTTCACAATTTGAACAAATAATTGAGCCATTTTCTTACGTATTGAGATCTTGTAATTTAATTTGTAAGATCTTTTAAAATGTGATTTATTTCAGTAATAATAAAGAATTAAATTACCCGTAAATTCAACAGAGTAAGGGTGAAAACATAGTGGAGTGGCGAGGCTAGAGGGTAGCGAAGAGCATAGCTGAGAGGGTAAGAAATAATACATGTAGGCAGCCAAGCCAAAACATAGTGGAGAGGAGAGCGGTGCTGGTCCCTGCACCGACACGCTAGCCTCTCTGCTCGGGATTTCTACCCCGATTTCTTTATCTCGAGGCTTATCAAGAGGGTTGTCAAGTTTCAGTGATTGAACAGACAACATACGTGGTTTTTATTTTAGTATGGCCGTAAATACTTCGTTCAATGTCTTTCATATCCTTCTTTGTCATTAATTGTCTTTTGAAGGACACATACAGCCTTAATTATATGATCGGCAGTCTTATGCTTCGTTTCTATACTCTTTGAAAGTATTCTTCATTTGGAATACAAAATTCCAAATGAGCACTCAATAGTTTTTCTTGCTCTTGAGTGTCAGAAATTGTATGCAATTTTATCCAATGTTAAAGTGTCAGCTGGGTAGGATACTAATAAATGAGTTAAAAAACACTAATAATTTTAAGTGCACTGCTCTCATACAACAAACCATCATCACTGTCTGACAGCATTCTGATACTGAAGTTTCTTGACTCGTCACAGTCTCCATGCTATGCTCGCCGCTCTATTATGTGCATGTGAAGCGCCGCTATCATCGGGGATAAAAAAACTCCCAGCTACTCTCTCAGCTACACTCTAGCCTCGCCGCTCCACTATGTTTTCACCCTTAGTCAAGCTAACATTTGTCTATAATCAATGAAGATCATAATAACACAGATGATATAAAAATAAAATAACACAAGGTTGCTCAAGTAACCTTACATATATAATTTTGTTAAAAGTTGTCTTGCTGTTTATAAATTTACTTGTACTTCTTTTTTTGTTTAGTTTGTCTCTCGGAAGTGAAGAAGAAAAAGAAGAACCCAATAGTAAGCTATCTGCATAATCATTTTGTCAATTTCACTATTGTTTACAATATATTATTTTGTATTTTTGATATTTACAAAGTTGGTAAGGAAGTATTTTTTCTTTAGTGACAATATAGGGGTGATTGAAGACTCAATAGATTCCTCCACAGCCCAATTTAGCATCTAACTTTATGAAGGGTGAAGCAACTAATTTATGACTTTAGTTTAACGATCATATTTTTTAAAATAATTTTTATTTGTGTTTTTGAAGATGGGTTTCATTTGAGGGGGAGAAAAATTCTTCTACTTAGGAAATGACCAATTTTTCACTATCTCTTGTACATTCCATTAAAGTAGAGGCTAGTCAAGAGATCTCATAGTCAAAAGGGTATTTTTTGCTTGAAATTGTATTTGAATGGCATTTTTCTTTTTTTTTTATATTGATACATTTTTTCATAATAAAACAGGAATTCAATTTCAAAATTATTTAAATCATCATTATTCCTTCTCGTGCCATACTAGTGCATTAATAGCTTCATAATTAAGTACCTATGAAAACACGTGAAAAAGAAATGAACAATGCCTAATGAAGAAAGAAAAAAGTATAAAGACAGAAGAATATCATTTATCAAATAATTATATAACAGTCTATATGGTTTATTACAATATAGACCATTTGAAATAGATTCACAATTGCATAAATGTGCACACATCACATAAATAAGTGCAGTGCAGGTAGTAGACTTGAATATCTTTTGTTTATAACAGTAATATAGTTAGTAATATAGTTAGTTTGAATTTCTTCTTTCTTTTTTTTTTGTCAAGAATAAAAACATTGGATGAAAATTACAACAACAAAAATATACTAAATTGTAGTGATATGTGCAATGTATCTAATAGCTATTGTGCATTTTTTTTTTTTTTTTTTTAGAAAAATCTTCCATGCACCATATCCATTCCACATTTCCACAACATTCCATCCAGGGAGTAATTTGGAAATATATCATTGAAAAAATAAAAATGTATTTTTTTAATACTTATATTAATATTATTAGGATTAATAATTCTCAAAATATAAAAAAAAACTGTTTTAATAACATAAAATAAAAAATTTGATGAGTATGAGATGAAGAAAGTAATGCAATGAATACGTCCATTCTATTGATGAAATAAAAAAAAAACATGCCAGTGCGTAAGCTGAGAACAATAATAATAAAAATGTTTATTTAAATATATACAAACATGTAAATACAATTCTATTCAGGGGCACTAATACATGGACATAGTCCATCTGCATAAGTTGGTCTGTAAGTAAGTGTAAACAAAATACAAATCAAAATAAACCAAAATCTTATAACTGAAATTAACTTGATTTAAATCAATCCTAAACAAATATATATTTACAAGTGAAGGTCAGTAGTTAAATTTCTCAACTAAAAAGTCTCTATGTCTACTGGCCTCTACGTGATAGTTGTATATACGGTTCCAGTTCGAACCGTTTAGGAGCTCAACCAATTCCTTCTTTTCTAATGTATTTTTGCCCAACCATCTGACTCTGAACTCCCCTAAGACAGGACACACCGCCACATAATGATTTCTCTTTTATTACATATAGAACATAAATGCCTTTCTTCAGAACGGTTCACATTATAATTCAAATACAATAATTGTCCCCTAAGTTTAAAAATAAAATTGAAACTATTATTTTCGGAAATATATTGGATGTCCCTATGAAAGACAGATTGTTGTACTTTTTGCCTTTGATTATTTTTAAATTCTTGTTCAATTTTTTCTAATAACAAATTTGCTTTTTCTTTGTTTAAATAATCAAAAGCACCAAACTGCAAACGATTACAAGTACTTATGAGCTCCTTGTAACAAATTTTATTATTTCTAATTACTTTTCTGGCTAGATTATCAGGCAATCTAAAACCCGGTAACAATACAACTTTTCAGTAAGCTGGGAATATTTTATATTTATATTCTTTTGATACTCTTTTTAAAGAATTTTGTCAATCATAGCAGCTATTCTCATAGCATAGCTGTGAATTTCTGTCCACATTGTTCAATTTTGTAATATAATCTGATACTGAATGAATGGATCTTAAATTAGTTGGTGCAATAGGTCAGGCTTTCCTCCAGTTTTCAACATAAAATCTCACTTTTGTTAATTATAGATTTCATTAGTTTTCATAAACAAAACAAAATAAACCCTGAAATTTAGATGGTTTGATTGCAGCTTACACATAAGTCTTTCAAAGTCGAAAAATTGGATTTTTCTTATTCACTATAAACCTGTAACTCAAAATCTATCCTTATTTATCACCTAAGCAGTGTGAGCAGTTATTTTTCTTGTTTGTTTGTTCATTAAACGTCACTTTATGCTGCTAATCGGATGATGCTACAGTGGGAGCTCTTAATTTTTGCCTATCCAGGTTTTATTATGATAGGAATTTCGTCCCTTCCGAAGGGCGGCATAACTAAAGATTTTTTACTCCCTTAAAAAAATCCTAGGGCCATCTGCCGGGCTACGAACCCACGGTCTTGAGTTTGTTAGTTTGTTATGCTAACCACATTGTTTTTCTTGTGATATTAGAAGTTCTGGATATGCAGAGAATTGTCCTGTCTCATCCAAGTCGGGGAGCTGCCCCTTACGGAAAAATGAACATTCCCTTTAATATCTGCCCTAGAGCAGAATGTGCAGCCCTAAGGTGTGTAGTGTTTGTGCTTTTGTCTGTAAGTTGTGAGTGGGTGTTTGCGTGCATGTTGTATGGCTACTACATTGTAACATTTACACCTTGCGATACACCACAAATCCTTACACTTTAAATATTTTTTAAAATTGGTTTATCAGACCTTTTGCTAGCTAAGGTACATTAATTAATTGTACTATTCATGTTTCTTCTTTTTACATATCAGTGAGAGGCACAGCAGATTATTGTTAGTCTTATAAATGTCTTTTAAATCAGATTTACTTTTTTATACTTTAAGCAATAATTATATATCTCCTTAAAATGTAATTTTTATTTATTATATTTAATTTCCCATAGGTACAAGCATAGAAAAAGAAAATATATCTCCCAGAGTTTCAACAAACTCCTCAAAAAAGTAAGAATGTTTTAATATATTCTCCTTACTTTTTTTTGCTTCTAAACACTACATTTCATTAATTTGACGTGTTCAGATAAATATTTGTCATTTTACAATCAATATCAATAAAAAAAGTATTATAAATATTTTTCATTTCAGTGATGTGGATCAGAGCAACATAAGAATCAGAAGTGATTCATTTCTCAAAAGTAATTTAACAATTAGCTGTAAGTATTATTTGTTGAATATTATATAACTAATATTTCATTGGTTTAAAATTAATAGTTTGTAAGATTTTTCTTGAATAATATTAGTTGAGCTTGTGTATATGAGGAAGAAAATGGTCCAGGTAGAGTTTAAAAAAATTCTCTTGAATAGGGAGAATTGTTTTTTGGAAAGCCAACGTTTCGACTCACATTGCAGGGCTTCTAGCGGGGTTTGTAATATTTCTTTCTTTTACATCAGTTTGTTACTATAACTTAGATTCATGTTGTAATTATTTATTTAATTGTAAATTAAAACATTCATTTATCTTCTGAATTTCATATGAAATTATTATTTTTTACAAGTTTAATTATTATTACTTTTATTGAAATGTTTTTTAAATAGCCGATATTTAAAAAAAAAAAAATGATCAACTTTTTTAATCGTGACGTTTCCGAAGGTATTTGTTTTGTTTGTAAATTAAAGAATCACTTTATAATCTTGTAACATACTTAATAATTATGTAAATTTTTTTCAAGTTATATTCTGTCAAGATTTTGAGGGGTTACTAGTGTTGATAATATTACTGTTAATTTATCTCAATCTCAAAACAAATCTTAAGCTTGTCTTGAATAATTTATATCCTGGATTACCCGATTTCTGCTCTATTTGGAATGCAGAGTCTACAAAAGAGCTTTAAGAGACTTAATCCCCATATACAATCGATACATGTCATTATTTTTGGCAGGGTAATAATGTTGCAAAATATTCTATTTGTTCGTTCATAATTCCTTGTTCTTAAGTTTATTATTTTAAAACTTAAAGCGAATATTAATTTTTTAGTTTTACTTCTTCTTATGTATTTTTTTGTAATAAATATAGTTGAATAGGGGATATAAAAAATTTTTGTTTTGGTGCTATAAACTCTTTGGTTCATTTAATGTCTCTTCCTACTGTTTTGTTTATGGAATACTTTTTTATTGTTTACAATCATACTAAACTAATCTGACTGCATCCAGAGTGATCCTTTCATACAGAACAGTTCAAAGAAAGTTAAATTTAAAAATTCTAACATTTAAAAATAGCAGCGTCAAATAAAAATTCGAACATAGATTACTGTTAATTTATCTCAATCTCAAAGCAAATCTTAAGCTTTTCTTGAATAATTGATAACCCGGATTACCCAATTTCTGCTCTATTTGGAATGCAGGGTCTACAAAAGAGTCAACCACAAAATAAAAGTAAGCATGAATCTGACTTTTCATTGTACATCATATTGAATCCACTATCATATATCTAAAACATAATTAAAACAAGCCTGTGTGAAAAATCCTCTATTTGTCCTTTTCAAATACAGTTTTAGGAAACTATTATTTTTTTTAGTGGAAAGTAGTCGACTGGACAATTCTAATGATGGATTGAATAGATCAGGGGATATTGTCAATGATAACACAAAACTGAGCAGAACTTATTTTTTAATTGTGCCCACGTTTTGGCCTAGGGTGTAGGTCATCTTCAAAGCAAATAATGGGTGTAGTGACTTGTCAAACTAACACACCCTGACCAATTCAATTCATCATTATTTTTTTATTTGATTATTTTTAATATTATAGTCTTCTTATTACAGGCGATCTGGAATCGGAAACGTTTCACCAAGGAGAAAGGTAAGCTTTAGTGATTATTGAAAAGATTTTTTTTTTTATTACGTAAAACTAATGCTTATTTATTTATAGTTTAGTAGGAAAAACTTGTTCAGACCTTCAGCGTGTTATTGAAGACATCACTACAGGTTATAAGCTATCATATTATTATCATTATTTTAATATTTTTTAAATGGTTAAATTGTTAAAAGACTGTCAAAAGTCATAATATATATATTTTTGTGTGTACATATATATATATATATATATATATATATATATATATATATGTAAAATTAGAAGGCAAAGAAAAAAATAAGAATTAATAAAGGAAAAAAAAAAAAGTCTTTCCATAAATTGATTTTATTGATTGAACACTGAAAAGGGACCCATACACGATCAGTATTATTGACAGTATAGTCAGATACTGTCAGTAATACTGATCGTGTAATGGCGTACTGAAGTGGAGTATTGAGGATTGATGGTTCACTCCATCATTCCTTAGTTCAACCCAATGTAGAGGAGGGGATACTGACAGTATTACTGATCGTGTATGCCCGTTTCTTTCATTCCTCAGTATTTTGTAGCTGTTGAGGGTGACGCATTGACTGATTTCCGATGCAATAATGAAAACCTAGCCACATTTTTCAGAAGTTTTAAATGATTTATGTAATGTTTTCTTAAAACTTCATTTTTTTTTTATGACAACAGGATGGAACTTAATTTTATACATAGAATTGTGTATTGTATATGGAAAAAAATTATATTTTTCCTAGTGTCTAAATGGGAGCTTCACAGGTTTCTATCACAATCCGGCTGATGGAGAATTAGCGTTGAAAGCTTAAGTTCTCGAAATTTCGGCCTGTTGCTAAATAGGATAGGGTAACTGCCAACCGCTGTTTTGGGCACACTTTCCCTCATATTTGTATCTTGTTTTTTAATATGAGGAGAAACCATATTTAATAAATTATTGAATACGTTTTCATTCAAATAATAATTATAGTATTGAATGATAATTGTTTACCTTGATAATATATATGGAAGAAAGTTGTCCGGATAGAGGTCACCATGAATCATTGTGACCTCTACCCGGACCACTTTCTTCCACAAATAATTATAGTAATCTGATTGTTCCTTTACTGAAATCTCGTTGTTCAAGTTTAAATGGGTGAACTCCCATTTCACCCACAAGTGTCTTTTCTTCTTTTTTTTTCCAATGCCATGGCGATCATAATTGCTAAACACGCTCTATCCATTAAAAAAGTAGGTATAAATCTGCGTGAGAAAAAGCTGACTGTTCTTATCGCGAGCTTACTGTGAACTGAGTATTTTTATTTTTGAATTTTACATTAGTAAAATACAGGAGAGAGTTTGGTTAGAAGTTTTACAAAAATAATAGTATAGTATAAAAATAACAGAATAGTAAATATACAGAAAAAGAAAGTAGATAATTATAATACTAAACATTGTAATGAACATATAATTTAAAATATAGCCCTGAGTCAACATTACATCATAATACAGAAAATGAGTTAAATACTGACGGTAATATTGATTGTGTATGGTGTAAAAATACTGAAGGGCGATTCCTCAGTATTTTCGTCATTCCAATACTGTCAGTAATATTGACCGTGTATGGTCCTAAAAAAGAAGTCTTTGGATTTTAGCCTAATAGTTGTTAATACATTTGATTTATTTTATATTGTTTTAAGATTTTATATTGTTTTTAGACATTAAAGGTGGCATGAAAACTCAAGCATCATCTATCAATGGGTATGTTTGATTTTTTATAGTTTTCATTTTATATTTACATTACTTTCACCTTCTGCATTAGATTTCTGATTTTTATTATTACAACTATAACCTCAGAAATAGAGCTGTCAAATGGATCCAGGCAAGATAATCAAAGTGTTAAGGCTATATTATTTAGTCTTCATCTCTTATTCTTAAACCCTCGTCTGATACACACTTATCTTCAGGTACATTTTTCATAAAGAAAAAATGACTGCTTCATTTCATGCCCTCGTAAGGCTTCTTTCTTGTGGCCAAGAACCTGTGTGTGAAATTTAGTCACTAGTTACCTGCCATAATCAAAAAGTTTATGTTTATGTTTCCAAACTAACCATTTGCAAGGAGGTGATTTGGTTAAGGCCATGCTCAGCCACAAGGTTCCTCTCCCTAATTAAGAGTACCCACTTTAAAGAGGCTGGGTGAACCCCATGAGGGTCTCCAGATCTTACAGATGAATCACATCCATTAATAAGATAAATAATTTATCTTCCAGTCAGTCTCAAACTCAGACGAGTAACCTAGTGCCATATGTGCTGAGCTCCCACCTGTTTCCACGACCGAGGAAATAATTCATAAATTTATATAATTTGTCTCTACCTAACCTTAAGCACTATCTCTAATGTTGTTGAATTTATTCCTATTTGATATTGATTTGATATTGAATTGAATTCAGAATTAATTTTTATTAGAAAATCTTTTCAGGTTAACGGATAAACTAAGCCTGGATAGTTCCTCATTGAAGAACATTAAAGAAGGTATCATTACTATTTATAAAATAATTATCAACTTCACATTGGACAATTTTAATCTCATGCTTGGCATTGCTTTAAAATTTGAAGAAGTAACCTTCATTTTAAATTTATTGCTATGGACAACCATGATTGTTATTAATAAAATAATTTTATCTATGATCATCTTATTATTTAATTTGAAAAGAAAAGATTTTTCAGTGTTTCAATTGTAGCCAAAATGAAAAATATAGACCTATTTATTTTCTCCTACTAAATTTACCATTTACTTAAAGCATTAATTTCAGTGCTTAGCATTTAGTTTATATTTGTGTATGGTTATTGACTGCTATAGAAAATATATATTCTGATTCTTGAGTTCCAGTCAGTTCTTGAATTTCTTTTGGCATTTTGAAATTTAGGAACTGACTGGAACGAAACTCAAGAATCATAATATATATATATATATATACAGTCGAACCTCGGTATATCGAAACTCAGGGGGAACGAGAAAACTTCAAATTATCGAGGATTTCGGTATAGTGAGGTTCGATTTATTGAAGTGATTTCTGACTGACTTCGATATGTAGAGGTAGAGGTTCATAATAAAATATATATATACACAATCTAATATAGAAAAAATGTACCTATTTTATTAAAATATTGTACATATATGTACAACAATACAATTTACGCCAATTACATTGCTAGCAAAGATAATTACATAAGAATTTTTATGACAAGTATAACTAAAAGCAGTTAGAAAAAAAAAATACGCAATTAGAATAAAAACCATACTTCGTCATTATTTAACAATAAAACAATAGACTAAAAAAACAGATACATATTGAATTTGTGAAAAAAATAAGCTGAGCTTTGAAAAAAATCGGAAATTGTAGTTTGTATACCTGAAAACGACACTTTATCCAATGAATCATCCAATACTTAACCTAGTACGACAGAAGACGAAACCTATTGCACAAGTGTTAGCAGAAACTGAAACAAACTGGAAACAAATGTGAGTGGGGGAGTTACAGGGTTACTTGAGAAAAAAGGCCGTTCTGAGAATGACAATGCTTCTCAGAACGAGCTGTTCAGGCTAAACGGTTCATATTTAACTAATTGACTTCGATATGTAGAGGTTTTCCTTCAAAAACTTCGTTTAGTAGAGGTGCAGTGTAAGCTAAGGAATCTTGGAAAATTCGATATATCAAGGTCTTCTAAACCAATCCTTCGATATGTAGAGGTAAAAATAACGTAGAAACGATAGGCAGATTCAAGGGGAATAGAAAAACTTTGATTTATCAAGGAATTCGCTATATCGAGGTTCGACTGTATATATACCTATATATATTACATTAATGTGATTATCTAATCATATACCAAATGCATTTGTATATGCACATGTTTTGTCTTCTTTGATGATTAAAAATGTTTATGTCATTTCAGATGGGAATGCTAGAAATGAAAGTAACATGGAGATATTATCAGAATCAGTGGAAGAACAAAGGTACTCATAGATTTTTTTTTTTTAATTTTAATTCTAAATAAAGCAATAATGATGTATGACTCAACACTGACCTAAATTATATTAAACAATATACTGGAGATTTACAATAGTATGTTTTTTCAGTTACAAAAAATCTATCCTAGACGCCTCCAGTAAAACACCACAAGGTAAGTAAGATGTAGCTGATATGGATGTTATGTTCCAAGTTAGCTTTATTTATCAATTGATAGCATTTATTTATAAGCATTTTTCTATTTTTAAGAAAACAAAAGTGATGTTAAACCATTGTCAAGAACTGCTGATAAAAACTCAGTAAAGAGGTAATACAAATAACATTTTTATTCATTTAGATTGTCCATTTAATCCGATCATTTTAAATGATTTTGCTGGTGATGGTTTTGGCAACTATGGTTCAATACTAAAAATGTAAGAATATTATATCGTTGAAATAACTTATGTATGATAATTTAGGTTGAATGAATTCTTTTGCTTGCATAAACTCCATTTAATTTCTTAAAGTTCTCTCTGTCTGAATGCTAGTCAAAAATAAATTCTACTCTTACCTATATTTTGTGTTGTCACCTTCTATCAAATTTAAAATCTAAGAACCCAGAGCCTATTTATGACTGGAAAGAAACCAATAAAAAAAGTAGTTTTCTTATTCTTAGACCTCAAAGTATGTTGAGGTTTGGCTTAATCCAGGACTTTGTACTCTGTCTTTAAATTATTAATTTATTTTAATAAATGTATGTGACTTACATAAGTTGATTGATATAATTATGAAACAGCTTTTATCTTGTTTTAGCGGTAAGCCTTCGACTCCAGAGAGAAAATCATTAGAAGGTATGAAAATATTTGCATCTTTTTCTAAAAAATTGGCACTTTCACTGTCCCTCACTCAGTCATCTACGTTTCTCAGTTAATAGTTCTTATTTGTAAAAAAAAAAACCTAAACATGCTGAATAAACTACATATCTTAGTCATAAACATAATGTTATAAGATTGCTCGCAGCTAATAGGTGAAAAGAGTTCTTCAAGCTGATGCCATTAGTTACCGTCCAATTTTTCAAACAGTGGTTTAGTACTGAATAACATTTTTTGAAATTTTCTCAGTCACCATTTCTCTTTTGGAATTTATAGAGATACATAGTATTTGGAAGGGGCAATCCTACTTCAAGATTAAGGATGTAGAAAAACATATGTCTACAGGTTTGTCCAATAAGATACATCACATTAGTTATTGATCCAGTGGCAACACTGATTCAGTGGAATGGTGTAAAAATGCTAAGCCACACCAGAGGAGTGTAATCTTCCACTTTCATTATTATTTTGCAGTGAACAGAAGCCTTTAGTTGTGCCTAAGGACATGGTATTTTTTTATTCTCTGTCCCTGTGTAACCATAAAAAATTATATTATCCTTAAGGCTAATCAAGTTATTGTTTGCATGGTGATGCTGTTGTGTATGCTTCTGTTGCTCTCTTATTCCCAGCTTTAAAAAAAATTAAGGGTAGAATGACATTTTTTTCTAATCCAAAATGAAATTGCTAGAAAAAAAGTGTTATGTTAGTTACCGTAAAAGGTGTAAAATGACTTCTTTTTTTTAAATGACCCATTAAAACAGTTGCTCAATAATTCCAATCTACAAACAAAGAAGAACAGTTATGCACTAATGCATGCATGTTTATATTTTTGTCCTAAATTTTGAAAGTGAGTTTTGTAAAATTTAGGTGTTTTATTATTATTTTTAAAACCTGAAAAACCTATAACCACTATGACCCGCGAACAAGTCTGGGGTTCAGTACATGGTAAAGAAAATGTTTCATGGACAACGGTTCTGCAAGGAGGTGACTTGTCCTAGGTCATGCTCAACCGTCAGGGTTTTTTCCCCCTTATTTTGGGTACTCTACTTTTATAATATTTTATAGTGGCTCGGTGAGTCCAGGAGGGTCCTAGATCCCATATGATCCATCTAAACAGACCAAGGCCGCAAACAGACTAAATAAAAGTAACTGCCTGCAACGGGATTTGAACCAGGATTTCCGGGATGGCAACTCAGTGCTCTACCTCTGAGCCACTCCGCACCCTTTAGTTTTAAAACCTTACTCCAAATATGTTAGATGTTTTAGATATTGGATCTTTGAATTATGCGACTATATTTTTTTATTTGTAAAACAAAGTATTAAAGAATTGTTTTCAGTTATATTTTTTCTATTCATTTATATTTCAGATTCAAAGAAATCTTTAAGACCAAAGAAGCTCCTAAACTTCGCTGAATCTCCAATAGCCAAAATGAATCCAAAAAGGTTTGTCATTTGCTAAATACTAATTCTCATTTTTTTTCCAATCAATTAAATTGTTTTTTTTTTGTTTTTTTATAGAAGACGAAAGTTGGAGAAAGCTGTTAAGTAGTTACTCATAACCAACTGAATGAATCATTAATTTCCTGAGTTGAAAAGTTAATTCAACAAAATGACTGACATGTTTTTTATTATTATTAAATATTTTATCAAAGTTGTAATATTCTTTTTTATTCTACATATTTGATAACAATTACATATTTTCTGGATATAAATTATACAACAAATTAAACATTAAAAAGAAATTCCATATTACAATTGTATGTTTTTTTTCTAACCCAATACAAATCATCAAAGTAATGCAACCTTCTACAATTGACTTCTTTGAATATTGATTTTTCTTTGTGTTACATCTCTCCATATTTTTAAATAAAATCATTTTATTTATTTAATTTATGTTTGTTACTTAATTTATATGTAAAAATGACCAGCAATAATATTTATAAAATATAAAGAATAGTATTAATCACCGTTTCAATGAATACAGTTTCAAGCAAACAACTTTTTTTTGTGTTGTTAAGAAACCAGAGATTGATTATAACCTTCTTATTATTAGCATTCCTCCTGCAGACTAATTTACATAAAACACTTAACAATTTAAATTGGATAAGAAAATTAATTAAAATATTTGTTTACCTCTCTATATAAATTATTATGATATATTATCAATTAAAATATAAAAAATGCAGATGCGAACTTTATATATAATGTACATATAATCATATATATGTAATATAATGAGAGATGGACCTAGTTCTTGCCTAATTCAAGCCTCCTTTATAAGTGTGATTGATCTTCTATCTTTATCTAATCTCATTATGTTTGGTTTTAATTTTTTATTAAGTAATAAATGTTACTTGGACATGGACTGCCTACCTTGGACTATGAAATCATTTTCTTTATCGTTCAATGCTTTGATTTTCCTAGAACTATTGGTACTTTTATCAACCTACAAAGGTGATTTTTTTAAGTTAAAAAAAGTTTTATTGTGTTTCTGAGCATATTTAAAATGCTTTGTTTTTGTTTTGTTTTTTAAATGAAAAAGAGTTTATTTTTTTTCTTGTTACTTAAAAGTTAACATCTTGAATAATATTAGTTGACGTCATATATATGAGGAAGAAAATGGTCTGGGTGGAGGTAAAAAAATTCCAGCAGACAAAAAAATTATATTTTATTTATTTTTATTTGATGATATTACTTAAATATTTTTATTTTGAAGAGAAAAGATTTGTCAAAATAAAGATTTAAAATAGAAAAGATCACGACCAGGACAAACCTTTTCTCTTCAAAATAAAAATAATCAAAAAAATTGTTGACCTCCACCCAGTTCATTTTATTCCTCAAAAGTTAGAATAGTCCTATGACTAGGACTTGTTTTGATTCCTTTGGTCATTTTATCATATATGATTGGCCTTTTACAACTTAACTTGCTACAGCTTTGGTCCGCAGGATTTTTTTTTTTTTTTACAATAATCATTTTCCATTAAGAATGATACTTACTAAAGGTTGAAATTACTTTTTATAAAACAAAAATATTTTAATCGAATGATCCTTTTCCAAATTTCCTCCCTGTCAAATGATCTTTTTCTTCGATAAAATATCATAACTGTATATATATATATATATATAATGTCATAACTGTTAATATATATAATAATATATATAAATAGTTGCATATTTTTAAAACGAAAAGTCAAAATGTCTCGGAGATGATTTACACTGATATTTTTGGATTCATTTAAGTGAGTAGTGGAAATACTATTTATGTTCAAGTGAATTTGTTTTTGATTTACTTGAATTAATGCATTCCATATTTTTATATAAATAAAAGGGCGTAATAACCCCGCTGTTGATCGCCCCACAACCTGATTCTAATCCTATATAAATAAAATAGAGTAACCTTCAGTGAAATCATGAGGCAAAGATGATGGGCCGAGAAAGAACTGAAAGGACAAAAGCAAAACGCATCATGGTCGCGTAGTCCTTCAGGGCTGTTTTGCGTCAAATAAATAAATAAAATAGATTATTTAAGGATTATCATAAATAAATAATTTTCTTCTAAATATAAATATTTTTTTTTAAAGAAGAGTGAAGGTTTTTATATATATATATATATATATATATATATATATATATATATATATATATATATATATATATATATATATATTTTTTTTTTTATTTGTTTCCCTGGAAAGAGGTTCCCCTCGATGGAGGGACCGTTAATTAATATTAGGACATGCTCCATACTTAAGTAAGCATATTACATGTGATTTTAATAATTACAGATCAGCTTAGTATTATAATTACAGAATACATTTTAGTATAATTTAACAATACAAGAAATTAAAAATTTACAGTTTGACTAAATTGATAATTTACTCGTGAGAATAAAATTAAAATTAAATTTGTAATCCTAAATTGTGTAATGAAATAAAAAAAAAAAGGTATATATATATATATATATATATATATATATATATATATATATATATATATATATATATATATAAAAGAACTTGCTCTTGCAAAAACCAAATTGGCTGCTGGTTTCTCAGATGAAACAATCAAAAAGCCTTATGAATAAAAAATAATCAATAAAATATATTTTTATGATTAGGTATATTAAACAAAAATGTTTTCTCAACATTAAAGAAAGTGGTATTGAAATAATAATTTATGGGTATTTTTGGAAAAATAAGGTAATGATTTTTGTACTAATCCAAGGCAAGAATGTCAATAGCTCATTGGATCATTTAGGCTTCACTTAAAAAGTTATCTCAGATATTAATATTTAAAAAAAAATTAAACAAGTGTTAATAATTTATAAAAATTCTATTAAGATATTCAAGAGAGTTGCAGACTGCAAGAAGAAAAAAATCAATGCTGCATTTTTTGTCATACATGGCCTATGGGATAAAATGGATAATGGGGCTTATGCAACTCTTTTAATCTTAATTAAACTATCACACTCAATCCATTTGTTCAAGCATATTTTTTTCCCTATATCTAAAAGTTTTTTTAGGCAATTAAGACTGTCGGCCATTTTAATGCTTCTCAAATCTTAAAATATATCTCATCATTCTTTAAGGTTTTATAAGTTAATAAGTTAATTAGAGCCACACTCCTACATCTAGGGTGTGAGCAAAATAAAATTGTATGATGATTAGGCTTTAACGAAAAAAAAAATCAAACTGTTAAAAAAATATTCAAGATAGTCACAATTTGAGGTTATGTTAACCCTAAGGATCAGCTCTGTCCCCAAATTTAATAAATTTGATTATGTTATAATTGGTTTACTTTTTTGGAGAAGAAAATGGCCCAGGTGCAGGTCTAAGTAAATTCTTAAATAGTAAGAAATAATTTCTTGGAAACTTTCAAATTTCTTAATGTTTGAGAATTAATTTTACCAACAACTGTGGAGTCTTTTCCTCCTTATGATTTATATGGCCAACAAATAATTATTCAAGACTAATTTTTTTCCATTGCCTGGTCACTGTTCTCTAACCATCTTTGAACTATTAACTATCTTGTCAGGCTCATTCTTCGAAAAAGGATTAATTGATTACTTTTTTCAGTACTCAATTGACTTTCAACTCTTTAATTTTTATATTTAATATTTAATTGACTCAATCTTTTATTGCGGAAGAAGTATCCCAAAATAGGACATTACACATTTATGCAAATATTTACTTATTATATATTATTTTTTTAGTATTTTTTGTGTGGGAAAAATTACAGTTAATTGACGTACAGAAAATGAAATGATAATATTTAATTATAATTACAGGTATTTCAGCGAAGTATGAAAACAAGACGATAACTGATTACACTTTGAAATTGCTATTAGTAAAACTACAGCAGATTGTTGGAGACCATATAAATATACCGGATCAACACATTCTCATTAACCAATCAATAATGTATTAATAAGTATTTTTTAAAAATTTATTTGTTGAAATTAACAAATTAAATTAAAATATACTAAAAAGCACTTCCATTCTGGATATGTCAAAGGCTCTATTTCAAATATGATGTCCTCAAAACATTAAAATCTGTCAGTTATTTGACAGATTCATTCACTTTAGTATTAACTTGTATACCTAGCAAATATTTTTTCAGTTTTGTGAATGCTTCTATTAGTGATGGGTCACTTATCGATCCAAGTAGCTTTACGACAGCTCTAGCACATGTCAATATGCCTACATTGGAGTTCTTCTTTAAAGTGATGTATTCTTGCATAAGTATAGCTGGCAAATACAGCTTATTCTTGGACAATGAATATGTCCATATGGAAAGCTCAGATCAATTCAGGTAGCATTATCTTTACTATTATTTATTAATTATCACCGTACTTGTTTTAATTATAATTAATTTTTGAACAGCATTGATATTGATAATATGCCTGTGAGTATATACATTAAGCTCAATTTTACTCAGGAACAAACACTGAGCTGGAAAATTTCATTATAGACTACAATATGACTGTAAAAGTAAGACTTATAATTAAAAATTATTTTAAAATCAATTAAAGAATCATTAAAAACAAACTGATCTTATGGAAATTAGAGTGTATATATTTGATCATTGTATAAAGTTATTGTACCTTTTTAAGTAAAAAGATTATTCTTATAATTTTTTTTTCTTTTTTTAAACTGGATTTATTGTAAATTTCATCTTCGAGAAAAAAAAAACCTACTTCCAGTCAATTATTTAAAAAAGTAAAAAGATTATTGAATCCAATTAGTAATACCAAACTAACCTACTTAAACTGCTATACTTTGTTTTGTTTTTTTAAATTATTTTCAATTTTAGAACAATAAATTGAAGAACATGATTAACCAGGCCATTTAAATATTCAAAATACAATTATTAAAATTGTTATATTCTTGCACGTCAAACTGTATTAATGAATAAACTTTTGCAGATAGATATAAAATATCTCGGAGGAAATGCTGATGTTAGCAACATTTTGAATAAATTAATAAATGAAGTAACACCCAACATCATTCAATCTACAAAACCTGATGTTCAAGCCATGGCAATGAATGCTGTTTCCGAAAAGAGCAAGTTTATATTAGGTGGAATGACACTTGATAATTTTATAGACTTTGTAAATAGTTTAGTCCAAGGTTAATGAAAATAAGTTGTATAAGGGTCATTATCTGAAAACGTGCAAACAGCACGTCTCATCCATTTTCAACCTCTTACGAGGTCACAAGCCAGTGGAAAAAAAATAAAAACTCTTCCGTTTCTATTGTTCTATTACTTCAAAAATAGGTATTTAAATAGTAAATAAAAAAAGCTAGTTTTTTTTCACTCCCTCAACATGTTTGACCCCCTAGGTGAGGCACTTTAAAAATTCGTATTTGATCCAGTATTAATTGTTCGTTTCAATTCAATAACTGGTTTAGTCAATGAATAGATGAGGATTCCATTAAAAAGACGTCTCATAAATTGTTGTTGCCAATAAAAAAATAAAAACTTTATATCCAGAGATTTTTCCTCCAGCCCTCATAGAAAATGTTTGAAAATAGTTCGAGGGTAAGATGACTAGATGGCTGGAACTCAAAAGGAAGGTAGTAGATGGCTTGTACGATTGTTCCAGGTTGCCAGCCAGGCGCTAAGTCACTTTCGGTTCTGTAGGGGCAATCTTTTTCGAGAAACTGCACTGTCGTCTATTACCACTTCACTCTTTCACTTGAGTTTTAAAGTAACTATTTCGCATAATTCTCATTCCTCAATGGAACGATTTTTGCTTCCATGCTTTTCAAATTACATTAGTTTAAAAATAATTTAATTTCACTCCCTCATTTTTTTTTTATTAAAATCTTCAATAATAAGGGAGAGAATAACTCTATTCTTTTTATGAAAAGAATTAGGCTCTTCATTTTTTTAATTAATAGAGACTGCTTTTAAATGTATATCATTGAAATGAAAAGCAATTCTGCTATACAGCTATATTGTGCTATAGTTCAATTAAACAGTCACTAAGTTTCTTGTTACGCATCAATATTATATTAAACCAGTGTCAAGCTTTGAAACATAATTTTTTCCTTAAAAAAATATTTTTTTTTAGTCTTTAACTCACCCTCTAATCCCACATTTTTAAAACCATATTTAAAGGTATGAATTTTTGTAGCTCGAAATTATGACTTTTAATTTTTGACATATCAGGAAAACTGCACATCTTCAGATAATGACTATGATGATGGATATGTTTTCTGGACTAATATGTTAGCTGAAATACTTTTTATTAGTCAATGCAAAAATAAATTGTGAAATAAAGCAGTTGTTTTGTATTATTTATGAAACTTACACAATACTATTTTACCTTATATGAGGAAGTGTCAATATTGTAACAGACCAACAAATTGGATAATCCATAATGGTGATATTATTAATGAATACATAATTAGATGGAGACCGATTAACTAGATTACATGGAGAAGGGGAAGAGAATTACTTGAAAGTCACAGCCATTAATTTTAATTACGGAAAGTTATTATATCTAAGAGAACCCTACCTAGACAAATGAAAATACTGTAAAGAACATTAAATCACGTATTCTTGATTCCTCACCTGCAACCGATTCCTCACACAGAATCCCTTTTTGTTGAAATCTCTTTTAACTCAAACCCTCTCCTGTATGTTGTAGTATATCGTCCTCCTTTGGTCCCTCTTGATTCTATTTTTGAATCTACCCTAAAGAACTACATTCCTCTATATAACCACATCAGGTCTTGAAAATCTATTTTACTCTTTACACCTTTCCATTGTTCCATCCATCACACCTTCCTGTCTGACACCTAACTAGACTTGTTTGTCATTGATTCACAGCAGAACCTCCTTTCTTCCTCTCAATTACCTGTTCCATTTCTCTCCTCTCATGATCTTATCAAAATTTCATATAATATCCAAACTCCAATTATACTACCTAAAACCATAGCCTTTCGCAATCTAGATGCTCTCACTCCAGAGAACATCTCACCCTCTCTTGAAATCTTGGATTGGAGAGAGATTTATTCTTGTGCCACTTCCAATCTCAAATATATCCTTTACATCCATGTCCCACTGAAAACCTCAACCATCCATCACTAGCCTGCTCCCTAATAAAATAAATAATAAATAAAATAAAATAAATAATAAAATTAAAGATCTTCAAAGGAAGTGCACTAGACTAACTAACGACTATTGACAATCAAGCTGGCAAAAACTAAATACTTTCATGGAGTCCTTTCATCTGCCCCCGATTCTAAATCTAAATGACATCTCCTTCGATAGCTTTCTCTCCTTTATTCATCTTCTTCTAGATCCTTCCCAGCCTCTCCCGATGAAATAAACTCGTATTTTTTCTCCACCACAATTAATACTTCAAATTCATCCTCTCCCGTATTTTCCCTAATGCCATCTTTCAACCCCGACAATTTTAACTCCACTGACATTATTTCCTCTGTTTTGAAATCCAGTGGTTTTGATGGGATTCCTGTCAAACTGCTAAAATCATGCCTTATCGATGTTATACCTGTCCTACTCTTCATATACAATTTGTAATTAGTATATTCCGGATTACAAAATGTAGTATTCCCTACCTCTTGGAAAAAACTACAGTCTACCCTATCAACAAATCCTCTAACCTTGTTTCACCCAAAGACTTCCGCCCAATCTCAATTCTCTCCAACCTTTCCAAGCCTATAGAAATAATAGTCCAGTCACAAATGTCAAATTTCCTCGAACAGTCCAACCTCCTTGCTCCACTTCAATCTGATTTCAGTTCCGGTTTCTCCACACAATCTGCACTTACCAAAATCGCTAACGACATACATACGGCTATGGATGACAAAAAATTAACAGTGCTTATCCTTATGACTTTTCCAAATTTTTTGATTCCTTGGACCATTCTATCCTTTTCAGTAAACTCTAATCATTTTCTTTTTTAACAGTTCTATCCAATGTTTCCAATCTTTCTTCTCTGATAAATCTCAAGCAGTTTTCATACCTAGTCAACCCCTTTCCTCAGTTCTCAAGTGTGGCACAGGGCTCAAGCATCTCTCCTCTTCTTTTCAACTGATATATCAATGATCTTCCTAAATCTGTTCACCACGGTTCCTACCATCTAAATACTGATGAAATTTATTTCCAATATTACATTACATATATTTACATATATTATACTTCCAAATTTATTTGTCCTTTCCTCCTTCTGAGCTAATAATTGCGTTCGCCATATTCAGGAAGACCTAGATAGGATCAGTACCTGGGCAATGCTGAACAAACTGGAATTGAACATAATTAAAACTCAGGCCATTTTTTTAGGTTCCAATTCCCTCCTTACATCCATCCACAACCTCCCAACATTAATAATAATGATCACCCAATCACATTCAGCTCCTCTGTGAAAAACCTAGGCATTAACATCAACCACAACCTTTCTAGGAAATCCCACATCGCCCAGATATCCCAATGGTCAATTAGTTCCCTAATGTTATTCCATCGTTCTCAACATCTCCTTACACAATCTTCCCACAAGCTTCTTATACCTTCCCCGTTTCTTTTTCTGTTCATATTTGTAATTCTAAAGGGACTTAGTCCAAAATAAAGTTACTTTTCTATTCTAAATGATCCAAATAAATTTAAAACTAATATTTTATCCAGGGTTGACTTTATAGCTGTGCTTAAAATAGGCTGGTAATCCATAGATCTATTAATTTGCTTTAATACAAGTATATAAAAATTATCCAAGTTATGAACTTTTTAAGAATCATTAAAAACGATTGTTTGCATTATTAAAAAAAAAACTTGGTAGCGCAATAAAATGTATAATTTTTTTATACTTAACACCTCGTTTGATCCTGTTAAAATATTCTTAATGTCACCAACACAATCGAACATACATAGTTTACAGGCATTTCTTCTGTAAGATAAAATTAATAGATATTGATGTATTTTGACACATATTCTGTTTCATATTTCCGAATAAATGGAAGAAAAATGAAACAAATATGTATAAGACGAAATAAAAACAAATTATGTGGATTAAGTATTCAAGAATTTCACTTATCAAAAAATATATAATAACATTTAAATGTAATGAAAGAGTTACAAACAAAATTAAATATTTAATGTAAAAACATTATATACAAATGTGTACATTTCATTTCATACAACAAATTAAAATATTATGTACAATTAGCATTTCTTCTTTTGTAATACAAATATTTAGCACTGATTTGACATATATTCTTAAAATGATGTTGTCATCCGCTTTTTCGGCATGCGAGGCTTTGGAAGTGGAGGAAGTGGTACTTTCAATACAAATGCTTTAGAAGAGCTAAAGCTGCTAGTAGGTACAAGGCCCACTACTCGTGCAAGCTGAAGTAATCTGAAAAAACATAAGAAATTATAATATTATTTATTAGCATTAAAACAGATTAAATTTGAGTATAAAATACATTATAATCATTCCTTTATTCAACCTAAAACTTCAACTCTAAGAACATTTTCTTGAATATTAAAACTATACATATTTTTAATTATGTTTATAATGATCTAGTGTTTCAGTAATATAAAAAAAACTACAATATATATACAAACAGCTTCTTACATACTTTTTATATCCAAGTCCTTTCAAACATGAAGAAAATGTTTCTAAATTAATTTTAAAGTCAGCAAACATCAGTACAAGAACCATAAGGTAGCACACAAGCTTGTCTTTGTAAAAAGTAGGTCTGGTTCTAAACAAACAAAAAAATAATGGTTATTAAAAAACTATTTAAAAGAAAATAAATAATTTATATTTTAAGTATTAAGGTAAACATGGCAGCAAAAGTGGGAACCCTGTAAATGTCAAATCTGTCAAAACACAAAAAATATAGTTAATATTTAGTAAAAATAATAGGAAAGGACAAAAATATTTAAATAATTAAATTTGTATCTTATAATCTTATAGATATTTTTTTTTGAAGTTTGATCAAATATCAAGGAACAATAAAATTATACCACAACTAAGTTTCAGGTGGAATTCTAAGGGGGACAGAGACTTGATGCCACACAAAGTTTTAACAACCTTTTAAATTCCTTTACAAAATATTTGCTAATGCTAATTGATAATTGTCAAGGTGGAGATCAGGATCAATTCTCAAACAGTAAGAAACTATTATTGGAAATATAGGCACACAATAAGTTGTAATTATTAGTGCATAATTTTTTTCATTGATCACATCTCTTACCAATTCCATTATAATAAAAATATGTAAAATAAAAACAGCAAACCTTCCAGTTTTTGTAAGGACAGTAAAATCGTTTAAAACCCTTGAAGCAACAGGACGAGAGGAGGGATGGATTAGTGTATACAAATTCTTTTTCTTTAATTCTCCAGCATGCATGTTGTAAAATTTACATAAAGTATTTGCATACATCAATAACATAACCTTTTCAATGTCTGGATTATCACCTAACATCGTATAATGCGAATACATGAAATACGAAGTTCTGAAAAATAGAAAAATAAATTTAGCAATAGCCAAAACTTGACATATTTTATAAATAACATTAAATATTTAAAGAAAGTTTTACTTTTCATCTGCCTCAGTAAGACCATTAAGAACAAGGAATTCAGCCTGAGCTCTGAGAGTCTCTCTTTCAACAGAATTAATTATATTATTTACATCATATACGTCAGAGACGAATTTAGCATCACGATTACAAGGAGGTATCAATTTCAGTAACTCTTCATTGCCATCAACATCATTGTTAATATCATTTAATTTCACATCAATTTCTAAAAACACAAACAAATGAATTATTAAAATAAATTTCTTTTAACATTATAAATAATGGACAAAAATAACTTTAAAAAATATATACTAGAAACTGTTTCTTTTATTTCTGATTCTTTTCCCGATACGTCAATATTAATTCGAAGTCCCATCTCAGAAGCTCGTTTGGATTTTTTGGATCCAAAACTCTGTCTGAGAACATTCATAGCAGACATTTTTTCAGATGGTGAAAACACCAGTGATTTTTGAGAATCTTGAGCCTTTTTCCTTTTTCTGCTCAGTTCTTCTTCTTTAGAAATGTTATTTAACTTACAAGATTGTGTAAACACCACTCTAGCCTACAAAAAATTAAATACATGATTTTACAGTAAATAAACAATTAAAATTCTTATATATGTGTAGTAAACAATTTTTAGGAAATCTGTAAATGTAGTCGCATTGAAATTATCATTAAATTGAAACGAATCACTTCCACAGGTAGTTACTTTGAGTTGCCACAAGTTTTAACTTTTCATTCATTTCCTTTTTAATATTCACAAAAATAAAAATAATTGTGCGTTTTAATATGACAAAGAGAGAGTAATTATGGAAAATGTGTATATTCCAGTAATAATTTCATCAAGTAATGAACGTTTCAACAAAAGTACAGAAGATGATATAGCTTAAACAGTAAGTGTAAGTCAGTTCTTTAATCTATATACAGTCAGTAATAAAATTATTTTTATTTTTGAGAATAAAAAAAAAAGAAACAAATAAAAAGTTAAAATTGTGTTAACTAGAAATGACAACATGCGGAACTGATACCAATTGAAATAAAATATAGCTTTTTTAAATATTTTTGTTATGAAGAGAAAATATTTGGCCTGGTCGGAATTCGAACCTAGGTTGTCTGCATCTCCGGTGCAGTTCTCTAAGCCACTGAGCTACCAGGGGTCGCATACAATCAAAACAAAAATATTTAAAAATGATTACCATCAAAATAATATTAATAAAAATAGAGGATGGAGATAGTTGGGGGTGCAGTAAAAAATCACCAAATAAGTCAAGACTTATTTTTTATTTGTGCCGACGTTTCGAACAACTTTGTAGGTCATCTTCAGGGTTATGAAAGAGAAAACAAACAAAACAAAAATAACTATAAAAAAAACATCACAGTACCAAGAAAATAATAACATATAGAGTACTAGAAAAGTAAAAAATGGTGATGGATATATTATTATGGATAATGAATAAAAAAATTACAGAATAAATGTACAGAAGGGTGATAATGTAAACAAAATACAAAGAGAAAGAAAAATGAGAAGGTAAACCAAAAGATACAAAATGAAAAAGTATAAATATAAAAAGGTGAGATATAAAAGTATGTGTCATAGAAAAAAAGGAGAGAGTATATATAAATATAACGGAATGAAAGTGGGAAGCAGTAACAAAGTAAAAGAATTTAAGGTTTTCGAGTAAATTAAAAATTTTGGAGTAGGTGGAGGATAGGTGATGTGAGTCGGTCTTTTCCATACTTTTATATCTCACATTTTTATATTTATACTTTTTCATTTTGTATCTTTTGGTTTACCTTCTCATTTTTCTTTCTCTTTGTATTTTGTTTACATTATCACCCTTCTGTACATTTATTCTGTAATTTTTTTATTCATTATCCATAATAATATATCTATCACTATTTTTTACTTTTCTATTACTCTATATGTTATTATTTTCTTGGTACTGTAATGTTTTTTTATAGTTATTTTTATTTTGTTTGTTTTTTCTCTCATAGCCCAGAAGATGATCTACAAAGTAGTTCGAAACGTAGGCACAAATAATAAATAAGTCTAGACTTATTTGGTGTTTTTTTGACTGCAGCCCCCAACTATCTCCATCCTCTTTTTATTAATAGTTATTTTGATGGTAATTATTTTTAAATATTTTTGTTTTAATTGGATGCGACCCCTGGTAGCTCAGAGGTTTGGAGCACTGCACTGGAGATGCAGACGACCCGGGTTTGAATCTCAGCCAGGACAAATTTTTTCTCTTCAAAACAAAAATTGCCTTCAAAATAACTATTAATAAAAATAAACTATAAATAATATATATTGACATAATTCAACAAGATCCTAATTACAGTAATGCTCAACGAACATTCTTTCCCGTGTATACATTGCAAAAATTGCTAGAATACAGGGATTTATATCAGTGGAGAGAACGGATTTGTCTGACTTGGATGCGACCCCTGGTAGCTCAGTGGTTTAGAGCACTGCACCGGAAATGCAGACGACCCGGGTTCGAATCCCGGCCAGGTCAAATATAAGGTTACTCTTACTCACTGAGATGTCCTACTTCCTTTATTCTTAAAACATTGTAAAAATTAGAAATTTAAATAATAGTCATTTTTTTGTACTTTATCCCCATCCGTATTGTTTTAATACTCCCCAAATTGTATCAGGTCTAGCTTATTTTCCTAATCATTCCTTAATTTCTTGCATAAAGCAGTGTAGCCAAATGCAGAAAAAAATAGTTACCATTCAAATTTACCACAATAATAAACCTAAGGAAACAAATCTTTGATAGCTATAACTAACCAACTTCTCTCCAGATTTCAGAAAAATCAAATTGAACAATCAAGAGATTATGTTGATCTACAGCTGAAGAATCTAACTGAAATGTAAGTTGAATATCAAGGCTGGTGTTAAAATGAGAGAAAATAATGTCATAATAGATTAAAGGGTAATTATTCAGCAGGTTGTAACTTGAGTTGAGTCAGAAGCTATAATTTTTCATTCATTTTCTTTTAATGTTTTCCCAAAATATAGGTTATCGTTAGTTTTAGTATTGAAAATATAATGTAATTATGTCAAATATGTGAACTATTGTAATCATTTCATCTAGAAATAAACGTTTTATCAAACATACATCATCTTTCCTTCGGAGTGTAAGTGGAAAGTTTTATTTCTTTAAGAAATGATTACCAAAATGAACTCAATACCCATAGTTACATTCTCTTTTCCATACTAAAGCTCATGATAAAGTGTATTTTTGGAACACATTAAAAATGAAATGAATAAACTGTTAAAACTTGTAACTCAACTTGAAGCGACAACCTGCAGAACTGATACCTAATTTACCTTGTTTAGACCGTGGTACCACACATTCACTTTTGCCTTTTTTTCCAAAAATACAAGCTATCATGAGCTTTAGTATAGAAAAGAGAATGTAATTATGGCAAAATATTAAGAATGAAAAGAATAGTTAACAATTAGAATAGAAAACAGTTAAAACTTGTTGCACTTATCTTGAAGCGGCAACATACGGAATAGATACCAATTAAAGTTTATTTATTGTTGTAAATGAACTAATATATTATACATTGACTTGTGCGGAAGAGACTAATTGAAAAATAAAAGTAACTTAGTAAGACAATGATTTATACCTACCTTATTAGTTTTTCTGTTTCTTATAAGGAGAAATGACTGGGACAAAGGATCCTCTTCTGGAGGTAATTTCCCAATAAACTGTTTTCCATGCCTATTGATAACTAAATTTCTTTCAAGATGGTTTTTGGAGTCCAAGTACATATCACACTCCGACTCTGTTGTTTCCATATCAGGATGGTCACCATAATCAAAGTTAACTGAAAAAAAAATGTTTAAGACTCAAATCCTATGTTTAATAAAAATATTAGATGTAAATGACTGTATTTACTTAATATCGGTGACAGAGGAGAAGCACAGGCTTCGACTTTTTCTATAAAACAAGAGTCCTGAGCCATAATTTTGGAGTGATTCCACTAATATTTAATTACAGAATATTAACAACAAAGATCAAGTTAAATACATGGAAACCTGATTTAATGCGTAACCTTCCTGATTTGAGTCAATAACATGTGGGGTACTAGCAAACAAATAGAAGCCGGTAGCAAAGAGGTAATAATAGCTTAAACAACTTCCTCTCTAAACAACTTATTTTTTGTTCAAGTTAACGATATTGGCTGTACTAACATAATCTTAAACTAAAAGTGGTTAAAAAATTCTTTTCGGAGAACAGTTTTGTATTGATCGTTATTCATCGATCTCAATTTGAAATCGGTTAAGCAAAAAACGTTTCGATTCAGGGATATTTTATTATCACATATATTTTACTCACTACTAAAAAAATAAAATAAAAGGAAATAAAGGCTGGAAATGTTGGTTATTTTAATTGAGTTTTATATAAATTTCAACCTCACTACACTTATTTATGGGTGTGAATCATGGCTGGCCACCTTATAGGATCAACTACGTCTAAAGATAATGACAGAATTTTCATTCCAAACTATTGATGAACCCAATGGAGAGCGCAGGAGATTACATAACGTGAAAAGTAAAAGTTTAATTATATGAATATGAAACGGGTCCGTTAACTTTGAAAATCCATTGGAGAAAATAGGGGATTGCACGACGCGGAACTACAGAGTATGTATCAGGTCAATATAATTGAAGTGATGGCATCGCAAAGATTGAAATAGGCCTGTATAGTTTCTTTCCTTGTTAAGGAGCAAATCCTAAAAAGTTAATAATCACCGAGCCGACACACAAACTTTTTAGGGGTAGACCGTGGCATAGGTGGGAGGATTGCGTTAATGGTGATTTTAATTCGCTCCGGGTTCGCTAAGCTTATTATTGGTCTTAGTTAGCGATTAGTAGTTATTAAACATTTAGTCACAACAAATATCTTTATATGAATTAAAAAGACAGTACAAAATATCATGTATGTCGTAATACAAGAGGGTGGTAAAGCAGGGAGCTTAGATTCACTACGGGACAGCATTATAAAGATTGGGTGACTCTTTTAGTTTTTTCCCACATTGTAGTTTTAGTTTTTGTAATATATTATTAATGTATTTAATTTTTAAATATATATTAATACTTACTCTACATCAGATTTTAGTTGGGTTCTTCAAAACGACATCATCAATTTTCATCCCCAATATTTCTTTCTTGTACATTTGTAGATGTGTCACCAGTTGCTAAATCGTTTCTTGGTAACATCATTCGATGCCTTGGAATTGGATGCCTTCCTATACTGTCACCTAGAGTAAAATATTGTAGCTGAGAACAAAAAACTTTTTTTGTCAATTATAAGAAAAATTGTTTAACTCATAACTGAGTACTCTCATCATATAATCGAAATATCCTTTTACAGATTCGTTGTTACGTTATTTTATGTATTACGTTATATTATTACTATATATTACGTTATTCGTTGTTATGTTATTCTATGGAGCTAGGAATTTTTTTCACTTTTTCCATGAAGTTATTTTTTTGTTGGAAATTCGGATGCTTATAGTTAATATACATCCTGATCAAAAGCGAGTTTTATCCGTAATGTATGTCAAAAATTTTAATAGCTACTGAGATGCAGTGCTTTGCCAACATACGCATTATCACTTCCCTATAGCTCGCGTACATAAAAAATTGAAACCAATTCGACTAATCGGAAATCAGATTAGAAAACGCCCTAATTGTAAATGTCACTGCATTCAGAAATCAAAATGTATTATGTTTGGTTGTAAGACATATTTATGTATTTATTCAATATCATATACACGTTTGAGCAAATTCTAGGTCTTGGTCATTCTAGTTCACGAACTCCTTATTTGTTGCAAACAAGAGAAGTTAAATATTGAAGGAAAGCCATCTTTTGTCTTTTTTTCCTTTTGGTTTTTAAATGTATTTAAGTTGGTAATTATTCCGCAGGTTATTGCTTCGAGTTGAGTCACAACACGTTTTAACTTTTCATTCATTTCCCTTTTAATATTTTCCAAAAATACAAGTTGTCACGAGTTTAAGAATGAAAAAGAGAATGTAATTATAAGAAATGTGATTACTTGCTTCCCACCAAAATACAGTTCACTTATTAAAATAATTAGTTTCCTACGTTGCAATATTATTCCAAAGGTGCAGACAGAACCAGCCGGAATTTTCTAAGCTTAAAAATTTAAGTCGGCGAATGATTGCCGGCGAAATATTCAGTGATTGTTCTCTAATAAATATATTTGGTACAAAATTCATTTTTAGTACGAATTTTAAACTCATTTGTATTCAACTACACATAACTACCATTTCTTCAACAGAAATTTATATACGAGGAACCAGAATTTTAAAGTTATATATAATTTTAATGATAGGTTAATGTGAAGTAAATCTATATTGATGTTGGAAAATAGAGACGATTGAACAACATGAATTGATACATAAAACTTCACTGGTTTCTGGTTTAGACCATGTTATCACAGTCATGGAAGAGCAGACTCCGACCACGAACACGAAAGAACCCGATGGACTAGCGGAAAAATCCGACGAACTACGAGTGGACCCGAGTGAACCCGAACGAACCCGAGAGACGGCTATATAAAGCCGCGAGTTGCCGGAGCGTCTTCATTATCATTACGCCTCAAACTAATGATATACAAGGGGATCCTCAGACCTGCCCTTCTCTATGGAGCACCAATGCTCAATAACATATCTCCGACTACCACGAAGAGACTCCAGCAGTTTCAAAACACCATATTAAGGCGTATAGTACGACATACTACACTACAGCGCTCAAAGACAGACATAATTCATGACACTCTCGGACTACCGACGGTCACAGATTTTATAACACGGAGGCATATCAAATTCTTTGATAGCCTCCAACACTGCACTAACCCGCTATTCAGCACATTGAGACAAGCGAGCCGGCCACAGCGCTGGCAACAGTATGTAAGTTCCCTCAGTATCGACTGAGGTGCATTATCATTACGCTTAGTTTTAGTTTAGTTTTAAGTCTTAGTTTTAGTTTTTATAATTTTTCAAACAACCAGTGAGCCCCATCACTGGATATCCGATCCTAGTTATACCCCATGACCTCAATCCTTAAACATCCTCAAAACCATCTTAAAATGCACCCGGTGCAGGAAAAGAGTTGTATATATGTACATATATAAATTTATTAATATACGTTAGTATGTAAGTCTGTTTCAGGTGATCACGATTCCAGGGGCTTGGAAAAAAAAAAAAAAAAAAAAAAAAAAAAAAAAAAAAAAAAAAAAAAAAAAAAAAAAAAAAAAGAGCGTCTTCATTCTCGATCTAGCCTTGAAGAAGCTAGCAGTATGTCTGGCGAAACGTTGGCGAAGAAAATTTTAACATGGTCTAAACCAGAAACCAGTGAAGTTTTATGTATAAATAATGGCCGTGGAAACCTGAAAGAGTATTTAACATGACTTGAATTGGAAAACAATTGGAAGGTGTTACCTCGTCATGTAAAAAAATAATATCAATCATTTTATAAGTTTTTTTTTTACAACTTGATTGTTTTACGTCTCTAAAAGGTCTCTCCATATAAATTATAACTAATCATAAGTTTAAAATTATAATACTTGTTTGTACTATCTAACGAAATAAAATCTAAGTTTAAAATTTTAATTTTCTGTTAAAACAAATTTAATACTTCAAATTGTCCCGTTATAATTCGTTAAAAAACAGTACTTGCACATAACATTACCAATATTACCTCCAATATATGAGCCGTTTATTTTGAAAGTGGCCTAACTCCGTTTTTCAATTTTTTGTCAGTTACCATGGTTACATGTACAACTTCACATTATATATCAGTGAAGCATTTCAGGTTGCTGATATTCCGAGCAAATACGATAAGTTTTTGACACATAAGTTTTCAGAAGTAGTTCAATAACTGAACCGTGTAGTTTGAAAGTGGCCTAACTCCATTTATTTTATACTTATATCAAGATATTTACTATCGATAATGTCTGAAAGCAGTGGTGAAGGGTCGGAAAGGTAATAATTTTATTGTAAATGGAATGAGACAAAAAGTTTTTGTATCAACAAAATTATTAGAAGACGCAATTTTTAAAAGGGTAAAGAATTCTGATGGAGAATCAGTAAACTGGTTACAAATATGCGTTTTGTTAGAAATGAACCGTACAAAATTTTCTATAAGACATCAATGAATGAGAATGAAAATTTGAAAGTCCTGAATTTATTACCACGTCGGGGTAGACCAAGAAAATTCGAAAACATTGTATTGACACCACTCTATAAAAATATCAGACAAATTACAACAGCAAAATTCAAGGACATGATGACCTTTTGTGATATATACCACCGGAACATCATGATTTCTTAAAATCCCTTTCACACGAGCAAAATGTAGATGAATAGTAAATTGTTTTGTAATTTTTTATTTTATTTAATTAAAAAATGTTTTGAATCGCATAAATTGTGTTTCCGAAGTGTTTTAATAATATGTAAAATAAATTGAGTATTGTTTTTTCAATTTGAAGCATCTTAAATTATGTTGAATGGACTTGGGTACCTCCAAATTTTATAATGAATCTGGTTGTTAATTTTGAAAGTGGCCTAACTCCATTCTTGAAAAGAAAAACGCACATTATTCACTTAATAATTGTTACAATTTTAATAGCAACCATAAATTTAACACCCTTAGATACACTTAAGCAGTATGACTCATTAGTATCCTATATGTATATTTTTAAATCCATTGAAACGCAAACTCTTAAATATCTCCATTTGAAGATAAATGGAGGTAGGCCACTTTCAAAATAAACGGCTCATATGTTCTGGTAGGTAATCGCGGTTATTTAACGGATTAACCTTATTAGCATAACGGTCACCTGTGGTCTAGTGGTTAGTGTAACTAACTACTAAACCCAAGATCGCGGGATCGTAGCCTGGCAGGTGGCCCTAGGATTTTTTAAAGGGAGTAAAAAATCCTTAGTTACGCCGTCCTTCGGAAGGGACTTTAAACGGGGACCCCGAGCCAGTACGATGTCAGATACTTGTTAAAAATCCCTAGTCTAATTAAACCAGGATAGGCAAAATTTAGAGCTCCCACTGTAGCATCGTCCGATTAGCCATAGCAGCATAAATTGACGTTAAATGAACAAACAACAAACCTTATCAGCATCGCATACCATAGTTAAATCTGCTTCCAATTTAGGTTGAGCTAAAAGAGCTGCTTCTTTCAGGTAATTTTGCTCGCTTCGAAAGCGGTAACACTTTCCTGGTTCCAGAGGATCGGAGTCTTGTCGTTTTTCTTAGCTCTGTGCGGTTTAATGGAGATTTCACTGTAGCTACCTTTGGAATCCAAAGTCTGTATAAATTTAAAATTATTGCGGAGAGTAGTCCGCAATAGCCAATTTGTTCCGCACTTTAGCCAACTGCGGTTTGATTTCATCAGAGGTGATGTGGTATCCTAAGAAATCTACCTCGCTGAAATACATTTGTTATAACCTTTTCGAGATGCATAAGGTGTTCCTCTAACCTGTTTGAAGCAACAAGGCAACATTGGTGAATCCGATGTGATTCGTAGCCAGAAGAATAGCCTGAGTGTGTGAAGAAAGAGAACGCATCCTAAGTGTTTTTAATAAATCATCGGATACTGAATCGCCAGCAAGACTTCTCAGGAGGTTACAAAGATGCCTGGGTAATGGGAGTGAATAGTACTGCTGGAGGAGTGTGCAGAAACAAGTTTAGGGGTGAGGTTGTGTGGGAGCAAAGTACTGGAGAAATTAATGCATTATGAGGGAACAAAAGTATACAAGTGAACGAGTGATGCCAGGGTAAAACAAGCTAAATCATTGTAGTGCAATGGTATCTGGAACTATTCTACTACAGAAATATAAATTTTATTTTATTGTGTTCAGTTTTTTTTATACATTTTATACATGTAAAGATAAAAGGGATTTTGTGGGTGCTTTTATTTTATACTAGCTGACCCGATCACGCGTTTCTGTGGCTGTTGTAATAGTTTTAAAAAAATATTACGTTAAAATTTGAATTTTAAAGAAGCAATGAATGAATAGAAAAAAATGAATTATATAGATTTTTGATTTTATATTCTATTCATCTTATATCTAAGTATAGAATATAATAAATAAATAATATACAAAATTCTTAACTGATAAACTATAAACATTAGTTTAATGAATGAGGTATATCATGGTTGATTTTTAGTTATGATTATGAATTTTATAATAATGATTTTTAATTATGATTTTGATATTTAATTAATTTTAACTATCAGGCTTTTCAGGAAAAACTCCAAATTAGACTTAAGACAGAAATTAAACACGTATACTTACTTACTAAAACCAGTTTGGACATATGCATTACAAATTTACGGGATCGCGAAGAGATTCACAGAAGACGACTGAAAACTTTTCAGTCAAAAGTACTTAGTCTTATCACCAAAGCACCTTGGTATGCCAATCACAAAATTCTGCATACGGACTTAAAAATACCAACGGTTGACGAACACATACGAACGTACTACAAGCTTTCAAGAAAAACTACACGGACACCCTAACCCATTGATACAACAAATGGCCACGACTCTCATGCCTGAGAACACTAGGAGGAGATTAAAAAGAACATGAATGAAGGATCTATTACTATACAAAATTGAATCAAACCAAGGAAGAGGTACTGCTGGGTACTGTTCTTCTTCATGCCTCTCATGTCATGGTATATTATTTTACTGTCAGCCAATCTGCTGATTGTCATTGTTTCCATTTGAGAGTGTGGATAAATATATAAAGAGAAAAACAAATTATGGCTAATAATATTTTTTTAAATTATAATTATTTATTTCAATTTAATTGATTAAGTTATTTCAATTAATCGATGCAAAATATTTTTTGTTAATCTGTCCTTTGCTAATACAAATAGATTAGCTTACACACGTGTTGATAGTGTTGATAGATTAGACACGTGTTGCTAACACGTGAGCATGCAACATATAATTGTCCATGGGAGAAAAATGGATGTTCTAGGCCCAAACCGCAAATGGACATTGTCTTGCTTTGAGACTTGATGGTCATAGCAAAAGCCAAGCATAGATCAAATTGAAGTCTTTTGAACGGTATTATGGGTTCTGATGATATCACTGGAATACGTGGCTACAGAAAGATTTCTCCATTAAAGATTCCAATCAACATGGCTGCTTCTATAATATTCCCGGTGATATTTTTGATGGCCAAACGTGTGCCATTCCATAATTTAGGTGAATTCAAATTACGCAGAATAATAATAGGTGAACCGAGCTTCAACCAAAGATTGTGTGGTTCACAAAATTCAGTTGGGTAATTTACTGCTTGGTTTTCATCAACAATCGATTGATTTAAAGGACATTGGATTACCTGGTAACAACTGTTATATTTAAAGTTAGTTTCGTCATCAGCATTTTTCGCTGCCAAAATAGCACGATTACAGAGCCAATTACGGTTAATTTAATTATTTTTACATCCGGGAAGACACTCCTAATTAATTCATTTTTTGTCTGAACAACAGTGTTGAAATTTTCAGACAATTTATGGATCGTGTATTTGGATGCTGTTCTATTTCAGCGATTCCAATATCCAGTAGTAGTTTTGAAAATATTTGTGTTGATAGATCATTTTGTAATTGTACTCGCATGTTTATGTTCAATCGAAGTGTTTCGACATTTCGCCACAAAAACGATCGATTTAAACATACATTAATCTCATCGGCAAAAGTAGAGAAAGAATGACTGGTTATGTCTGTCGGAAATCACCAGATAGTAATAGAACAGCACCACCGAATAGCTTATCGTTGTTGTTAAAATATATCATAGTTATATTTTAATTAATTAATTATTAATTACACAGAACCATGGCACTAAATTAAGTGATATTAAATTTTTAAAAAATAAACGCTTGTTTATAACATATAACATTTGTGAATAAACGTAAATAAATGAACACGTGTAAATAAATTGTAGCATCATGGTTAGGAAAAAATATAATTTGTAATAAAAATATCGTGCGGTCATTAATCGAAATAAAATATAGCCTATATTTTAAGTTGGACAAAATTACTTTCCGTGCGAATATGGTTGTTGTTGGCGGGACCTCGTGAGACGTGTTGAAATCTATTGATTTCAAATCACTTAATTAACTGAACGTGAGAACTATCTTGAGCAAAATGAGAATAAATAATTAGCACTGCAAATGGATGATACAATTACTATGAGGATATACTTAACATGAGAGTTGCACTGAGAAAGTAAAATGATAAGTATAACCGACACTGCTACAATCGAAGAAAAATCAATAATAATGGCCAACACATATAACTATGGGGTATGAAGAATAGTTTACATCCTATTCTCTGACCTACTGAATACAAACACAAAATTTCATAAGAATCAGTCATTCTTCATCGGTTATTCATAAGAAATGATTGGAACTTAATTCAGAATCTACTAAACCTACAGAGCTGTATTTGGGCTCAAACAGTAACAAATTTAATCTAATTTAAAAATGATTATCTATGTTTCCCCCCAAAACGCACCGATTAGGAGATACAGGCCAAAAACTGAAATAACTCCGAAAATTTCGAAGTTTTTCTGCCACCAAAAGTTTTTCCGTCCGTTTTTTTCGGTTGCAAACTTGGATTTACCCTACTCAGACATGCCCTTACAACATATAAGAAATTCAGCATCATCAAGCGTCACTACTACGATCGACGCAAATCAATAATAATGGCCGACACCTATCATTTAGGGATATGAAAAGTAGTATAAATCCTATTCTCAGACCTGCAGAATACACACACAAAACTTCATAAAAATAGGTCAAGTCGTTTCGGAGGAGTTTGGTTACATTCACTGTGTCACGATAATTTTAAATATTAGAAGATGTATTGTGCAGGTTTCCTTTTCTTATGTTATAAATAAATGAAATCTCTTTTATCCGACATGTAACATTACCCCTCACTCTCTCTATTTTCGTTGTTGTTTTAAGAACAATGTAGTTTCTTAAACTACAGTACTAATTGTCTTCGTATTATTAGTTCTTACTTTTTCTAACCAAAATAGTTAATCATAACCTTACCTCCAGGGGCAATTCGCCTTTCTCTTGATGTTATCATCCAAGTGTAAAATAATCTTCCGGCGTCGTAACAACGCATTATAACGATGGTATAAATGCCAGGCATTTTACTGGAATCTCCTAGCTCTATGACTGGTTCCATTTATATCTATATATGTAAGTGTATTACACATGTTAAATTTATAATATTTATTTTTTCAGAATAGTTTCTAATTAGAAGGCTAAATACATTGGCGGCCAGTAGAAATGCTTATAAAATTGATAATTTAATGAATGGTCTGGAAATCAAAGATTTTGGTTGTTAGGCATGTGTCCATCTTCAGACGCCAAGACGATTGACTAATTATGATAAACTGTGGGTCTTGTTCCTATCAGCAAGTATAAAGGAAGCCTGATGTTCTTCTCCTTTCAACTTCGCTGCTATTTAACAAAAAAAAATAGCTACATTGTCCATTTAGACTAGTAATATAATTTAACTTGAAAACTAGCTATTTGCTATATTCCTAAATGAAGGTAAATTGTCTTTTCTGTTAGATGTTGTGAAATGAAAACGAATGTTTTACCCGTTAAATACTTTTTTATTAGCAAACGAATACAGTACATTATATATGTTCAAATTAGTAGAATAATTTTTATCAGATTATAGGCTTTGTTGTGTCGCCGGTTAGGTATCCATAATATTAAAAGCACAATGTGACATAAAATCTGTTTATTAAATTTTATAAGTTTACATATCACATGATCACAACTCGTACTGACTCATCTCATGCGCGCGCAACTCGTGGGGATATAACACTCTCCCCCCCCCCGCATAAGATGATGCTGGACAATTTACATGTAAAATAAAATGTCTTTGACATGAAATTAATTAATGGAAACATTAAACTTTTTTTTTTTTGAAAAATACATTTGAAATAAAAAAAAGAATTATTTTACTTGAATTAATTAATGAAATACATCAAACACTTTTTTGTTGACCATACAAATTTAGGCGGTCCGGGGGACGCCGTTGTCTTGTTGAGCGACGGAGTGGTACTTCTGGTGGTATCTCTTGTGTCTCTTATATCTCTTGTGTGTTCGATCGAGGATGGGATATAACAGGCTTGAATCCCTTAATCAAAACAAAAAGTAAATCAAATTACAGTGATTATCATATCTTTTAAATGTATTTCTTCCACGCTGAGGTGTATTTCTTATACATTCGAATTCCTGACTGTTTGCAAAGTTTCGATTTCTTGGGGCTGAAGTTCCTCAACAGGATTAGCTTCCGAGGTTCAATTTTCTCCTAATTCAGGCAGAACTTCGGTGAAGTAGTTATTAACTGGAACATCAATGGCGTCAAAAGGTGCCTCTTGGGGTCGAAGGGATATTGTGGAGTTTTACCATCCTTTCAAAATAGGGCTTAATGGGGATTATTAGCTTCCAATAATTCGACCTCTTCCACCAGATCTTGATTTTTGATGTGCCTCACATTCTGTTTAGCAAGTACAAGGCCAGGTTTAAGCCAGGATGGACCACCATTGGTCGTTCGTCGCTGATTCCTGAAAAATCTTTTATGTGGTGTGCAAATCGTAGCGATTCACTTCAAAGATCGAATGACATAGACAGATAGATTCCTGCAGCGCATTTTCCCAATCTTCGTCTTTCAAACCTTGGGTTTTCAAGGACACTGTAATTATTTTCCATTAGTACCGCTTAGGCGCTCTATTTGTCCATTTCCTTACATGTTGTACAGAGAGGTCCAGCTTTTAGAAGCTCCATTTGCATGCAGAAAAGATTTAACTTCTTTAGACATGAAAAAAGCTCCATTGGCTGAATTTATTAAGATCGGTGTTCCAAACCAGCAGTAGATAGGTCCTTCCAATAGCATAATAGAGGCTGAAATATCATGAAATGCATACGCAAAAGAGAATTGAGAATATACGTCGACGGTTGTGAGAAGGTAAAAGTTACTAATCTTGGATGGGATTTGTCCTTTAAAGTGTAATTTCCTCAAGTAGAGAGGCAGCCTTATAGAGAATCGTAGAAGTTTTAAAAAATCTTGGCTTCCATTAGTTGGGCGATAGATTATGTCGTACAAAAAAATGTGCTAATTTAAACCTCCATCTTGTTATTTTCTCGTTATTAATATTATTTGCATGCTTTCACTGCTGTAAAATAAATGTGAGGGTTTCTCGATCCGTAATTAGTTGAAAATGTTTTCCCGGGAGGAAATAACTACAGTTTCTACGATTGCTGTATCCTCTTTTTCAATCGGTGGGTGCCCACATATTTCAGATTTGGATATTGAATGGAAGAAGAACGCGACTGATAGACCATCTAGGCTTAGAATAGCGACCAAGGCTTGTTTGAGTTACGGACTAGGTAATTATGAAGATGTATCGATGCTAGGTCGAACTTGTTGAGCCCTCCTCAAGCCCAGTTTATCAAGTGCTTCCAATAACATAGTGAATTTTCTACCGCGATCAATCAGAGATGTCTTCGAGGTAAATGTATGCAGTTGTAAAATGCTCATCAGCTATGATAACGGCCTGGAAATATCGATCACAATAAAAGATATCTCTGTAGCTTACCCTTATCTTCAAAATTATTAACAAAATATTTTTATGGGATGACTATAGTTATTAGTGATCCATCACCACACAAATATGTACCTACATAATTTACACACTGCTCAGGACATGTCCGAGCCCATTTCCACTCTTCATGTCCAAAGTGGGACCACAGGGGATCCCAGCGCTTCTTTTCCAACTGCGCCACTACTCAGAACAGTAGAGACAGACATGAGTGGAAAAACTGGCCAATGCCAGAACTGAAATGACATATTTGCAATAGTCTTTAAGTTGACTTCAACCTCCGGAGAGGATTATAAGATTGAGTGATGCTGGATAAGGATTGCACTAGAGGTTTTGTGTGATTGGATAAGTTTGCTTCAAAAGTAGAAATTTTAATTTTAGAAATTTCTTCTTGTGAAATTATGCAACAGTAAGCATTTTTCAGATCTATTGCACTGAAATGATTGACACTAGCGACTTTTCAAACAAACTCGTCAACATTGGATAGGGAGTACGTTAACAACGTCGTTGTAATGATCCTTTTGCAACGTCTGGGTCCAGCGTTAGTTGTGGTAACAGTGGTGGTGATGGAGTTACTGCTGACAAACACAGCGTTAACTGTAGGATTGATATTGAAACAGAGCCATCATCTATAAGGCACCAAAAGAATGTATAACGACATAGGTAAAATATGTTTGACGGTACTAACTGATGTTGAATTAACTTTGAAACAGTTTTTCATACTCCTGAAAAGTGGTATTTTTCGCATTCGATACGTTTCAGTTGTGCCGATGACATGTCGAGCATATATTTCACTTTTCTGTTTGCAATATAAGACTTTGGTACACATTCACTGCGGCCTTATATGTGGTACATTCACTAATTGTCTCAGAAACACTGAAAGAGAGATCGTTGGAAAGTACCTTTACAGTTTGTCTTTTTCTTTCAGTGGCTCAGAAGTAGCAGCAATGAAGTTTTCAAAAGTTGCTATTAATTTTGAATTCCTCGCCAGCGGTTGGTGAATCCGGATTTAGACTGAATTTATCTGGTTTCCAATACTTCTCCATCACGAACACAATGCTTATGCCCGAGGGTTGGACTAGATGTATGGGGGAGGAATTCATTAAGCATGACCCAACAGTAAAGATAATTCTTAGATTGGACTTTGATAAGCAATATTATCAACATAGAGCAGGGTTAACTAAGCCTTTTATGATTATTGTATAAAATAATCTTGCATTTTGTTAGTTACTAATCCATATCAAGTAAGCAAATTTATAAAAAATAGAAAAAGGTAAAAATATGAAAATAAAAATTCAGGATTAATCCATAAATAAATGTACTGAACTGTGCATTGGCCAAGTGTTCCCCAAGGGACAGAAAGCAGCTGATCTGGCATCGACATCGTCTCAAGAATGCACCCTGCTCGACTAGTCTGGTTTACTTTCTGATGGTATACATGCATACAGTCTCCTATAACATCAGAGTTAGAAATAGAAAAACAAGTCTAGGACGTTAATAGTTTTCAGGTCTCATATAACAAGCTAAATTGATTCCTGTTTTATTATGAGCAAAAAGAACGAATTTTACTTTAAGAACTAAGATTCTATCCACACATTTGTAAATTAAAATACAGATTATATTTTCCATCTAAAAGTTTAAACCAATTAGTAGAAAGAAACAGGTTGAGACAAAATCACAAAATTATAACTAATGTTTTTTAGTTATAATTATAAATTTTATAGTTTATAAATTATAACTAATACCAATGTTTGCAATTTTTTGTATATGTATAGTTTCCAAAGTTATTAATGATTTTGAGTTTTAAATTCCCATGTTTTTTATTTATCCATCTATTGTATTAATTTTTTTCTTCTTATGGTTTGAACTTTTCATACACCTTGTTGTTTTTTATGTTTAATTTTGTGAGTTTTATTGTTACCATGTCGTAAAAAACAATGATAGTGATACTTCACTGTATTGGAACATTTAATTTTAATTAAACCTCCTGATTTATTTCAACTAAGTATATCTCAGGAATCAATTCTTTCCTAAGAATTTCATTAATAATTATATATCTATATATATATATATATATATATAAATATATATTATATTATATAATATATATATATATATATATATATATATATATATATATATATATATATATATATATATATATATATATATATATATATATATATAAATAAAGCAACAAGTTGAGCAGCCACACTTAAATAAAAGTAGTATTTAATTTTTGTTTAGCTCAAGATGAGAGTAAATTAATCCCATTTAGTATTTTCAAAAATCAATCTTTTATTATTTTTTTTAAATAGTCCTTCATTACTTTGTGTTATTGAGTGCAGCAGGCATGAACTTTCACTTAAAATGATGTTAATTTTCTTTGCACTAATAGTTTATAATTATTATTTAACAATTTTATGAATATATTGTATATAAAAATAAAACCTGTTAATGAACTTTGCATACATATAAGAAATATTTGTAATTTCAAAATTTATTTCTAGAAGGTCACAAAAGGAATATATAACAAATATACAAAAACAACTTTAAATTTATGTTGATCTTTACTTACACAACAAATTATAGCTCAGTTGTATTAAGGTTGGTTATAATACAAGAATTGTGACAACACTGATTTTTTTTTTAAATATACCAATATTATTAATTTAAAATTTTATTTGATAAATTAAAATACACTACTATTGTGATTCATATTAAGTAAAGAAGACAATCAAATATTTGTATTTTCAATCTCAATCAAGAGACTTGATACAAGCATTATTAAAATTTTAAATAACTATTGTGAATGAAATGATAAAAATATCTATTTTATGTAACATTAGGTCGGTAAGAAATTATTTTTATATATTTATCTAAAATTCATCCAGAGCACATTTAGCTTTTAAAGCATACCCAATTTTGTACAGTTCTCTCCATGATGTAAAGAATAAAAAATGACAATCTAAAAACAAACTTTTTCTCTAATCAAATTTACAATAAAATATATATATAACATTTCGTATCTCGTATAAACACATAAATAAAAGTAACTAAATAAAAATTTGTATTATGCTGTACAGTAGTAACATAAAAGTAAATGGTTTTGTACAAAGTTATTTAACATAAAATTACTTACAAATACAATTTTGGAAGTTCAATACTCCCCATTTTAAAACAATTTCCTCTTAAAATGTTACAAAACTTTTTTAAGACAGTTAAAAAGAAAGAAATTTTCAAATGTAATTTTAAAAAGAAATCACATACAAAATATCTATTGCAGGAATACAATAGACAAGAATAAGTTAATGAGGACGTAATAAGGTTGTTGGGGCCTTATTCTTAAAAACTAGCTCCTAATCAATGTTGTTGGCACTTTTAAAATCGATGAGAGACAAATCTTTCTATACACTTTCTACAAATACTTACAATGGTCAAAATGACAAGACTAATTTTTTCTATAACATATTTTCACTTTATAACAATAACTAACAGTTTATAACAGGACACACAGAAAAAGCACCTGTATATACGGCTTGTATTGTGTCTGATAACATTCTAACAAACCTTAAAACATAAAAAAAATATATAATGATAAAAGTTTTGTTTACACAAAAGTTTTTTTTTATTAATTTTTTTTTATTTTAGCAATTCCCACTTATTTAATCTTAATCTTTTAACAGTCTTTTCACAAGTAAATATCATAAAGCCAAAAATAACAATTGTAAAAAAACAGATAAAATTAAATGAAAGCCAACAGTTCTTTATTCTTTCTGTACATTTTTCCAAAAATATATTGAGACTTGGATTTGAACTTCGTTGGCTAGTGCATCATTATAAATTACTTTATATATATTTTCTAAACCTGAAAATCTACATAAGAAGCTATATTTATTTAGATACATTGGATTTTTATTTAAACAAATATCTAATTGTATTTACTTAATCAATATAATAATTAGAAACGTTTATTGACTGCAGAACTTGAATTTATTGCTTTTTAACTTGATTAAGCAAGACAGCATAAAAAAAAAAAAAAAAAAATCAGTAAGGAAAATCTTATGAATTTAACTTATTGGTTCCTATTTTTAAAATTTAATGCTATACTGTTTAATGTATTTAACAAAACAATTAATTTTATATAATAATAATATGGTTTAGAGAATAGATTTAGTCAAATCAATCTTTATCACAATTAGTTGATTGTATTTAATAGGCTTTATGATGAAACTTTATGTGTTGAATTAGATTTATATTGCTACCATATCTAAAAATGACAATACTTAACCATGTAAACTAAATGTGGCACAAAGGAACATAATAATATTTAAGAGATCTTAACTTGTAAAAAAGAGAATAAGAAAAAGCATAAAAATAATTAAAAATGGTAATTATGACAAACAGGATCGCTAGCAATTAATTTCTAAACTAAACTAGAAATAAAATGACACATTTATTAGGTTAAAAATATGATATATTGGAAACTAGGGACCGAACAGTTACCAATATTTTAATTTTATCCGTTCCCTTGGTTTTTTAAAAATTAAACTTTAATAAAAAAAAATGTATTCAAGTTATGAAAAAAGTGTAAAATATTTTAATTAATTTCAGTTCAATTGAATTTAATATTTCTTATTAGAATGCAAGTGTAGAATATACAATTGCTACAATGGATATAAAAGCAATTATAATGATGGATTAAAGTGGTCAGGGGGTGTAGTCAAAGAAAACAAAAAATAAGTGAAACTTATTTTTTAATTGTGCCAATGTTTCGGACTACGGGGCAAATTGTGGGTGCCTGGTCTGCGGTGTCTCACTTGTCTGCGTGTTAAATGAAACATTGGCACAATTAAAAAGATAAGCTTCACTTATTTTGTGTTTTCTTCGAATGGATGGAGAAAATAATTCTTTAGAATTATCCACTATTTTCCACTCAAATCAAAATAACAATTATAATTTTAAATGCTGTCATAAATATTAACAACTTTAATTGGGAATGATTCGCAGTTTATTTTGCTTGACATATGGCTTTTATGTTTTTTGTTAATTTGGGATTAAATAGTTAAATATTTCAAAATATTGGGTAAATATGAAGTTTTAATGACAAAATAAAATTATAATTATTAAATGCCAAATTATTTCAGATTGAACTCATTTTTCTTTTAATACTCCTTTTCTAAAACTGGAATAAGCCAGATACTGTAGTAAAAAAACTAAAAAAATTTAATACTAATCTTTTATTTTCACTGTTTTTCATTTGATTTTAATTTATACAAAGGAGCCAATACTTAGTCATAATTACCATAAACAAAAAATTAAAAAGGAAGTAATCCTTTTTTTTGATGAAACAATTTTAGTTAAAATAAAATCATGATTAATAATAATTTTATCTGGTCATTTTTCACAAGTTGTCCTGAGTATTCTGTTAGCTTGACTCACTTTATACACATATATATATATAAAAAAAAATAATAATAACAAAACAATTTTATCTTTTATTAAACTATAATGATAAACACTCAACACTTTTAGACACAGAAACTACAAATTGCACTTACTCCTATATGATACACAATGAAGCACGTCCGTTTTTCATACAAGATATCATTTGTATTAAAACTCACTTCTTTCTTATTCTTACGCATTAATAACGAAAATCACATTTGGAAAAAACAAGTCTTTTGCGTCTCACTCTCACAGCTCTTTTGTTTCTGCTTATCTTAATAATTTTTCACGACTTATGTTTTAATAGAAAAGTGTTGGAATGTTACATCAAATTCTAAAACGAAAATAAAAGATCAACACAAATCTATTAAAAGCCATAGAATCAACTCTATAGCAATTATTAATGGGATCAAACAAAAAAGATGCTACTGGTTGTTTATTTAATATTTGGTAGAAACTAAAATCTGATGCAAAATTTTCGAAATAGAATAATCATGTGAAATAAAATGGCTATCATGACTACCTTTTACAACTTGTGATAAATAATACTTAGATAAATTTAATTATTCTGATACCCATGAGAAAATATCAGGGTAATTTTTTTTTTCTTAAAAGAATATATAAATATTTATATATTTACATAAAAACTTATTCCTAATTAATTAATTCTCCAAATTTAATGAAAAAAAAAATGACTATATTCACAATTAATCATTTTTTTATCTAATTTAAGATAAGTAACCAAAATGCAGTTTATTCAATCTTCTATATATGCAAGGTTAAAAGGCAGTCACAATACCAAAAATGAGCAATAGGTCTTTGGTCTGACAAATCGGGACTACCTGACGTGTGACGAGAAAAGAGGGTAACTGGAGCTAAGAGCATTGAGTGACGCGCAGGGCTGTCGCCCTTGGGACAATCGCTACGGGACACTGATCACTGTCCTGGCCTCCTTGGCCTGAGGTTGCTGGTGGTGGGTCGGCGATCCTGCCTTGATACACTTGCCTGTCAGCTGATTCACTGACAAGGGATTGTTAGCATCATGGGGGTTGGCCCCGACTGGTCGAGGAGGCTTGATGTCGTAGTCTCCAGGTGTCAGGGGCGACTGGAGCGAAGGACTGGCTAGGCTGACTGATGGCGAGTGGAGGCTGCCCCCAGGACTGGCGATAAGTCCCGGGCTGGTTAAACTGGACAGACCGGACAGGCCTCCAGGGCTGGAGCCGCTACTCTGCTGGTAGGATTCCCCATCGCAGTCCGGTGATGCTCGAGAGTCCCCAATGCTATCGACACTTCCAAGATTGTCTTCAGAGGCAGTTCCGTCGTCCCCACACTCCTTGTACCGAATGCATTTCTTTTTACGCCTGTAAAAAATAAAAATCCAACTTAGAATCCCAATGTTGATTTCTCAGTAAACATAATTACTGAGAAAAAAGAAAATAAATAAAGAGCTCAATAAATAAAATACCTAATATTATAATTAATACAGAAAATTAAGACAAAGTGGAAACTTTTACTACTTTTAAACTGGAAACCAAGTAGTTTTATAAAAAAAACATAGATCGTATTTTAAAAGTTGATAAAAAATAAACTAATTATGGAATAGCATATTCGGTATATATACAGTCAATGTATGTAGACACACATAAATATTCTATTAAATTTAATTTGAATAAGCAGTAATTATGGAAATGTGACATTTAAGATAAAGAAAATAATATCTACTGGTTTTCGTCAACATAATTATATTCCTACAAGCACATTACGAGCAAAAGGTCAAAAATTTTAGAGTGATCAATTAACTGACCGAAACTCAACTTAGCAAATATTAAAACTCATAACAGATTTATGAAAGCAAACAATAAAATTATCTTTTATAAGAATTCTTTTTGCTATTCCAATCACATCAGTTTTATGGCTAATGTTAATAAAAATTTTATTTATGATTAATTGTTCATTCAAAATGTTCCAAGAAAAGATGTTTATATATGTGTAGTGATAAGCATTCTTATTACAACCTACCAAGAAAAAAGTGGAGTAATAGGAAGTAAGCACCAGTGGACAATAATTGATTAATTAATAAATCATAAGCCCATAAAACTGATGTTGTATTAACAGAAAGCTGAAGAATTATTGTTTGAAAAGTTAACAATAATTCTTCTAGTTATTTTTGCTAAAATTCCAATATTAAATTGCGAATAACCCTCTAAGAGGGAATATCACATAAAGGGATTAAGAAACAAATCAGGGAGTAATCAAACAACTAATAAAACAATCACAAAAATAAAATAAAAACAGTGATGAGGCAGAAAAATAAGTTCTTTTTTAATTAAACAACCATTGACATTAACTTATCTGAACTGCAATACACCAAATCTTGAACTAACTAATCAAAACCGGGTTCAGAATGAATATTCAATTAATATTAGATATTTGAGCTATCTTGCCAGGATTATTTTGATTGTTTAAATTTTCATTGTTTTCTGGGAGTTTATTAACCTTTCTAGAGAATAGCACTTAACACCTGGCTCAAATATATAAGTAATAAAAGTGAACAAAAGCAAAACTGATTAAGGATAAATTTAGTTTTCCACTTCTGCTCATTACAAAATGCTTGCAAAGTAAAGATAATAATAAGTGGGAATCACAAAGATATTAATTGTCTAAATTTTATTTTTAAAAATTCAAACGATAATGATAAATTCCAAAAACTAACAATGATAATGTACTAATAGGTTGGGTTAGCTCGGAGTCGATTAGTGTTAATGATGAAAAGCAAATTAAAATTACACTATATATATATTGGTCAAGTAGGATCAAAGTATCTAAGATTTCAGACTAACAAAGTATCCTGCAATCTCAACATTGATTAAATTAAATATTCAGATGTATATATTTTTTTCATTCATTTCTAAAAATTGATTAAAAAAGTTTAATTTACAATTCTAGATTCTCTAATGTTGTATAGAGATTTGCATTTTAGTATGAACTCATTTATCTGCAATAGTAAGAACAAAGCAACTATTATAAAAGCCCAAACTAGGGCGGTACAATTTTAACTTTTCAACCAATAGGAATCTAATTTATTCAAAATCATTTGCCTTGGACAAGCCGATAGGGGTGCGTTGCAAGTATTAAGCTCAATGGTTACTTGCCTTATATGTTTGTTTCATTTTAACAAAATTATTTTGGACTTGGACACAATATAAAACTATGAGGAACTCAAGGAATTGATCCTACTAATCAATAATCATAGGTGATAAACATTACATACGCTAACCGTTTTATTTACTAATAAACTCTTAGGTGGAATGATTAATCAAAAGACAAGTCTCTAACAAAAATTAGATTATAAAGAAGAATGGCAACAATGTTACAAGCAAATTTCTCACGAAGATTGACGATTAAGATGGTCATATATAAATGCAAACTATCTATTTTTATCTGTCTGCAATTTTGATCGAGTTTAAAAATCATGAATATAAATATTGAATATTGAGTTCACCCAGCCGCCTCTCCTATTAGCCCTGAAGATGACTACAAAGTAGGTTGAAACGTTGGCACAAATAAAAAATAAGTCTTGACTTATTTGGTGTTTTTTTTTAATGCACCCCTCAACTATCTCCATCCTCAAGAAATATTGAATTCATTTTAATTAACTTATTTTTTATATAAATTATTTTAAATGAGAATTGGAAACACACTGTAATTATTTAAAATTTTGTAAGACATTTTTAACTATTTTATAAAAAGAAACTGAAGCATGACAAAAATTGGCAACTTACTTAAATATGGTGTAAAAATAATGGGTAATTATTCCACAGGTTGTTGCTTCGAGTTGAGCCACAAGTTTTAACTTTTTATTCATTTCCCTTTTAATATTTTCCAGATTCAAGCTATAGTGAGCTTTAGTATGGAAAAGAGAATGTAATAATGAGAAGTGTGTATACATCGTTAATCATTTAATGTAAAAATGAATGCTTCAACTAACATATATCACCTATACGTCAAAATGTTGGTTGAAACTTTCATTTCTTGATGGAATGATTACTGAAATCAACTCATTACCCATAATTATATTCTCTTTTTCAAACTAAAGCTCACGATAACTTGTATTTTTGTAAAATATTAAAAATGAAATGAATAAACAGTTAAAACTTGAGGTGACTTAACTCAAAGTGACAATCTGCGGAACATATACCAAATAATGTATTAAGTATATAGTATTCAGGGATCATAAATTTTCTTAATTTAATGTTGAAAGAAATTAATACTTAAATCACAAAACACACTTTGCTAGTTTTACAGAGCTATGACATTACTTGAACTACAGTGCAGTAGAACAAAGCGAAAATAATATTGAAAAAAATTAACTAATTTTACAATGCTAAAAATGGCTAAAACACTCACAAACCTAAAAAAAATTCACAAAAATAAGCAATTGATAAGGTATTTAAAAGATTAAAAGTTAAAAACAAAGAAAAGAAAAAGGTATTGGCTCGTGCATAATAGAAAAGCGAAAGGTTCACTTCATAATACAAAAATCATAAAAATAAAAAGATAAGAAAAAAAAATGAGTGGCTGTTAAATCATTCACAGCGCACAATGTGTTACATTTAAGAAGAAGTGTTTGGATAGACAAAAATAAAGGAAAAACAACCACAAAAAAAAAAATTATAAAATAAAACAACAAGCAGAAACACGACATCAATCCATCCATGAAATATCCACCGACTCACAAACGGATCCCCGAGAGTGATTGTGTCCTAGAGGTTAACATAAGTTGGTTCTTGCGGGGAGGAAGCATTGTTAGCCGCTCCAAAGCCGGCGTGGACGAGCGCAGCGGGGCCTAGCCCCTGCCCGCCTAGCTCCGGGCTGCCGGAAACCACATCAATCATAATCACACATCTCGCTAGTAGTTATATCTTCTAGCTCATTTTAAATCTTACAAGTAATATATATGTATATATATATATGTTTAACAACATAATAAATATAATAAGAATAATCACACACACTTAGGCACACATTTACACAGCCATATCACATAAAATTACACAAATCTATCGTCGAGATTGCCTACCAATAATTTTGCCTGAAGTAATTACCTAGAAATAGAGTCTTAAGAAAAAGATCCGTTTCATTCATAATAAATGGAGTATAAATACAAACTTGATATAACAACCAATGGTAGTTAATAATAATCAATAATTTAGAAATGTCAAAAGAGATATTTTAAGATACCCACAGAACTAATACTAATGCGGGACAATGTATTATAATTACATATATTCAGCAATAAACAATCAGAAACATGGACCTCAGAATGAATTTTCAAAGTTGATCAGCAAAGTTTTTGCATACCTAGTCTCAGAAAAACAGTAACCACAATACCACAGAATTAGCCTAAATATCAAGATAAATAATGATCCAATGAATCTGCGAAAATACAGTAAAGCAATAGTCACACATCTGTTTTCAATAACAAATCTAAAGTAAAAAAATTCACAATCTGTCAAAGGTACTATAATCTGTCAAAATTTCTAAACAATATACCAATATATAATTCTAAATTGAGAATACTGTGCTCATCGATCAACTGTTTTAAGTATAAAATATCCATTGTTAATTTTTTCTGGTAACAATAAAAATATTGGAGAATAGAAACGACCAAAAAGTAATTATAAAAACCTAAGATCTCAATAATTCTATTTTGGGCTTGCTCCCTTGAAGATAACTCTTTGTCTAAAATAAAAATTGAGAGGAATGTTATTTCTTCAAGTCATAGAAACAAGTATTTACCTTTGCAAAGCAAATTATCTTAAGCAAACTAAACTCCTAACAACGTTGCCTAATCAAACAAATTAATAAAATTTACTGATTTTATGATAAGTTAACTTTTAAATTTAAGTTCTGTTCATTAATATTTAACAAATCTTTAAAAAAATATAATAAAAAGATACTTCAGAATCAAAAATAATCTATAAAAAGATCAGAAGGTAGAAAAATTTCAGTAATTCCAACAATGGCCCACTTAATTCATTTCATAATATCATTCAAACAATCATACATACACATGATAGTTGTTGGAAAACAAGTTATACATTAAATAAAAATAATAATAAAATATCTATTTACCTGCAAGGCTTACACCACTGGCTCTGCTGATCCAGACCGTACCTTGCTCTACACTTTTTCATAGAATTGCCTGTAAAATTACATGAAAAATTTGATTCATTAAATTAAATATTGAGAAACACATATCCAAATACCACCAGGTGTCAGAATATAACGTTTTTGAATTTGAGATATACATTTTTAAAAAATAAAAAGAAGGTAAATCTATAACATAAGAAAAACTTATAATTGGTGTAGAGGTACTTATACACCTATATATATATATATATATATATATATATATATATATATATATATATATATATATATATATATATATATATATATGTGTAATAACATATAGAAAGAATTCTTTATAAAAACTTTCTACATTATACACTGAGAGGCAAAAAAAGTGGTCAGTCACCATTCCGAATAACTGAAGAACACTTTAATCCAAAATTTAATTCAGCCATCATGTAATTCACATCTAAACTAAAATTACCATTAGTATGACATGAGTAATCTAAGTGAATAAAGTTAGGCAATTTTTACAAGAATAGCTGTGAGAATGAAGTGTTACTTTAATAGAAGAAAATTAAAATTTTCTTTTTTACAGGGATTGATGTAGAACCGTATTATTTAAATTAAACCACACTAAAGAAATGAGAAATATAGTGTCATAATTATATTTTTTAAATATAAAAAAAAATAAATAAAGCTCCATTAATTCCTTTGTAAATTAATATAAATGAATTGATTATTTATTGATAGCAAAGCTAAACAAATGAAGAGTGATTACTTTTTCCACCTCTCGTTAATATAAAATATTATAAAATTAAAAAGCCTCACACTAAATATTTCTTAAAAAGAACAACAAGCCTAAAAATAATTTACCATTAGATAGGTAATTGTTGTATGGATGGGTCAATCATTTCCTCCAATCAGAATGGCCCTAATGCAGATATATTCTAGTTATATCATAAAGCCCACAACTAATAGGAATAGTAATTATAACTAATAACTATTACTATTCATTAATATTCGAAAGAAACACAGTGCCTCATGATTCACAGAAATGCAATGGCTTAATAATTATTAAAATAGCTAAAATAAAATTGAGTAATTACTATTAGAAAACATTATTTTAATCCTGCTGCTATTTATCAAACATTGTAAAAATTAAAAACAATCCATAGAATTTAACCTACATCTCCATAATTGAAAATATATGATCATTGACATGATTTATATATAATTTATTTTTAAAATTACATATTCTATAATGGCTAGTATGTAGTAAAACCTTAGCTAATAATTTATAAGAAAATGTAGTCATAACTAGTCAAAAACATGGTAATTTTTTTATAAAACAATATTTTAAATCACTCACAGTTGGAGGTGCAACTGAATTGATCCACCCATACAATCTTGATCAAAACCAATAAGTAAAGTAAAAAAAGGCAAATAATTAGGTAACTATTAAAAATTATTGTACTTTCTAAAATAATTTGATTAATATTAATAATTTCTATATTTCTCATCATATAAATTATATAATTTTAATCATATTAAAATCAAATTAATTACTTTAATGCAGATATTACTATGGTAAAAACATGATTTTTTTTTTTTAACTGACACCTGGTTTGTAATTTAAAAAAAATTAAAACATAATATTACAAAGTACTTTCTACAATTAAATGAATTCATAGTAAAATTAATACTAAAAGTCTTTTAATGAATATAGTTTACAGTTTGTATAAAATTCATGCTGTTAGTGCGTCATGCTTTTTAAAAAAGAAAATAACAATAAAATATAAAATTGGCATGCAATGTTTGGGGTTCACAAAAGCCTTTATCATAAAATAAAAAAGTAAAAAAAACAAAAAAAAAACAAACAATGTAAATATGGTCATTCGAGCATAGATTGCAGTTTGGAGTTTACAGAATGACTTTTTTATTTTATTACACTCATAAATTTTTAATAAATACAAGTCATAATTGTTATGTAAACTGATAATAAGAAAAAGTGCTTAAAGGCCACCATAATAGTCAAACATCCATACAACTTCATACTGCAATAGCTATTTGCTTCCATCGTTAAAATATTACGATATTATATAGAATAATGTAAAAAGGTTCAGTTCTTATTGCTTTTAGATTCCATAAAAATATTTAAACATGCAAACAGCCAACAAACACCCCTTTAAAAATAAGCAAATTTTCCATAATTGTAACTGACTCTGTTTTTTTTTTTTTATCCTCGGTTTGATAGAAAAAGTAAAAGCATGACAAAAATAAATATAAAAACAATAGATTAAATTGTTAAAATATCCAGATTGGGCAAAGATAACAAAAGTAAAACAATAAATATTAAAAAAAATTAACCAGCCGCCTCTAATCTTAAAAATGTCCAACAGATAATCACAGAGTCAATTTATCGTGCTTGAGGATGGGGAGGGGTTAAGGTAAAAGGTTTTGTTCAGGAGCAATGCCTCAAAATAGTAGAGAAAATATAGTAATAATAAAAAAATGATAAACAGTAGATAATAAATGTAGTATAATAACAATAAAGAATAACGAAACCGTCAAACAAGCTAAAAGAGCAAATTGCGCAATTATAGGGAGGGTGGGGTGTTGTACCTCCATCGTTTGTTTCTTGCTTTCGTTTCCTCTTCTTTCCGCGAGTTGTATTCGCCCTGCTAGACCAATCAGGGTAAAGCTGCATATGCAGCTGCCTCTCTCTACGTGCCAGCTCATAGTATTTCGCTTGTTCTTCTCTTCCGAGGGCATGCCACTATAGAGTGAAAACGAAAATTAAACCTAACATGACTATGACTTTTAATTGCTGTTTCTTTTGCCTACATCTGATAAAATGAAAATTAAACCCACTCGACCTACCAATTTCGAAATTCAAAAACAGCGCCACTGACACAAAGGGAAAGGAAATGGAAATGAGAGTGAAAGGAGCGTTTGATGGCCGATTGCTGCACATTACCCTTTGGGCAACACTTTTCATTTTCTGTTTCTAAAATTTTAAAATTCTATGTATGCAATCCTAGGAGGCACTTGTCGAATGACCAATCGAAGATGCCACTCTTCCAGTCTGAAGAATAGCAGGATGTGATACAAAGAGCCTTTGTGTAAGTCAAGACACCACAAGTAAAATAATACACATAAAATAAAAATAAAATCCATTATTGAACCAATTAATATAATACACCAATCATATAGAAAGAACACTTATTGAAGGAGTGTGGTGTTTGAGATTCACTTAAGTGTAAGCATAGTATATCACAAATTGCTTTCAAATATAGTTACAGTGGCATAAGAATGAGGAGGGTATGAAGCATAACACAACTGGTGGGTTATACTTCATACCAGGAGGGTTATTGGTCATATCTTAAAGCAGCTAACTTATATTGACTTGCCCAATCCTTATACACCATTTTAATCTTGTTAATTAGATAAAGGGGCATGATCTGATAGGCAGTAGTGCAAAGTACTTGAGAAGAGGGAAGCCAATGCAAGCTAGCAGGAACTAAGGAAGAAAAGGTTATTTAATGGTTAAGGGTATCTTGGAGGCCGTGCTGTACCTCCGGAATCTGTGATGGTAACGCGTTCTTTCTTTCGCTTCTTCTTCTTCGCTCCATATCCATAATTATCTCGAGCGCTCCACCCAGGATACAGTTCCATGTGGAGTTGACGCTCGATTCTCGCCTTTTCATAATACTTGGCCTGCTCCTCTCGAGTAAGGCTGTGCCACTAAAACCACCGCCCGGGTTTGATTTTTTAATTTATCACAAAACAAAATATCTAAACCTATCTCCACGACAAAAATTAATTAAACAACTTTTAAAATCCACACAGCATTTAAATAGAGTATTGATCCCTGTTTTGATTTTCATCAACAGTTTAAATATAAAAACATTTTATCTGATATTTTAATAACTGAAATGCTGCATAATAAAAGTATTGAAAATAAGTATTTACTAACATCGAAAAATAATTCATTTACTAAATTAAAATGTTTTGCAATTAAAAAAAAAATATAAAATTGAAATGAAAATAAATAATATAAATGAAATAACTTAAAATTGAGTATAATGAAAGCATGAATTTGAATTTGAATTAACTCTTTAAAAACCTTTCAGATCAAAAATTTTCAGTTCTTTCAACACTTATAATATACTTATTACCTCATTTATTATATTTTCAAAATAATTTTGATTGAAATTTTTGAATTTTTCAATGGCTGTAACTTAATAGTAATAATCTGTACTTTACTAAACAAAACAATATTAATTTTAAACCCTAAAACTAATCCTTTAGAAGTAAAAATATCATAGTATTTATAACAGAAATGTAAACAAAAAGATAAGAATAAGCATTAGAAAAACACTAGCTGGTGATGTATATTGCTGTTAAAAAATTCGACTTTAAATTAAATTAATAAAAATTTCATTACTATTATTTATTAAAATAAAATGATTTCATTATCACATGATTTTCAAATACTATAATATTGTGGACTAATTGTAGAATTGTAATTCAATTTAATTTAACATTCTTAATATGCAGCTCCCTCTCACTCTCTATCCATTTCTCACTCAATCAGAAAAATAGTAACTTGATAAATATTAACAAGCATTAAAAAATCAAATAACAAAAAATGATAAAAATAAAAATCTATTAAATCAAAGTAGGTAATAGGCAAATGATACATAAATTTAAAATTCATGATAAAGTATAAAATAACAGAAATTCATGTATATTTTAGTCAAATTAAATTAATTATAGAAATGAGATGCAAAATACACATTTTAAATGAAAGACCTATTTAATCTCTTGAGCAATGAATTAAAAAAAAAATAATTTGATTAAGTATCGAAATATAGAATTTTCATGGAGTTAATTAAACCATGGTGAGATAAAGTTTACTCTTTAAAATTCTATTAAAGATGAATTTCCCGTTATGGATAAACAATATTCATTATATGTGAACTGAAAGGTTTTTATAAAATTAAAGACAAAAATCATAATAAATCAAAACAAAATAATTATAATGTATGGGCTTACCCGTCTACCCAAAATTTGGTTAATGGCAGCGCTTTCCTTGAGAGTGCATTCCGCAACCACTTTTGCTCGCATCTCTTTCATGTAGAGCATGAAAGCGTTCAGTGGTTTCTTTATGTGAGGCTTTTTCTTTTCTAAATTAAAACAAAATAATTAAATCATCACTTAATCGATTAAAAAAATATTTAGCATATCACAAGTCTATAATAAAAAAACATTTTCAAACGCGTGAGCGCAGTAATCTAAGTTAATTAATTGAAATTATCAATACATAAACATAAAATAATCAAGTCGATTTGTAAAAACCATATCAAGCTGTAGGTAATAATATAATAATAGGATATATCAGTGTATAATAATGGATAAGATAACGTTTCACATTAGACATGAATATATATTCACAAAATATGGTATAAGGAAATCTTTCTACCTTGATTGTTACTTGTGTGAGCCGAGTCTTGAGATTTCGAACTGTCGTTAGCAGAGGAAGATGATTTATGATCCATCGAAGAAGACCTGGAATATCATCATATCATTGTAATCACAAAAAAACAGAAAATTATTAAAAAGATGCAATCAAATGGCTACATATGAAATCTACTCTAAAGCTTATCAATTACCATTTCGACACCTTTTCTTGTTTATCAACTTTCGATGGTACTGGAGGCGAAGTTTTCAGAGTCGGAATGTTCAATCCGGATTGAGGTAGCCTGATCTCCAATCGTGGTACTGATATGGACAATTCCTTGTGAGCAGGCGGAGGCCTGGCCCAGGGGTTAGGAGGCAGAAAAGGCATGCTTCGCCCAGCAAGCAAGTTGGAGTGCACCAACCCGCCCATATACATGGCTGTCAGGAAGCTCTGTTCGCAGTTGGCCAAGCTCCTGATCATGCTGTACACACTGTTGTAGCTAGAATCTGGGTTCACACATTCATCGGCTTTTTCACCATCTTTCTCTTCGCTCTCATCACTTTGACTATGACTATCTTCGACGACTGGTGAAGGTGCAACAATAGCGATGGGCTTTTTCTTGCAAAGGTTTAGAGGTTCGCAAACTTCTTCCTCCATCATGATTGTAAATAAACCAGTTTAGACTTAACGATTAGGTGAAAAGAGTAACTCGAATAATTTCAAAAGAGTAAAAAACTTATATCACAATTATTTAAGATCTGATTAAAGTGTGAACGATAAAACACCCTGTAGAGACTATATTATTGTCATGAGCTTAGCTATTATCAAGTATACAAATTTTACAAAACTATTATTTTTTTTTAGGGTAAAAAATATCAATAAGCTTGGATCATAGGATTATCGTATACTCTATCAAATCACAAACGTTATAAAAAAATAAAATTTATGTGGGTCCATCCCAAAATTCACATTCTCAAACTGTCAGTTCACCAACAACAAACAACACGGCTAAGGTACATGGAGTATTAGGTGTGAGCTGTGAAAATGTCATCGGATACGATCACTGGCACTCCGAACATGAAAACATCACTAAGCAGCGATAGTTTCTCTCGAATTCTTCTTCATCACTCGGCGTTGCAAGAGTCAGCGATCGCGGAAGAAGCTGAAGACGGAGATGTTGACCGAAACAATTTTATGATACGGGGTGAATCGTAATTTTACCCAGGATGCAACAGGGGGGTAGTAGGAAACAAAAGATATTTCATCGGTGACGTCAGTGTAGGCCGTCGATAGTCGGACGCGATCGAATGTGCGAGGTAGCCTCATGGGCGAGAAGACACCCCAGGAAGGCGGGCGATAACAGAGGATTGAGATCGATGGTAGGCGGGGTTTAAGTAGGGTCAGGTCGTCCCGCGTCAATAGTGATAAAGAGAAGAGTCATCAACTAGCGAAGGCAACTGAAGGACTGTAGCCATGTACCACCTCTGCACTCCTGAGGTACCTTCTGGTGGGGGTAGGCTACCCCTTCCTCCAAGTACCTTTACCTGCCTCTTACCGGGTCGCCGCAGAGGCCGGGGGCTGTCTCGCTAAACAAATTAAGAATCAGTTTTGATTTGGTTAGTATTTATCGACCCGTTTCAATTGAAAAGAATGAATTAGGAACATGCGCCCTGTGTCTGTTTGCCGACCGGTGATGCACTCTATGTTCCTCAGAAAGAACTAATGTAGTTTGTTACTCCCCGCGGCAGATGGCATCGGCATCCCTTCTCGCAGAAACTTATCCCACGCGAGATGTTTTCATTTTCGCCGCCTGTAGGCGGATTAAACGTATAAACAAACGGTTTACATGATAGCTTGGTCAAGCTACCTGTTGCCGTCCCAATTCCCCTAATAACAAAAACAAATAACCAAGAAATTGTTGAAATATATATATATATATATATATAATATTTTAAACAATATATTGGAATTTTTGAGAACGGAATTTCGCTCCCGCGATAAAACATAAGATTCTTTACACTTTTTCTCATAGATTCTTAATTTTAAACTTTATTTTCATTAATAAATTAACTTTTGAGTATTTCCGTAGTTTAGATTTTTAAACAAATCTTCATAAATTTCTCGAAAAAAACCATTTAGAATACACGTTCAGATATTTAAAAATAAATTCAAGTGTATAATAAGTATGTGGTTATAATAGTCAACATATTTCTTGTAGTTGGCTATTTAAGTAATTATAAAAAAAATATATTTCATATTGAATTAATTTAGCCTAACTAAATTTTCATAATTACAAAAAATCTTTCATCAATTACATACATTATTAAAACAATTATGAATATACTACAAAATCAACAATGGCAGAATAATTATTAAAAATTATTTTAAATATACGCTATAGTTTAAACTATAATATTAACAGCATGCTACTAAACAAAGGAAAAAGAGAGAAAGTGCGGGCAGGTATAGGAAGGGTGTCACAAAGTCTCACTAATCTGACATGAAGGAAGGACCCTTTTGCAATTAGTTCGCAGGATTATTTTTACTGCCCCTCCTTTAAGTTTTGGCAGATTTATTAGGGAGATAGGCAAAATACTAGGAAAGGATTACTGCGAGTTATCATATAAATGAAAGAATTGTTTAAACAAAGAAAAGAAAAAGTTTTGAAATGTATTTTCCAATGTTCATAATTATTATTATAATAAATAATACCCAATAGTCATACTTATAAAAGGAAAGAACAATAGTTAATATTTTTTATCGATATTACTTTTAATTTATAACAGGCTAAAGTGCCATTTTAGGCAAAATACTTTGTTAATGCATAGCTCACTAAGAAGAATTTTTTTTTAAAAAGAAAACTTCTTTTTTTTAAATTTTTATCAAGAGCAACTTATAAAAATATGATATGAAAAACGAACAAGATATTTATTCTAGGAAAAAAATCAGATTTTTTATTTTTCCGCAATAAAATACCATAATTTTGACTAGTAAAATTTTTCTGGTTAACCATAGAGTGAAATATTTGGACTCGAAATACGACGTTTAAGAAAATCGTAAATTCATTTGGGTGTTCAGTTTTCGTAAAAATGATTTTTGAATTATTATTAACATCGAAAATTTTAATGTTAATAATTATTATTAACTTAGTACTAGCTTAAAATTATTAATAAGGAAATCCAGTGGTTTCAATGTCATTTAACACTTATCCCACATCAATTTTACAGTTTGTCCGTGGGTCACGATGAATTTCTTATTATGCGTACATATAATGTTAAAGTAAAATAAGAAAACCATATGAGCGATAATATTTGTTTAAATAAATTATATTGCTATCGTTCAGGAGCGCCGGTCACAAGTGGTCCTACGCAAAGTTATATGCCCACACCGCATGTTATACAACGTTTTAACCAAATATGTTAATAAGTTAAAAAACACATATTTAAACAATAACATGTAATGTTATTTCCAGAGAACGTAATTAGTCTTATTTTTAGAAATTTGTACGAGCTGAAAAGACGTACTAATTGGTTTTTAAAAACCTTTACCTGACGCCATATGTTGCTACTTAAAAACCTTAAGGGTGAAAACCCTTTCTAATCCCCCCTTCACTTGCAGATATCAGTAGGCAAGAGGTTGCTCTCAGCGAAGGGCAGTAAACAAGAATCTTAATTTTTCTCAAAAATAAAGTGTGCAAAAATGAATAGGGATACGACTAATTTTGTCGTATTTGCTTTGCCTAAATATTATTTTTATTATAAAAATTATTAATACTTATTAGAAAATAGCTTTTGCCAGCGGATTCGCTCGCGTGGAATTTGGTCTGCCACATATACAAGTTTCGTGACAGATCATTTTAAATAAATAATTTAATTTTTTTTAACTATAAGTTACTCGTACATCCAAAATTTTTCAGATGTCTAACTTCAAAACTGACGGATTCCATACAATCTCTGAACCCCTATTATATTAAGGGGGAAAACCTTGGGAGTGGAATTATCTAAATTCTTTTCTTAGTGCTTATTTAAGCTATACAAAGAATTACAACTTACACGTGTCATTTTATATTTATTTTAGTGTGCTATGTAATGTTCTTACTAAAATCTCATTTTTTCACTGTCAGGGCATGAGTATGAGACTAACCTAGTCTCGAAACGTCGCCTAAGAACTTCAAGAAGGACTGAAACACGAGAACTAAAACGCAATATATTTCCGTAACAGTCAAGATAAGCAGAAACCAATATATATTATTTTACCATTTATAACATTGGTATTTCTTTTAATACTTTTTTATATATAATAATATTTACTTTAAAAAAAATTGAAAAAGGATTTGGTTGTTGTTGGAATTTCTCGCCGCGAATTAGCCCAGCACAGAGGGATGCTGTTTTTGTATTTTTCTCTGTTTTAATTAGCATTTATTTTTTTTAATTAATATTTTTTAGTGTTATCACTTCTCTAAAGTTTATTTGTGCTTAGAGATTTTTAACACTTCAATGGCCGTTCACACAACATATGTGTGATGTTACCGCCGAAACCTTTTGGACGGTACCACAATTTTTGGGCGATTGCGGTCACAAGTTTGGATATTGTGCCTTAGATTTTAGATAGCTACGGTTTTATTTCATGCTTTAATTTAAACAATTTTAATTAACACTATTCCGTACTAAACCATCCAATTCATTTCGTATCCAATCCTAACAATCCAAAATCCTTTGTAAAATCCTCAATGCTCCTTATTATGCTACAAACAAACTCATCCAATATGATCTTAATATCCCATATGTTACTGATTTGGCCCAAACTAGATACCTATCCTTCCATGACAAGCTCCATACTTGAATCCGCTAGTCTTTCAACTTGCTTCCCATACTGTTGGAGTGCTACCGATGGGTAGTTTCTCCACAAGTGTTTTTCATGCCATTTTGTACATATTAGCAGATTTATTTGTAATATTATTATAGTTGTAAATATAAATAAATTGAATTAAAAAAAAACACTCTTTCGTCGGGGTCAATTTCGTTGGTAATAGTGGTTCCGTGTATATGAACATCTAAATATAGATCGTAGACGAAAATAAAAATGAATACACAAAGTGATCATCGTATTTTTTATGTTGAAAACCTACATATTCTATGTGTAAGATTTGATATGTTCTTTAAACTGTTTATTTTCACACGTTGAATTATTTCATGAATTTACATAATGTTATTTTTTTTTAAAATTAACTCTTCTAAAACACTGCTGGCCCCTGGCGTCATTTGACTGCCTAGACGTGCTGCCAGTAGTGTAAAAAAAAATCATATTATTCCTAGGCAAACACAATCAAGTTTAGGAAGAAGTAAAATTAGTTAAATAAATGTGAAAAATTGACGTGAGTGCACCAATCTGTTTATAATAATTAACAATTAATGATAAATAACAAAACTCTCTTATTATTGAATAATTTATTGTAAAAACCCTTGAAGAAGTAAAGCGGATCGGCAAGATAAAGAGATAAAAGTTGTAAAGTACAGCAATATGCAGAATATTTCTTTTCAGGTAAGAACTTCCAAGTCGGATTATTTATGACGTATCAGGTATAGAAAAGATAAAAGTGGCCATGTTGTAAATCATCTATTTCTTCCTTTTCGAAAGTTCTAGGAGCACAATAAGAAGAATAAGTAACAAAAACAACACGTGATAGAAAAGTTTAAAATGTAATTATTATTAACAATAGGCCCTCTGATTATAAATCATAAATAATTGGATTTAAAAAGCCTAAAAGTCTAAAAGAATTTTATTAAGCCTAGCAACACTAGGATAAACCTTTGTCTCATTTGTTTATTTCATTATTTATTTATTTCATCAACTAAGACGTGGAAGACTCCACACATAAATAATTGTACAGATACCAAATAGTACACAACGTAATATTAAAAGGACTAATTTCAACTGAGAAGAATAAGATATTTTTTAAACATTTAATAACGACATTTAGATATAAAATTAATATACTATTCCTTCATTTATTTATTTTTTATGATAATTCGAAAGTTTAATAAAAACTTATTTGTAATAATTCTTAATTTACTATTTTAAAGAAAAGTTTTTACTTTCTTTTATAAAATTATTTCATTATATGATGTTTAATTTTTATTCTTTATACTCATTTTAATTAATAATAATAATGTATTCATTTAAGGTTATGTTATACGCGGGCTCTGGAGCAAATGCAATAAAGACGAAATAATAAACAGTCATATAAATACAATTTTTCTGAATTTTACAAGAGGGAATTAGTAGGAAAATTTTTTTTTTACAAAAAAAGGGAATTTGTCCTGACTAGTTACCTACCCCAGTAAACAAAACATTGAAGGCATTGCCAAGAATGTGCGGGAAAAAATAATATATAATAATGAAATATTTATATACTTGAAAAAAATTCTTATTAATTGCTGTGCTTATTTTTAATTAAATATTATTTTACATAATATCCAATGACAATTATTGTCGAACATTTAGATGAAAATTCCTGAAAATGCGCTAACCTAATAAATTATAAAATTATCTAATAAAAAATATTAAATATATAAAGATCTTAAACCAAAACTAATCATCTTGAGTATTAAGACTCATGAAAAGGAGACAAAATGAAAACGATTAACTTTATATTTGAATGATGGTTTCTGATCGTAATTCAAATACCTTGATGGTTTTTAAAAATATTCTAGTTAACTTGTGTGTGATAAACCTAGTCAATTAAATACGTTGAAACGTTCATAGGTATTTTAGAAAAAAATTTAAATGTCGGTAAATAAATCTATAAAATTATGATTTATCTATAAATAGACAAACAATAAGATAAAGTGGCATATTTAGATAAGACAAATACAAGTTCAACTTGTTTCGCTTAAGGAAAAAGTACGGATCTTTGAAACTTGGCCGTGCAATCAACTGTTGGACAAGGATTTGTCCCTACTTAACTGAAATTCACTCACTGCTTTCCCTCTTTCCGTAAAGACGCATTTACACCAAAGTCTTACACTAAGTTTTCGACAAGTTGCGGCAATTTGTTGCTTTTTTTACAAAATACAGCAACTTTTTTTGTCTTCCACTCGTGGAGAGACAAATCTTCCACTAAATTTTGGTTTCCCGCGGAGTGTCGGTAAAGATCAAAGAAACTTGACAACTAAAAGCGGGAAATTTGTTGATGCGCGCTTTGCGCTTGCAACTTGTAGGAAACTAGTGGAGAACTGTTCTCCCTCCAAGCGCCTCGGACGTGACGTCGGGCGCTAGCATCCCACCACCCTACCGATAGTGCACGTATGTACTTCAGCTGCAGGTGTCTTCGGTGATTTCGTGTGTGTTTTCGTTGTGTTTCTATCAACATGGAAGACTGTAGGGAGAACGAATGGACCAGGACACAAACCAGTGAACTAATTGAACTTTACCGGAGCAGAGAGGTTCTCTGGAACCCAAAATACCGTACATTTAGAGACAACAACTTAGAAAACTACGCCTGCGAGAAAATTGCAGCACAGCTGCAAGTTGATAAATTTGAAGTTCAGAACAAGATGAAGAACTTAATTACCTGTTTCCGAAAAAAGGCAAAGAAAGAGAAGAGTGTGTCTTCAACGAGGGTCTCACCCAATATCTTCGGGGACCTCTTGTACAGTGGCAGGCTATGATGACACAGGCAGCCGCAACAATAATTGCGTCTTCTTCAGGCGACATCCTTGACACTACTGGCTAATTCTTGACACTACCGCCTTTCGCGCCAATTCTTTAGCAACAAGTTTTCTACTTGTTGTTCTAAATTTGAGAGGAGCAACTTTTAGTTTTCTACAAACATTGTTTTGTCAACTTTGGTGTAAACCCGCCTTAAGAAAGGCTTTTCCAACCCCGACATACTCCTCCGATTTGTTGCAGATATAGCTATGGTCTATTCTGCTCTCATTTATGTGTATAAAATGTGGACTAAATTTTGTATAGTTAAAAAAAACTATTAGAAATTGGATATTTGAGCTAAACATATTTTCATATAGATATGAAACATACTTCAGAGCGCTTTTATTTACTGCGTGAAAAAGTGTGATATATATATATATATATATATATATATATATATTATTTTTTATTTGATGGTAAATATTTAAATATTTTTATTTTGAAGAGAAAAGATTTGTCTTGGCTGGAATTCGAAACCGGGTCTACTGCACCTCTAGTGTGCTAGTATACTAGAGATGCGGATGACCCGAGTTCTAATTCCGGCCAGAACATATCTTTTCTCTTCAAAATAAAAAAAATATATATATCTCTTTCATCTTTAACTAATTTACTCTAGAGCCCGCGTATAACACAACCTTGAATAAAGTCATAACATTTTAACTTTAAATGTTGAAGAACATAAAATAAAATAATAGTAAGATAATAATCAATAATAGTATTAGATAATAAGGTTGATAAGCGATGCGCCGGCTGGGAAGCGCCTGAGGGGTAGTCCGAGACGTAGGTGGGAAGATAACGGTAACAGTGATGAATGGATTTGGGTAGAGGTTCGCGGACAATTCGTAAGATATTGAGATTGGTGGTTACAAATAATAATTTATTTATTATTGGATCAATAATTATTTGAATTCATTTATTAACTTTCATTGTTTTGGTAAATGAAGATTAGCGTATTTACCCTTCTTATATCTTATTTTGCTTAAATGCATCAGTAAATATTTAAATATATAAATATTAATTAAATAATAGTTTTGCTGTTAGTATTTTTTCTTGTAAAGAAGATATAAATGATGGAAAGAAGTTAATAAATCCTAGCTTATGTTTTTATTTATTTATTCTGTCTAGTTGCTTAGATTTCCCAGAAAGTTAGGTAATGTAATTATTGGGGAAACGCGTAATGAAGGCAATGATCATTCACATTTTCCCACTTTTTACTGTGTTTTTTTAATTGATCATTGGGCGTATTGTGTAGACTGCCTAAATTTTTAAGAGATCCAATATAAAATATTATTGCACTAAATTTAATTTTTATTCTTATAGATATATCAATTACCTACTTGTAGACTTGGTAGTTAATGGCCTTAATTTAATTTCTTCAACACAATGTAATAATTTCTGCTCAATGTAGATCTTATGGAAATTATGGTTCAATAAGAATTGGGGAAACGAATACTGAAGACAACTATTATTCCCCTTTCTTCTTTAACTTGTTAATAACCATTTGGTGTAATCTTCTTCAATTTTATGTGATCCAATATAGAATATGATTGCACTACATTTCACTTTATACTTGCAGATACTTCAAAACGGGCTTGGTATTTACTGCTCTTCTTTTCAATTCTCTTAGTCAATGTCATTTCTGTTCAATATGGAATGAAAAGGAAAGAACATTAAGTATTGGAGAAAAGAGTACTGAAGAACATGAGTATTCGTCTTTTTCCATTTAGTGCACTTTTTACCGGTTTTTTTTTTATGGCGTATTCATCCGTGTTCTCAAATTTTAGGAGTCTAACATAAAATCTGATTTAAATAAATTTAATTTATATTCTTTTAGGCCATCTCAATAGGCTAAACATGCACTTGGAGTCACTGCTTTCCATTTAAGTCTTCCTGATCAATGTCATTTCTGTTCAAATGGACTAAATGTAAAGTTATATTAAGTATGGGGGAAACTAGTACAGGAAGGCCGAAATATTCTACCATTAGGACGTATAATTGACTCAATTTCTTATTAAAATGATGTGGCAACTTAGAGAGGCTATGAACTATGCATGTAGGATCTGCTGCGTGACACTGACCAGACTGATTGGGACAGACAAATTGGCCGGGGACAGCTACAAAGGGCAGCTGGCTAGGCCCTACATAATGCATCAGGACCGGCCCTAATCACTATAATAGCACTCTCTGTTTACATATTAATGTACTAGCCGCTTTATGTAAGCTATGGCTCTGCATATGTGATGCCGTACTCCTCTAATCCCATTACGTCAGGAGCTTCGACCGTCGCTTAGCCCTGAAAATAATTTCTGGTAGGACTAATGTACGGGAAAATTTCATAAACTGCCTAATAGTAAAATTAATTTAATAGGAAAATAATATCGAATTAAAAAAAGAAATGGTGGAATACAAGACATCTGGATACGGATCGAAGCACATTCTCCACTGGTCGAAAAAAATAAAAAAAAATAATACACACAATGAAGTATAGTACCAAATTTTATGATCCTCCCTTTAGTTGATATCAACTTTATTAAATATAGGCCATACACGGCCTCGTATAACTTAAAAACACAAAAAGTAATAAAATAAAACAAAAACCCTACTATTTATGAGAAAAACTAGAAAAACGTTATAAACAAAATTTAAAACAAACCCCTACAGCTTACGAGATAAAAATTGGGATTATATTGTTAATTGTATTGAGGGAAGGTAAATCTTTTCAATTTCGCAGTTTTTAGTTTGAAGTGGAGTTGTAATATAAGCAATAAATTTTCAAGGCAATACCTGACAGCCTCCTTTTCTACGAAAATAACTCGATTCAACTTCGTTATCTACAAGAAACGCAGAAAATTCTACTTGTAGATATAAAATATTGTGTTCGAAAAGAAAAGAAAATGGATGCAGGAAAATATCTTATGGGTCACCACCAAGCATTTTAACGTACCTATATTATTTTATGTTGTATTTATTTATCTATTTTTATTGTGAACTGTATCCATGAAGCTATTGCTCCCATGGTCATTTCTGAAAGTGGCATTATAAATATGTGTTATTTTTAGCATTTTACCGTGATTAAAACGTTATTTGGAAGAACATTTTATTATTGTTTTTATTTTTAGCTAGCGACAATCTGGAAAATTATTTTTTTTGCAGTAATTGTTATTTATTCTATTAAATTATTTTAGGCATAGTCACAGAACTATCGATAGTTATCTGTCTGAAATCCACCATGCAATATCCAATACTGTAATATCAAGTGGTTGATTTTGCAAAATCTTGAATACAATTGTTATTATGTTAAAATGTAAAGCCTGCTTACTTATTTTCACATCTCTAACTTAACCTCGGGGACGAATTTTCAAATATCCTTTCTTGGTGCGCGTTGGCCTTATAAAATATAGCTACCGTCCAAATTTCAAGTCTGTAGCTTATGTCGCTTTGGCTCTTCGATGGTCTTTTCAGTCAGGACAATCTCTTTTATATACTCTTATATAGAGATATAAAAGGTGTATAGTTTTAGAAACATAGCGTTCGCTCATATTTTAAAATTAATTCAAATGCGAACTCTTAAATATCTCGATACGTGAAAAAATGGACTAACTCAAGTTATTTGCAGTAAGTCTATACGCTTACGAAAGAATACTATGAGAGCGGTGAACAGTTTGTTTGTTTAATGATTTTACAATTTAATTTAATAAAATTTATGCTGCTATGGCTAATCGAACAATACTACGGTGGGAGTCCTAAATTTTGCCTATCCAGGTATAATTTGGATATGGGTCTTTAAAAAGGATCTAACACCACACAGGCTCGGGATCCCCGTTTTACGTCCGCTCCAAAGGACCGTACAACTAAGGATTTTTCATTCCCATTAAAAAATTGAATGACATGAACTCGCGAACTTGGGTATAGTAGGATTGTTATGCTAACTATTATGCTATAGTTCTCACCAAAGTTTGCTGCGAAGTGTACTCGTATATATTCCTTTTTAATATAAGTCTTATTAAGTTAATAAGTCTGAATACTATGTTGCATTGTTAATTACAATTAAGATATTTAAAATTCGTTTTCAAAAGAAGAAAATTTAAAAGATCATTCACGTAAAGGTCTTATATACTTTAAAATGAGAAAAGCGAAACGTGGAAATGGCGCGTACACACACGAAAGATAATTTAATTTAATTACAATTTAGACTCCAGTGGGGGGAGGAGGGGGAAGGCTGGAGGCAGGGCGTATCGACTGGAAGGGGAGGGGGTTGCTAAGAGAGAATCTGATTGGTCAACGGTTGCCTAGCAACCCGGCTTGGATCTTCAAGTCCCTCCCTCTAGCCTTCTTCTCATAGCTCCTCTAGCTCTACAAATAGTAGAATATCCCCACAATATATAAATAGCAGGGAGGGAATTCGTTTAAATTCCATGGAGAGGACAGCTGAGAAAATTGTCTTATCTTAGAGCTTTAAGTAAATTAATCAACGTAATGCTTCATTAGAATAAAAAAAAAATTGCCACTAAAACACATTAAGGGTTTGGATTCTGTACATGGCCTACTATGTACAACAATTTTTAAGAAAACGGAACAGTAGGCAAGTAGTTTGTACGAGATTGCGATCAAACTCTAAGCTTTTTCCCCACTTTAAAGATACTGGATGAGCCACAGATCTATAGATCTGGCAGTGTCCATTGTTAACAGATTAAATAATTCTGTTATGCATGGACCCTATATGGATATAGCTATCAACATATTAAATAATTTATTTGTCTCAGCGGTATTCGAATCTGGCATCTTCAGCATGGCAACTAAGTTACAACTGAGCTCCACTCCAATCTAAATAATAATAAAATTATTAATTTATAATAACTATTGTAGAATATTAGACTCTCAATTCATATCGTGTATCCTCTGTCATTCTTTAATAATGCACGATTACAGCAGTCCCTAACACTAAAACTATTCAAATTGCATTTTGTTTTTATTATATCAAATACTAATGAAAAATCTGAACAAAAGATATTTATAACAGTCACAGACTATTGTGTATAGATAAATATATTAAGATTCAAGGCTCCTGCCTAATGAAAATAGAATATATTACTTATATTTTACTTCCAGTAAAGCGGCGCAAAGGCATACTAACCCTCAAAAAGTCTCGCGGGTTAGTGTGCCGAAAGTAGTACGGCGCAAGAAATTCATTGTACATATTTGTTTCTCGGTTAAAATAAACGATTTTATGCGAAATATTGTAATATGTATTTAATTTTTTTTGAAAATGGCACGGGATTTTCGGTATATAAATATGTGTCAAGTGATAACATATTATATTAAACATAAGCTGTCAAAAGGAAGAATAATTAAATTATTTATCTTTATGACAATGTGACTTGACTTAAACGTTCCCCATGTAATCTAATTAACACAGTGCATATATAATAAATTATATAAAAATATTGAAATAAAAAAATTAAGAAATATTAATCAAATATGAACTTCACTGATGAATATTTTAATACTAATATCCCTAAAATATTAAAATATCACTAGTAAATTTAGATCAAAGCATCTTAAACTATATCTAATTGTTTATTATTTATTTTTTATTATATGTATATATTATATATACACATATATGTATGAGAGTATGTATATATATAGACGAACTAACCTGTGTGAAATATCGTTGCCACCAAGCTCCTGCTTTGGCCCAGGTGTAACGATTGCTGGGTGTGAATGAGGTGAAAGACCTGGATGAGGCCCCATCAGCCCTGTAGGCGAAAACCTGTAGAAATCGCTGGGGGAGGGACGACAAAATGCATTAATTTAAATATAAAAATAATAATTAACATTAACATTCAATAAAAATAACACTAAATGTAGTAAACAAAAATTATAAAATCTTTAATGAGAGTATTATACGGGAATATGTACGTTTTCATATCAGAGGCAATAATAACTTGCTCTCAGTTCATAAAAAGGAGAATTTCGAGGTAAATCTTATTTTACACAATAATAACAAAATATTCTGCTTTCGATCTTAATTCATCCAAAAAGACGAGTTTGTGTCATCATAAAAATCATATTTTTATTTAGAAATATATTGAATGAAAGTTAATTTATAAAATTGTTTACAGTTATAGAGGAGAGGAAAATAGTTAAAAAGAAGTAATAAAAACTAAGCTCTCACATATAAAAAATTAGTTCTCGTTCTGATAAGGATTTCCATATTTAGAAAATTAATATATCAAACTATTTTGTAAATGAAACGCAGCTATTCTATTTACTAAAGATAAAATGAAACAATTATTTTTTTTACAGGTTATATAAATCATTAAACTTCCATATTTAGTGCAAAATTCAAATTTGAAAAATATTTACAAGAAACCCGAACTATAAGAAACTTGACAGTAAATATTTTCCGATATCTGACAGGTTTATAGTTACTACAGCTAAAAAAAACGAGTCCATAATTTTAAATTTTTAAAAGTTAAAACTATTATAACATTAACTTCGAAATCTTTACTATATTTCAAGCTACAATACAATATCAATACAGGTTTCTAAAAAATTGTTTATTAATACTGTGAGAATTTATTTTGCTCTATTTACTCCTCGATTTAATGTATACGGTCAAATAATACCTAATTATTAAAAAATAAAGTTTTAAAACATTAAAGTTATACGTTACACGCATAAAAATGACGTTAAATAAACAAATAAACAAATTTTAAAACATTAATATAAGTGTTTCAGATTCAGACTGCGGCGCGTCAAATATACCATACCATTTAACAAACCTTCGAACTCATTCTTAAGACAAAAACATAGATTAATATAAAATATATTAATAATATTAGTTGATAATATATACATATATGTGATATAAATATTAATTAATGTACAATTAATTGATAATAGATACTCACCTCGGCAGGCTGGCGGTGGTGATGGGCAGAGAAGACGGGTACGGACTCCTGAAGCCTGCGCTCCCGCTGCTGATGGGGTACATGCTGGGGGTGTGCCTACGGCATGAGAGCACAAATCAGGTCTAAACGGAATATCTCATTTCAGCAAGTGTTATTCAAGCATGCAAAGGTCATACGATGTGGTTTTCATAAGCAACAATAAGAACATGACTCCCCAAAGCGCGCTGATCAGTAGGAGATGGAAATACAATTATGTTTAATAAGTTTCCAGGCTTATTAACTTCCTCTTAAGTATGCAAAATAACCTGTACCACTATAACACACGAACAGTACCGTGGTTTAGTTCTTGGCTTAGCAACAATACTAAAGCAATGTGCTGAGAAGTGATTTGGCCAATATAACCCTAAACCGCCAGGTTTTCCCACCTACTTTATAGAGGCTGGGTGAGCCTCGGGTTTGCAAATCGCAAAGGTTGTTTACACTGTCAGTGATTTATCTGCCACAACCGATTTCGAATCCAGTAACTCAGCGCTCTAAACATTGAGAGATACTAATCTCCCATTCCTCTGAAGTATAATTTTATTTTATTGGGAATACGGCCAATAAAATTGCGTTGAAAATCTTAACCTATTTTCGGAAGCTAAAATTATATGCTTTATTTGGAATAGTTACAATTTTCTATTATTATTAGTATTTTATTTTTTCAGCTTAAGAAGATTTTGAAATCAGCATAAATAATGGCCAAGTTACCCAGTAATTCAATAGATATATAAATAAGCTATCCTCAATGCACACAAAAATATGAACTACTAATTTTTTTACAGTTCCAACTGGAACTACAACTTTCAAAAATAATAGCTCATAATACTATGTTATGATATTCCATAAAAATTGAAGTAAGGCATGTTTATAGTTTTTTCTTCTTCATAAAAAACTAATATTTGCATTATTTAAAAAACATTTGGAAGTTTTAAATATTATATTATAAATTAACAATTAAATCCCTATTAACTCTAAAATATGGATTACGAAAGACAATTGAGTAAAAGACGGATTCATTAAATAAACCCCCCAATCTTACTTAAGAGGCTCAATTAGACGCCTCTCTCGGCAGTAAAAAAGTAAAATAATAGGGTCCTGAAGAAGGTGCCTTGAGCAAATCCGGCTAATAGCCAATGGCCACCAGTTGCGGCCCTTCCTGACCATGGTCCATTTGCTCTCCCTCCTTCTTCCCTTAAGGGTCTTTACCGGACCCTCGGCTTCCAAACATTCTGTACACAAAGATCTACAGGTCCTGTCTCCCTCTTTTAGTCGAGTCGCAAAGTCAAGAAGGTAATGAGGATTTAATAGAAAAAATGTATTGATTATAACATAACATATTGCTGTATTGATAATACTCTACATCTTTATCAGTTTGAGGCTCATAGTTATGATTATCATAAGCATAAGTTACAAAAGAGTACACAAGAATATCATTAAATACAGACCCTCAACTGGTAAGAGTAATGGGAACGCAAACAACGATGCTTATCAATTTTTTTTTTTTTTTTTTTGGCGTAAAGTGGAACTATCTAAATGTTCAAGTATTTTCAATAACCTATATGAAATATTGTTTTTTTTTTCATATTTTTAAAAGTAATATTTTATTGTTTTAAAGTGCTGGTCCACTGATACCCAAACAAAATATAACGTTGTAAGTAAGCTTTGAGTAAGACTGAAAGGTAAGCTTGAAAGTAGTCATAAACATGTTCGGAATTTTTCCAAGCAGAGAAAAAATACAGCTTAAAAATATAGGTTCTACAGACATTTATATATTTCGCACTTACCCGATATTTCATTATATTTTAAAAATTAATATTACTTTTATAAAATATCTTTAAACAATTTTAACAGTAGGTACTACAAAACTCATTACATTAAGAATAAAAAACATGCAACATAAAACATAAATTAATAATACTGTTTTAAGATTAGGGAATGATTTAAATTATTTTAATACTATAGGGTTAGGTTTTCTATTGTAAGGTCTTAGCTCAAAAAGTAAATAATCAATCGAGTAATGAAATATTTAAAATTATATTTAATGATAAATTATCAAATACTTAGACATTAAAAATTAGTAACATTCGAAACACGGAATTAAAAGGAAAATACTCAGATTACAAGGAAAGGTCCTAAAACCCACAGATTTTATGTATTATTATTTGCTTGTATAGCGTTATGGTTTGATCTTGTATGGCCTTATTATTTAAGTCCATTTACAGATATTCGAAAGACGATAATAACAAGAATCAATAATATTTATAATAAAATTAAAACATTTCTAATTTAGCAATTATACAATTTTTAAATTTAAATATTTTTATTTATACTTTTCTAGAGCGTTGAAAATAAAAGTTAAAAATTGCTGTGGGGGAGGGTTTAAAGAAATAAACGAATATAGATTATTAAGGCTTTTACAATAAAACTATACATGACCAGCAAATAAACTATCTATAAAAGAAAATTTGTATGATGTTGAAACGGTAAAGAAAGAAAATTTATATAATGGCGCGTTTGAAAAGTTTTTTTTATTGTTTTAGTTTAAAGACTTGAGGCTTTTTTGATATTTTCCACTAATATCTTAGCATATATTTTATATCTCTTTTGAGTTTTTATATGATGTTTTTCTTTATAATAGCATAAAATTATCTTATAACGGAATAGGGTAAATTTCAAGCAACTAAATCTAATATGTACAATAAATATGATGTATTATTTTATGTTACAGGGGCATCACTTACCAGGAGGCTGCAACCTGCGAGATCTCAGGACTCAACATCGGGTAAGGATACTGACCGGTAGTGAACGGGTACATTGGCGGTCGGGTAAGACCTATATCAGAATCAAAATCAGATCAAATATCAGATCAAAATAGCAGCGGCTTAAAACCTCTGGGCGATTGTAAAAAAATATTATAAATGCAAAACAAAATTTTTAAAATTTAACTAAAAATTATGAAACTATAAACATTGTGAAGAATACAAAAAAGCAAACTTTGTATATTAATGAAAATTCAATCAATAATATGAAGGAAATATTCCAATTCAAAATTATAAAAAAATAAGAAAAATAGAAATTCCATGTAATAAATTTTGATATATTATATTTACCACGTCATGATAACAATAATTTTAAGCTTTAAGGCTTAACAATTAAAACTCATTCAATAAAAATAATAAATAAAAAAGATTTTTTAAAAAAAAAACAAATCAACATTGCATAAATTAGTTGTTTTTAAAAACTTCTTACATTAATTCTATAGATGAGTATAATATATATGTATATTTGTTATAACTAAAACATATATCTATTTAACTGCTATTTTTTTTTGGACAGAAGTTTCCATAAGCATAGTTATTTGTTTTTTACGACTAAATAAGCATATTCCCCGATGGATCTAAAAATACATTAAAACTTTGGAAACTAAATTAGTATATTTTGAACAAGATAATTATTTAACCTTTAAAACTTGAAAACAAATATAGAAATATCACTTTTTATCATTCAACGATTACTTCCATATACTTCTATATTATTATATTTAATATATTATACTGACTAAAACATGCATAAACAATATATTTTGGTAATAATAATAAAAATCAATAAAAAATAAACCAACACCTTGTACTGGCACCAAGTGAACCGTACGTTCTCTCCAGTTAGCATCCATGCAATCCTTACTGTTAATGCTACAATCATTATTACAATTTTTATTTTTGGAGATGGAAAAATTGGTTTAGGACAGGAGGTGAAAATTATAGCATTATGATATAGAAAATGATTCAATGTTTAGATTTTATATACCATATATTATACTAGAAGAAATATTTTCTGGTAAAGTATAAAAACTAAAGGTTAACCAATAGCTAGAAACAAAAAACTCTATTAGGTTCTATAATACGTAAAATAAATAAATGTAATAATAATAATAATAATGTAACCATAACAATATGATATGGTAAAACCATAATACCAATAAAATCGTAACAATAAGATAATAATAACAAGTAGCGAACCCGTAGGCTCGATACCACCAATATTGGTTTCACACTTCCGTCCACGGACTAAAAAAATAAATAAACATAAAGGAAAAAAAAAACTGTACCACTACAACTCATGAAGTCTTGGGTTCAGTACGTAGTAGAAACTCTATTGTTCCTTGAGCAACGGTTGTGCAATGTGATCACGCTCAACCGCAAGATTTTTGCCCTCTACTTAGGATACCCACTTTATAGTGGCCTAAGAAGGGTCTTAGCCTAAAAGATCCATCCCTGGCTGTTAACATATTAAATAAAATCTGTCACAGCCGGATTTGAACCCTGGATTTTCGGCACAACTCAGCGCTCTACCACAAACCCATTCTGTAATGATACTAATATAATGTAATAATAATGATACTCCGCTATGAATCTAACTCTTTTTTTACAACGTAATCGCAGTTGTAGAAGGCAAGTTTAATCTGTAGCTAAAGCTGAAAGGTGTAATAGCTAGAACTTATTGAAAGGGAGAAGAAGAAAAGATGGAAGGGAAGATGAGAGAGGTATATTGGTATATTGGACAAGAAGGGCTGAGGGTATGCAATAAGGGCGAATACCCTTCCGATACACTGTACGGCCCTTCGCATCACTTGTCCCCAACAATTAATATCGCCTCTTCTAAGCATCTCATATAGGCCCTGTCCTTTGTGAGCCCTATATAAAACAACCCTCGCTGCCCACTCGTACAATCAGTTCGCTACACGGCAATATCCGACGTCATGCGGAGCATCAGGTGAGTTAGCCAGTTATTGACTCACAAAAGACCCCCCCCCCCCCAAAAAAAAACTAACAAAGGAACAAACTGTTATAATACTAATTATCTTCAGAAAAAATCACAACTCCCCATGATTTACACATCATAGCCATAACCATCCAAATTTTAAAGTTAAGAATCCTTTGCCTCTAAGCCTGTTAGCTTCATTACCAAAGTTTGTGATCCGCAATTTTTATTATAATCATCGTCCAATTTATTACAGCAATAAAAATTTTTAAAAAAATTAAGAAATAAAATCCTTGACCAAACAATTGTTTTGATAAAAAACAAATAATAGCCTAAACGCTGCATGTATTATTTTGTAATGGGTATTTTTAAACCTTTCCTTACCATATTTAGTTAAGAAACTAATATCATTTACTCGATAATAACTTCAATATCAATGTACTGCAATAGGAAATGCTTTTTAATATTTTAATTTTTATAAAAAATATTTTAATGAAAAAGTAATAATAATAAAAAAATTAAACAATAAACATCAAGTAAATTTCGAAATAAATATGGATGGATACATAAAAACATATGATTCTTATAATTAATTTTAGATAAATAACTGCCCAACAAGTAATTTTAATTGGCTATTAAGTAATACAAATAAAAATTAAATTTTGAGATGATAAATAATAGTAAATGACGAACTATAGACATTAAGACTGAAAATATAGTCCTTTCTATTTTAAGCAGCATTTATGTTTTTAACTAGAACCAGAAAACTAGAAGTTTAGAAAAATTGTCTTTTTGTTTTCTTAGATTGAAATAATTACTTGTTTATGTGGAAGAAAGGTCAACAATTATCAAGGTCAACAATCATCATTCAATATAAATTACTTGTTTAGATTAAGTTTTATTAGATCATAATTTGACAAATTTAACTGATAATGTTTTTTATCAGAATATGTATAATATGAATTCCATTCCGTACAATATTGGTATTCACAAGCAATTTTTTTTCTTCTTTTTGTTCTAATCCACACACAAGTGGCACCTAATGCCTAAATTTTCAAACGAATTATTTTTAAATTTATTTATAATTTTTCACACTGAGGCTTATATTTCAATAAGGTATCAAGAAACAATTAAAATAAATAAATAAATCTAGCTTCAAACGTATCTTTGATAATAGATATTTCTCTTTTGTCGCGAAAACAATTTCTCATCTATATATATATATACGAGATCAGACAAAGCGGGCGATGGGATTGCTAATAATAACTAAAAAATAAATCAAGATAATGAATGGCGTAGACAGAGAGAACAACTTTGGAGGGTAAGAAAAGAAAATTAAAAATAAATTAATAAATTATTGGCATTTACGAAAGAAAACTTAATTAATTGATTAGTTGACGCTTTATTTGAAGATATTTATAAAGAGTATTCAAATAAATTTAAAGTTGATTTATCATAAATAAATAATAGATTATGCAATAAAAAATCTTCGAAATTAACAAAAATAAATAAATAAAACGAGATATTGATGTTTGAAGCTTTAATTACACGGCTCTGGGTAAACTTGTAAGGAAATCCTTTCTTCATTGAACTTTCTACTGGAATTTCTTTATTAAAAATTAATTATCTACTTTAATTAATATCCTGCCGTTAATTAAGACATTGGAGGGTTAAAAATAATTCTTAGACTTTTTACTCCAAAAAAAAAAAGGAATTATTAAAATATACTAGTCGGACAGATATTTCCAATATATTTTAAAATGTTCCGGAACCGCTACCAAAATTTCCCTGTATTAAATTAAATCGGGATAATTTATTTTGGAAGTGGTTTTATTTACCCCGTTTCTTTCTCTCCATACTCTTCATCCAAGTTTCTTTCGATTATAATTATTTAAATAACCATTAACATTTAAAGCAAACTATACTGTAATGGACAATTCATACGTAAGGTTGAAGGTAAAGTTTAATATTGCAATGTAATCAAGCTACGATTGAAGAAATTTAAAATTTATTTCTATGTGTTTAAAGTCTTCCCACCTCTACAATAACAAAGTTAATTAAAACCTATATCTGTTAGCCCATTAATTAAATAATAAATCAACGGCATTTTTAACTAAAAAAGGAGATATTAAATGTTCTAGGTAAACTTGATACTGAAAAGGATCTTGGAAAGATTTTATATTATTGCAAAATTATTTAAAATTCCCTATTATTATGATTTTTATTTTTTGTTAGTGTTTTTCATATGATTTAAAAACACAATTAATTTCCGCGTAAAGCGCAGAAACATGAAATCGGATGATGGTATTTCTGGACCGCAACGATCACACTGAAATGACATGTAGTTTAAGCGTCAAACCTATCAGAAAATATTATTATTTTGAAGAGAAAAGATTTCTCCAGGCCGGGATTCGAACCCGGGTCGGCCGCTTCTCTAGCGCTGTGATCTAACCAACAGAGCTAACCTGGCTCGTAACACGGCCAGACAAATCCATTCTCTTCACCATCCTACATCCCCATCAGAAGAATAATGAATATAAAATAAACTATCAGAAAATAATTTATTTTTTCAAAGTAAGTTCTTAGATTCAGCTAATATTGAGAATTAAAGGCACAATTGACACCAGAGGTTTATTTTTATCAGCATTAATAGTTAAAAATACCATTTAAGCACTACTTATAAATACAATTTAAGTATTAACGTTGTCTTTACTGTAATCGCTGTCTTACTGTGTTCGTAGCCCGGCAGGTGACCTTCGATTTTTTAAAGGGAGTCAAAAATCCTTGGTTATGCCGTCCTGCTGAAACTGAAACGAAGTTAAACGGGGGGCCCGAGCCTATAGATGTCAGGTACTCGTTAAAAATCCCTATCCTAATTAAACCTGGATAGACAAAATTTAGAGCTCCCAATGTAGCATCGTCCGATTAGCCATAGCGGCATAAAGTGACGTTAAATGAACAAACAACATTGTCTTTCAATTCCTTAAAAGTGTGTTTTTTCATTGTTAGCGTACGGTGTGAACGTGACAAAAATAAGTTCTCAAAACGTCACCCATATGTGTATTCATTCATTGCATGCCAAGAACCCTAAAATTTGTAATACCTAAAGTATTATTGTTTATTCGTTTCAAAGCATTCTTTCCAATCTGAGCCGTACTGACCAACACCTTTATATTGATTTTTTTTAAAAACCGCTAACGACTTGGGAACTTACGGAACACCAAAACCTTCGAAAAGACTTGTTCAGAGGAATAACAAGGCCAATCACCGGCAAAAAGACTGGGTGTAATTGAACCCGATGACATGGAGCCTAGGGAAGGAGACCATATATTATTCCAATTATCAGGGGCCCTTTGAGGGGACTCTCCCGCAATTAGGAGTAAAATTGAGAGAAAATCTAATTGGTGAGATCTAACTGGCAGTGGAGTCGGGATCGCCCGAGGCCTTTTCCTTTCGAGGGAGTGGAAAATTCTCTAACCTAACCGCTTCAGCATCATTAAAATTTAAATAAAAGCGAATAGTAACAATTAACACTAGAACAAACAATAAGTACCCTATTTTAAGACCTTAAAATGTTCCTAATGTTAGCCTATCACGGTATTAAGTTTGCACCTAAAAACCTTTAAGAGTATTAATTGATTTTAAGTCATTTTTTAATCCATAATTTTCTTACTATCAATCATAATTACCATAACAAGCCAAACGTACCGTTAATGCTTTAACTATTTTCCCAGTAGTCTCTTAAGAAGTCCCTCATAAGTTGAATTGAAGCCCACCCCCTAAAAAAATTAGCTTATATGACACCTATAGATGATAATAATGCTAAATCTTAGAAGGATGCCGATACCACCAATCTCTGCTAAGCAATATTCATGGACTACTACCCATACCTAAATCCCTACATATACTATATTAACTTTAGCGTTCAATGTAAATTAGGAGAGTTGAGTAAATCTTGCGCAATATTGCGCATGGCCCATTTTTTAGAATCATAAATATTCCTTATTTATGTGGCAAATACTAATTATAAAGATGATTTTAGACCTTTTATGACGTATACTATATTAACTTTAGCATTAAAAGTAGTTTGAGAGTGTTCAGTAAATCTTGCGCATTTTATGCGCAATATTGCACATCACCATTGTTTTATTCAAATCATAAATATTCATTCTTTATGTGGCAAATACTAATCACTTTCACCGCAATGTTCCAAACTACGCCTCGGTCCGCCCTCATCCGTCTACCAATCGATAGGGCGCTCATTAACTTATTAGGAATTCGTTGTTTATCCAATCTAACAACCCTACATGCCCATCATAATCTCTATCAATTCAGTAATATATGGCAAAATAGGACTTTGATAATAAAGTCTTAAAGCCAAATTTTCGAAACAAAAAAAAATTCAATAATATTAACCAGGTGCATGTTACGCGATTCTGTACAACCAATTGTGTAATCAAAGTTCTCCAGTGGCCTCGTCCTTTTTCGGATCAAATATTCGAACCATTACTTTATTCAAATTTACAACGAAGTGTTGGAAGGAAGATAGTTTCATAAACAACTAAAGAAGATTTCGAATAAAAAAAAAATCTGTACGCATATAAGGGCTTATTAATCTGAGACTGACTGAGTATAAAGTATTATTTTTTTAAAAAACCTGCCTTTTCTTGAACTAATTCTTCATGCCCAGTGTCCTTATTATCGGACGTTGGAGATCTCCATAGCGAAGGCTGAGATATATTTCTGAGATATACCAAAGTCATTTCTTGAATTTTAAGAATTTTCAGTTCTCACTATCCATCTATTTTTACAATATCTATCTTTCATTGAGCTTTATTTGACATTTTACAATTTTTTTTCTGCTATTTTTGATTGAAATTATTGAAGCGTCATGGAGCAAGGCTGCTGCCTTAACGAATGTCCTGATGATGTTTGAACTGGCGAAACACATTGTTTTATATCCATTCTTTTTAGAGATTTAAGGCTTTATTTGCATCCTATTTATAATTGATGTCTATAGATTTCTTTGCTCACATTTATTTATTTTCAAAGTCGCACAATAATATACAATAAGTATGCCTTTATAAAGTTTAAAGATGCACCAGACCAACAGGAGTTTATAAATGCCCTAGAGATCGTAAAGACTGCAACTGTTTACAGAGCGGCGGTTTCTCAAGTGTGTAACTTCCAGAGGAAAAGGGTTCCGCAAGAAGGAGCTGTCACTTCAAAAGAAACTTAAAAAACGATCGCCTACAAAGAGATTCCCCTCTCCGCTTGTAAGCCTCGGACAAACACAATAGCTCCCTGACTTATAACAGTCACGTGACAATATCTGAGGGAAGGCTCATTGATGAACGATAATAGGCGGCGATAAAAGGAGAAATTAGCCGGGTCTCTGATCCTTTGAGGAGAGTTAGTCGGTATTTAAAAGCGCCTCAAAGAGGAAATAATAAAATAGGCGAAGGAAGATAAATTAGACATGAAGGACCTCCTAGACCAATGCTAGCATTAAATATAGCCGTTCTCTTCCGGTCAACTTCCTTTCCAATATTTGATCTCTCTCGCCTTTGGCTTCACTTGAACTTCATAGAGACCATTTTTCTACAAAGCAAGGATGACTGAATTTGAAGATAATAAACGCACAGAATATGAGTGAGAATGTCGTTGTTTTTTTATTATAGTATTTTAGGCCTTCTAGACAAAATCCGATAGCTCCAAATTTCAAAACAGACTTTTTTCCATTTTTCGCTAGTTTAGTTCGAGCAATGTTTTATTTTCACGAAACTTTAGGTTCAGAAACGGATTATAAACATGAGAAATAAAGTGAATAAGTGTCGTGTTAGACAAAATTCCTTGAATGAACTAGCGAAAAATGTAAAAAGTACATTTTTGAAATTTTGGAGAGCGCCAAATCCCTCAATCATTGGAGGCGGGATTACGTCTTGATATATTACTTTGCGTATTATCATATGTTTAGGATTTCTAAGTAACGATTTGTGATGCTCATTATCCAGGGGAATAATAGAAAAATTAGTGAATACAGGTGGCTTAAGAACAGAAGGAATTGGACAAAACTCGACGATCATACAAATTTCAGAGCAGCACAAGATCGAAACGAGTACTCCTATCAGATGTTCTAGAGTCCTAGTTCACGATGATCCGGCCTCGGCAGATAAAAGCTTTTTGGATTAAATAAAACTATGTTAGCGAGCGGGATTCGAACCAAGGACTTTCTGCCCGGCAACAGCTCTTCCACTGGGCTACTTCACTTCAAGGTTAAGCACTTATTCACCCGGGTTGTAGATGAATAAGTTGTATCCACTAAGTCTACACTAAATCGAACATCCTCCCGGTTGCTCAACCAACCAGAATCCTCAGAATTATACCGTAGAGCTCTTCAACGATGTAAAAATCCGACTCTCTCTCTTCCAATTCCACGGAATAAAGGAAAACATCTTGAGAGAGCATCTCGAGCTCGGTATAAAAGCAAATGAAAATCTAAATAGTAGAGCGGGAGGGAAGGACAAACATAAACGAAGAAGTCTAAAGAGGGTCCGGATAGGGCTGAAGTAGAGCATGAAGATTATATGTAGGGATAAAGGAAGCTATGTGAAGCGAGAAGTCAGATGAGTTTGAACACAATTTCATTATGACCAGGGGGGGGGGAAGGGGAGCTGAATAAACGAGAGGAAGCTGCTCTGAAAAGGAGCCTCGCTAATGAAAAAACTCGAGGGGGGGAATTCAAAAAATACGGTACTTAGGTCCGGAGCCGGGCGCCCTCCTCAATCTGTCATTGAAGCGCGTCGAGTGCGTATGAGACAGGCCGCTAATAAGGTCCTCTGTTAATTAACTAACGAAGTAATTAACACGGCCTTTTATTCGACATTTTATATAGAGAAGGAGTGTATGGAAATGTGACGGGAGAGGAGGAGAGCTTTGTGGGGTTAGCAATTAGGAGGTTAGGAGCTGTCCCGGCACGGCAAATATCTTGATTAGGAACCTTACCCTTCCGTCTCTTTTCTTAACGAGCTTTAGAATCGATCCAATCGAATCCCGATCCAACTCTAACTTATCGATCAGTAAACGATTATTGGTTAAATACATAAATAAAAAAAAAAGCCAATTAATTAAGAACTACCATAGACGAAGCAATAAAGCCATATTTTCAACAGTACATATTTTAAACAGGAATCAGGATCTAAGCGAGGCTCTGCATGGGTAACCACCATCCATTAGGAAACAATGAAAAAAACAATAGTAAGGATTTAATGCAAATTAAGAATAAGCGTTTACGGAAAAGCTATTTCTGAACAGCTTAGACTATGTTGGAGATACTCCAGCATTTGAATACGATGATACTGTACAAATTCCGGTAAGTATCTATCTTGCACAACAGAGTTAAGTATGTGTCTACTGACCAGGCTTACACCTAAATGATACCGTTAATTTAAATACATTTTTACATAAAAAAACGAGATTCACAAAATTACACGTCGGGTTAATCGCGAATCCATGAACTTAGAAACGGAGTGAGGCTCTGAAGGGGCACCCTCCATCAAATTAGTAAGGGCCCAATTTGAAATAATTAACCATTACGTAATAAAACAATAACAATATTATCTATTTAATGCAACTTTAACTCTCCAAGTACTTCAATTCATTTTACCAGACCTTAGGCTATGGTGGAAAAAAATCCAGCATTTTGATGCGGTACAATCACGCGATCAGCAGAACTATGAATTTTGATGCGGTATCAATCACTATCTAGCAGAACAGAGTATATTGTGACAAGGAATTTATTTATAAGTTAAAACACAAAAATTAAAAAACCCTCTTCGTAATAAGATTACATTAATTAATTATAAAAACTGCCATTCCGAGGGTTAATATAAAAAGTGTCAATCCAGGAACAAAAAAAAAAGGAGAGGTAGATAATTTGTAAAAGGATTTCTAAACTTCAGTGGAGTGCTTGCTGTAGTTTTTATCATTAACTTAATTTTCTCAAGTCAGAAGTTGAGGTTTTGGCATCCTGCTAATTAAGTACTCTACACGGTTGGTGTCAATGATTGGTAGATAATAAAACATGGACACAAATAAGCCAAATTGGTACTAAAGTCAAGTAACTGGTATGTAAATACCAGTACTAATAAATTACATAACACTTTACGAGCAGCAATAAGAATACCTTGGAGTTTTTTGGTATTTCACTCATTATGTATAAAATTGGTATTTACCTAAGCTTTCTCAGCAAAAATTCGTTAGCTAAGCATTCTCAAATTTTCAATGTCACTAACAATTTGAAATTAATTAACAAAAACATTGTTAAAAATTATTGAAAATCTCATCTCTCCTAAAGGTTATGATTAATTAAATTTATTCACTGTTAGCTATTTACTATCAATTATCATATTTATTATTCTTACTCCCATCACTCTCTTTCTTTTAGAACAACTAGTAAACATATTTTAAACTTGTAAAATTTAAACATACAATTTGTTTAAAAGCGTAGGATAGAAAAATAAATTTCATTAACTACTTTAAAAATTAAATATTATAAAAAACTCACCACAGATCTTGAAATTATGTTCTTCATTAACTTCAAAATTGTATTCACAAAATATCAAAACATCTTTCTGGGGGATGTCACCAAGAGATGGTAGTTATTCAACATTATAATAATACATATTATAAATCAATTTAATATAATAAAATCCATTTCAAATTTTCTGGTCCAATTCAAAGAACAGAGTACCAAAGAGATCATATTTTAGCGTAAACACTTCTATGCTGTCGACGCAAGTAACGGAAATTACAGCATATTTACTCTTAAATCAACGCGATAATAAATGTGAAAACCCTTTACTACCGTATCATCCTTAAATTCGAATATTCACCGTGTGAGTGGGTAGAGGGAACCCCATAATTTGTTACTTTAGATAAAACTATAAAAAATTATATTGTATGAACTTTTTTCATAAGCTTTAGTCCGACTATATTTAAACTAATAAACACCAGTTTTTCATATACTGAAGATTTCCAAGCGCATTATTTAATACGATCAAAGAAATGGATTTTGTGACGTCTTACAAACAACAAAACAAATAAAACGTTTATTTTGTAGTAGACCGAATTTCTGAGCGTAAAAAAATATACAAAATGACCATGAGATACCAAATAAATACATTTAAAATAGAAGACGGGACATACAAACTCCAATATTTGTGCGACAACTGGTCGGTTTACTTTACAAGTGAAAAGGAACTCAAGTGAAAAGTTTTTCCGTATATCTATTATTGCAAAGTGAAGAAATATTTAATAAAAAAAAAAAACATGTAAGCAGTTGTACTATTTTTTCAAATGAATAAATTAACGTTAGATTGAAAAATATATCAATATCATAGATTAATGTTTTATAAAATAATAAAAGATTTAGCAAACCCGAAGGTTCGATACCGAAACCACCAATCTCTGTCTAAAAACTTCATTCATTAAAACTAACTAATATTTTTTGACAAGATTTATATCGACTAATAATTATAAAACAAAACAATTTTTTTTGTAGTTTTTTCTGCAGTTTCATACTAATTAATAGACTTCGAAATTATCTTAGAGTAAAATTATTAATTTTGGCATCTATTTGGAATCATCTAGGTGTTTATCACTATACTTAGAACTAAAACTCTGTAATACTTAAAACTAATTTTGGTTGTCGCTTCGAGTTGAGTCAATATGAACGTACCAACAAAACTATACAAACCAACCTATACCAACTGTACAAACTATAGGTACTTCGAAATGTTAGTTGAAAGTTTTATATCTTGATGAAATGATTACCGAAGTACATCCTCTATTACATACTAAAGTTCACGATAACTAGTATTTTTGGAAAATATTAAAAATGAAGCGAATAGTTAAACCTTGTTGTAACTCAACTCGAAGCGACAACCTGCGGAACAGATACTCATACTTCTTCAACAGAACAGTTCAACAGAATGATTTCATAATTCTCACTTGAATATATATATTGAGCCAATCAGAATATATTATATGTTATCCATAAATGAATTAAAATTAATGCAAAAAAAAAAAGGTGAAATAGACCTATATTCTAGTAAAACTGAAAATCGGCTGTCGAACGGAGTCCAAACAAAACAATCTACTGAAGAAAGTATATAATAATGCGTAAATTTCATTATATAGTCAGGATTTCAGTTGATCGGGAAGACGAAAAAAGGAGATGGGAGGATAACAAGGAGACACAAACACACACTCAGACGGTTCACCTGGCGCTAGGAGCATCCTCGATTTCCACCTACCGCCAGGTTTGTCCAACTGGTAGGGTGGAATACCCATGTGGGCTGGCGGAGGTTGTCCCAGGGGGTCTCCGTTGTGGCAGAAGAATGGAAGTGTCGTGGGACCGGCACCCAGGCCAATCTTACTAGCCTGCAAAAAAAAAAAGAAGGTAATTAATAATAAAATAACAAAAACAAGTAAAACATGAAATAAATAAAAATATTTACATACATAAGGCACATAGAATAGATTTAAAAAATAAACCAAAACCTCTAAGCACACTACAATCCATGAAGAAACTTGGACTCAACGCATAGTAGAAACTGTTTCTAACCCAACAGTTGATGATGTGATTTTACAGTGTTTTATAGAGACTTGGTAAGCCTCAGCAGGGTCTACGGATCCCAAAAGGTCCATCTATGGCTGATAACAGATATAATAATACATCTGCCATAGCTGGATTTTAACCCGGAACATTTAGCTCAATAACTAACTGCTCTAAACATTGTAACTCCTCTTCCGTCAATGGCAAAACTTTAAAAATAATATAATTATCTCACATAATTATGATAACACAATCCAAACAAACAAGAAATTCTCAAAAGAAAAAAAAAATAACCCTCCAACAATTTATAACCTTAGATTGATAAAAACATGGGAGAAAAAAAATAAAGTTTAGATTCCTCAGGCAGCTAAGTTAAAACTTATCATTTGTCATGCCGATATATCTATTTTTGCTGGTATATACTAATTAACAGAAAATGAAAAGTTTAAAAATTAAGTTTTATATATTTTAAGATAAATAGGATAGTAAAAATTGGAAAAATTAAGGACAAATGTCACTAGAAAAAAATGTAGATATTTCATTTACAAAAAGAAATAATAAAGTCGAGCACTGTTTAAAATTTAATATGATTCATTAAAGTTTGATAATAAAAAGTATGAATGATAAGAAAGCGCATTTACTGTTAACATTTATTATTTGATGATAGAACCAGGATAGTTTATTGTTATATATTTTATTTACATAGAGGGAAAATAAATTAAACCAGTAGTTTAACTTTATAAAAAATATGGAAAATCATTGATTGTAAATTGTGATATATCATTAAGTCAAAGCAATGATGGTAGATACAGTGTAAGTAAACACGGGGGATATTACGCATGCGCAAATAGTGATGAGTAAGATGGGGTTGAAAACATTTCATCATGGTGTTTACATTCGAACCCGCTGTAGTTTCAAATCGATTTTGGAATAATAATAGAGCATATTAAATATAGAATTGATTTTGAGAAAGTTAAAATAATTCAACTATTAAGAAAGATGTACATAAAATAAAATTAAGTATTTCTAATTAAGATAAATGTGAATTTTAAAAATATTCTTTATTATTAAAAGGAGCAGAACATGACACACAAATTTTGTTCCGATATGACAATCACTTCTATTTCAAGAGAAATGCTTTATAACTGTATTAATGATCTCGTTAATGTGTACTCCAATAATTAAGTTTACTTAAGGACAGCAATTAAATACTGTAAATGTACAAAAATGCATAATAACTTGAAGAATGACAAGGGCATGTTGAAAAACTAGGAGATTGTAATTAGTTTTAATTGTTTAATAAACGATTCTTGTTAACATTGGAATTATATGATGTTCAAGGCTAAGCCCAGATGACAAAGGAGGATGAGCACAAGATCTAAATAAGCAGACGAAGGTGGGCAATGAAGGAAAATGAATGGGCAAGGGAGGCCGCCATTTTGGTTTCCAGCATCGATTTTCCAGGTGCCCGACTTTTATCAAAAGAAGCCGCTCTATTGGAAAACCAAACATAATATAATCTATAGGCATACATCATAATTACCTATTATTATTCTAATTAATAATGATATCTACAAAAAAAATTATCTTAAAAGTAGATACATCAAAGATAAAATGAACTACAAACTAAAACCAAAGAGGCTGTAATACTTAAAAATACACAATATTATGATTATATATTCCAATTTCAGGTTTCAAATAATATAATCTGCAAAGCTATGACAACCAGTTACAATAGTAAAATATAAGTGATGACTGATAACATGCCTGCTTGGCGATGGCTATGATGTCCCTGAGGACGAGGAGGTAGGAAGGCTCGATGGGCTCGCTCTCCATCCAGAGGAGGGCCTTGCCGAGGAGGGCAGCCGCCTCCACCGCCGAGGGCACCTCCAGCTGCTCCAAGGGCTCCGCCTTCACAGCGCTGGCTGGGGGCCCGCTGTCCGCAGCCCAGGCCCGCACCCCGGCCTCGTCCGTCTCCAGGCCCGCCTCGTGGCACATCCATTGCAACTCCAACAGTAGCACTCGATCGTCCTCAGAGCTTCCCGACCTCCCGAACACCTCTGGACGCACGTTGAGCCAGGCCCGATGCAGTAGCGGGAACGCGTCTTTTAGCGTGAACCCCGACAAACCTTCCACGGACACGCTGTGGATGAGCAACATGGCGTAGCGTGCTCTCAGTTCGGACTTGACTTGATCCAGACTGCCATCGGAACTCTTCACCACCAATTTCACTTTGCCACCAGCAGCCACGCATTCTTCAGTAGGAGGCAGGAATTCGGATTCTTCGCAGACCAATATGGCGCCGCCGGAGTTGAGAGCCAGAGCCGCCGGAGCGAATTCTCTGTGGAACCACCAGCTGAATAGGTCAGGGGTCGGCCGACCTACGCCACCGCCGGCGTAGACCACTGGCTGGCTCAGCATGTTGACGTGCTTGAGGCAGTCCGGGCGCCACTCCTTGCCGGTGATGAGGAGGCGAGTGCGATGGCGGCCGGAGAGGTTTCCCGCTGCCAGCAGCCAGACTCGGTCCTGAAGACCCCCGAGGCCGGGGAGGCTTCCCCAGTCCAGTTCGAGGCAGAGGCAAGCGTAGCTCTGGTCCTTACTGTAGCCCTCCTTGTCGGTGCCGAACCTTCTGGCCCATTTCGCCGCCCAATCCTCGTTGATGGCCCTGACCTGCCCGGCGTCCGCTCCCAGCCTCCTCGCCACCAGCGTCGCCTTTCTCGCCACCTCCGCCAGAGACGGCCGCTCCGTCCTCCTGCTGAACCACCTGTACACCGCCCGCTCGACATCGCACTCCCGATACAACCGTCTTCGACGCGCTCTCAGTTTCTCGGCCTTGGTCGGGAGTCTTTTTTTCTTCCGCCTCTTCCGCTCGGTTTCCATCAGGGCAGAGAGCGCATCCGAGCCGATGTTCACCCTCTAAAGACACCGGAGCGACTGAGTTGAAATATAAACTAGTCGGAGAGAGCCAGTTCGAAGTTTGGCGAGAGCGAGAGAGGGGAGGAGCGAGGGAGAGGGAGCGTTTATAATGCTCTCTGTGTGTGGCGGCTGGCCCTTTGATGTTCCGCCGCCAAAGGGACTTCAAAGGGGAACAGATATGAGAGAGATAGGGCCAGGGCCTTTGATCTACAAAGCTACCCCCTCCCACAAAGTTAAGCGGATACCCCCCCTCTCAGCCCTAAGTGACGTAACAAACTTATATCATACAATCAAGTCCTTTGTGACAAAGGGAAAACAATTAAACCTGAATAACTTCCCCTACTCTTCGCCCACCTTTTTCCTTTCGTCAACTTTTCTCTTTTCATCTCTCTCGACTTACTGTTTCCATTATGGCCTTATTATGTTTGCTTTTCTCATCTCATTCCGTCTCTCTCAATGATGATTGCTGTGCAAATACGAATGCCTATAATCTCGAAAGCCGATACTCAAAGGGAGAATAGATATGATGGCAGAATAAACAGACTTGGAAGGGAGATAAGTGACAATAAAATATTGAGAGGAGGCGTGAGGCAGGCAGACCGGGCAATCGCGGGAGTACTGCGGGCTCGGCATGGCGCATCACCTAAGGCGCAGCTTCCCCACTACGGCCTGTCATCGATTCCGCTCATTCTCGCAGCCCTCAATACTCATAGATTATTTGTCATGTCGCTAGCCTCGGAGGCCGACAAAATATAAATATATTCGGCTTGGTAATAGAAAAAAAAATAATAAGAGGCTCTCTGATGAGTAATGATGTAATAACGACATTTTCCGAAGGGACGTTATGTAAAGTAATATAAGCCTTCGAAAATGAAGATGAATCATCTTTTTATCTGGGGACAGAATTTAATTTTTCTTCATCTAACTAAGTGAAAAAACAAGAGGGGCATGAGGCTAAGCAAACAGTCGGAGGAGGGTGGGGGTAGGCGGGGGGAGGGAAATGATAAAGATTGGTGGATGAAGAGCCAATGGGAGCGAAGGAGGCAGGGCGCAGGCCCGCCCCCACCATCTCTCTCGCGCTAGTAGGCCAACCCTTATCGTCAACAATAACAACTCTCTATCTCTATCTTATTTGATAAGAACATTTATATGGTTCATAAAATATTCCTAAACTCCTAAATATTATCTACATTCAATAAATTTTAAGGATTTAATCATTTAAGTAATGACTTAGAAAAACTAACAAACAGACAACAGGCACGTAGACAAGGAATTATATTTCTTCTCCTAACTATACTGTATTTTATTTAGCATAACTTCTCAGTTTTTGTATTTTGTAAATTTGACACAATAGTAATTCCGTTTATTGCGTATTACGGTTGATCTTTTTTAATTACTATATTTATTAAAAAAATTAGTTCATTGAATAGTTTAAAGAATATAACATAAATTGGCCTTATTTAAGCCCTTGAATAACGAATAAAAATATTACTATTATAATACAGTTATAAATAATCATAACATCAGATTATAGACAATCAGTAAATTGATTATTTTTTGAAAATTTCAGATATGCTGACAGTAAACTATATATTAGAAGAATTCAATATTCTTAAAGACAGTTTTTAATCTATTGAATTAAAGAAAAATAGAAATCATACTTATATAAATAGAGATTATACTCATGGTATTAACGTAACAAATTACGGCATAAAGTATTGTTATGAATCACTCCTAATTATTTTAGTTAATAGTAATTCGTTATACAATTGCCTAAAACTCTATAAGGATAAAACTTATTATACAAAAAAAGAATAGCCATTATAATTATGATACGATTACAATAATATGACAGGCTGTATTGGTTTGTAGTTAAATTATAAACCAAAAGAATTGATCGAATTCGAACTAAAAATCGAAAACTGAAAATATATATGTACATATTTGTAAAAAGCTAAATATACATTATTATATCTATTTATTTAGATGATTGATAATTAAGAATGAAGTGAGTTTCAGGGAAGTATTTCTAAGCGAAGAGTTAAAGTGTTTAAGTAATAGGTAGTCTTAAATATTGGACTAAGAAAGCACTAAAATAGCATTATCTTCGAAAATAAGGTTTAATGCTTATGTTCGGTATAGGTACTAGTAACAGATTTGAGAGGGTTTGGGAACACCGACTATACATTTATAAATTTAGGTTACAGGTTTATATTTATTTAGATTACATATAACCTAAATATAATAATATATATGACAGGGAAGTAAATAGTCATGGTAGATTAAAAAAATGAATTCCTTAAATAATTAGTTTATCACTAATTAACGAAATAATTTTTTATATTAATATTAACGAAACATCTTCGTTTATCTATTTAGTCTCGGGATAGTTCTGTTACAGAATGGTTATATATACTGAATGATTAAATTATGGATAGTTAGAAATACAAAATTCAAGACTACATTTAACTGTCTTAACTAATTAATGTAATTAACTACAGGAAATAAAAAAAGAGGGAATCTAAACTCATTTCTAAAAATCAGATCATGCGATGTAGGAAGCACTTATTAGAAATTGCAAACTTTGATTCATTACTATAGATAATAAATCGTTAAATAATCACGCATTAAAATCGAATAAGGAAACTTTTTAAGTGATTAGGGTTCGGCATAAATGAAAATTTGCGGTTTTCAGAATGGAGTACCATGAAAGCAACTCTAAAAAGGATATTATGCAAGATTTGATTAATACAAGAGATAAGAGTCGAGAGATAAAGAGTTTAAACAAAAAAAGAAAACCTGAATTGTTTCCTTTCAAGATGAAAAAGAACCAACCGCTTCCGAAAGATGAAAGAGAAGGAGCGGTTCCACTAGAACACCATTGACGCCTAACCTGTCAAAGTGATAACGCTCCAATATTCCGTGATGTCACCAACATGCACCATTAATCACTAAAGTGGTCACTACGTATTTAGTAATTACAGTAGGAACTAATTGTCTATGTAATGAATAATATTTTTACCATAATTTATATGTTTAATTATTTACAAATCAGAAAAAATCTTCAATCATTAGGGTAAAAATATAGTAGTGCCATATAAATCTTATATTCTATATTTAATTTATAACGAAATATTAATGCAATTTAAAAATTAGATACACAATTTTTGGATACTTATGCCGTTAATTCTAACTAAGAATAGTTTTAATTCCATTTTTTTTTAATCAGGCTAACAATATAATAAATAATAAAAAGAAATGCAATTACAATTCTACTGCTTCGCTTGTTAAAATAGTAATAATGAATAAACAATAAATGAAACATTCAGTATCAAAAGCGGATAACTCCGTAATTTCAATTTTTCAATTTTTAATTTTTGAAAAAAGTTGACTTTTTCGAATTTGTCGCTCGTTTAGCCGAGCGATTTTGTTTATCACGACACTTTCCCCCCTTACTACTTATGGGTATTTAAATATACATTCCATTTTTAAATATTAGATATACGTCCATTTTTTAACATGACGTTTCTGGAGTATAAAGCCTTGATTGCTTAAACTTTCGAAAAATGTAAAAGCATAAAGTTATCCGCTTTTGTTCCTGAACGCCTCAAAAAATGAAATTTATTCAAATATTTTTGCTATATTATATATAGATTCCTAAATTAGAGAATATTAAAACTATCAAAAATTGTTTTTAATGAAATAAGTTAACAATTGAAAGAAGAGGAACCAGAATAAGAGCTTTTGTTTTTTTTTCTTAGGGACTTCTAGTGACATATGTTGTTCGATACATTGCTATTCTGAGAAAAATGCTCAGCTTAATGTAAATACATTTATGTAGAGAATAACTTTATAGAGGTAATTATAAATTATTTTTATTGTTTAACGGCTGTTCTTATACCAGTTAAGAGGCAAAAAACAATTAGTGTTTTGCTTCAACGAGAATAATTTAAAACTTTATTATTTATTTAAATAATTATATTTTGTATTCTGTTCGGATATGTATAACAAGCTAAAATTAAATATCTTGAATACATTGTTAAATTGAATTTGTTATTTATTTACATTATAGTGCTCATTTTTTTTTTTTTTTTTGTTTAAATATCAGTTGCTTTCACAATTTCAGTCATGATACTAAATTAAAATAAAAACAAACGGCTGATTATATTAAAATGGCTGAACATAACCTAGGGGCAATGTACGGAACTAACCCAAAAGCGATCTGATGTAATGAACGAAAAAATCAATAAAAAATATATAATCGTTTTTTTTAAATAAAGGGAGATTGTTTTTACGTAGGGTGCAACAGGCTAGGCTCGATATATTTTTAGCCTCCCTTTGATCTTCTATCACTTCAAAAGAAGATAATTTAAAAATAGAGTTTATGAGTTCTGAAAAAATATAAAGAAATCGTTTTCTTTAAGGAGCAGAGAATAAAAATATGAAGACTCTATGGAAAATATCTGGGTAAACATCATTTAGATCACAAGCAAAATACATACCACAAATTAAATGAAAAATATTGGAAAACCTTTTATGACTGACAAATTGCCTTATTACCTTGTAATAAGTTATAATTTTTAATACGCGATATGAATAAGCCAAACATTATCATTAAAGGAACAAAGAGAGAAAATTACTTTAAACAAATAAATAGTAATTACAATAAACATACATATCTTCATAAAACAAATGATTAAACTCCGTGCACCTTGATAATAAATAAAAATATATGTAATGCTTTGTTTTAGAGAGTTTTACGTTAGCATTATTATAACTATTATGTCTCTTTGACTTTATGCTCATTTTTGTAAAAAACATAATAAAAAAAATTTATAACAAACTGAAATTCATATTACATTCCCCAAAGTAATTTATATACAACAATAATTTTTTTTTTACAAATGAAAGATATTCAATATATTGGGAGATTATGATTCCTTAAGTTTAGTAGCTTAAGTTCCCTGTGATAGTTGGAACCTAAAACGAAGATTTTACCAACAATAATATATATAATGGCACATTAATAGAAATAAAAACGAAACTCGATTAATGAGAAAAGATGATAATCGACGAGTACCGTCGAAAAATGTAAGAACCAAAAAATCGGGGGGTAAAATTTATAAAAGTATTACTCCAGGAATCTATTAAATGTCCTGAACTGGAAGGCAACCGCACTGGACAGGGAGGAGTAATGGAAACGTATTGAAGAGACCAAGGCTCATTGATGGGCTGCAGAGCCATTCAAGAAGATGAAAGGATCAATAATAAACACCAATATATCATAAGCAATACATTACCACTAATAAATAAAGAGCCATAAGTTGCGATCCTAAGGACGTGAAAAGTGGCAAATACCCCAATAAAAAATCTCTTTTTTTAAAATTTATTTATTGATATTTACAACTGTATTACAATAATACAACAAGTAAATAGGCTAAGTGATAAATAATGACATGAGATAATGACAAGTAGAGAAACTACACACTGGTAGTACTCAAATCAAAGTTCAACTAAGCACGTGTCACGTGTCCACGTTTCAGGCACCTTGGAGGATTATCGGGAATTGAAGAGGAAGCTAGGTTTGAAACTAGAGGGTTTGAGTGGGAATGAAGTTTGTTATGAAAGGATAGATACCGGGTTCGGGCCAAATCAGCAACAAAAGGGACATTAAGGTCGTTATGGATGACTTTATTCTTAACAAAATAAGGAGCATTGAGGATTTTACGAAGGATTTTGGATTGTAGGGATTGGATACGAGAGGAATTCGATGGCTTAGTGGAGCCCAAATCTCTACTCCGTAAGTCCAAATAGGTCGTATGATGGTCATGTAAATGAGTTTTTGTAGTTAATTGGAAGCTTAGAGCGTTTGTTTAGTAAGTGTTGAAGTAGCCTGAAACGTCGAGCGGTTTCTTGCCTTTTCAGTCTTGTGTGAGGATTCCAAGTTAATCGTTTGTCCAGATACAACCTTAAGTATCTGATCTATTCTATAGGAACCAATGGGATATTATTAAAGGATGCTGAAGGGCAGGAAGTCATTGGTTTACGACGTAAGATAAAAGTGATTTGATGCGATTTTTGAGAATTTATTTTGATTCTCCAGTTTTGACGCCATTCCTCAAGATTAGTGATATGGGGTTGGAGTCTTTGAGATACAATAACTGGATTGGTATTGACGATTAATACCCATGTTTCATCAGCATACGTGGTAAAGATAGTATAAGGATGAGTTGGGTTGTCAGCTGTATAAACTGTATAAAGGAGTGGGCCAAGGATACTACCTTGAGGAACACTAGCAGATTGGGAAAAGAGAGATGAATAGATATAGGTTTACTTGGTTCTATTTGTTTCTATTATACGTTCTGTTTGTGAGATAGGATTGAAGGATGAATTGGAATGAATGGGGGTAGGAATTTACGGAGTTTGTAGAGCAAGCCCGGATGCCAGACTCGGTCAAAAGCCTGTTCCACGTCAAGAAAGACGCCCGAGCAATATGATCCACGTTCTAATGCAGAGGAGACCACATCCACCTCACGATGACATTGCTGAATGGTGGAGTGGGATGCTCTGGTGATCTAGTATTATGTGATTTGCATGAAGGAGGGGTACAATCGTTTGAGGTTTTTGAGGATGAGTTTTTCTAGGATTTTATCATTATGGCAAGGTAAAAGAGAGATAGGACGGTAAGAGGATGGGTATTCTGTTTTGTTTTTTTAGGTTTGGGTATCATTTTTACAATGGATAATTTCCAGAGGTCTGGAAAATATGCGGAACGGAGTACAGCATTATATATATAGGGAAGGAATAGAATGACTTTTCTAGGAAGGTGTTTTAAGATATGAATTGTGATGAGGTCGTGCCCAGGAGCTTTGCGTGAAGGTAATCTGTGAATAATGTTGGATATTTTTGTAGGATGGAATGCTTTGGGTGAAAGGGGCATTTGGAGGGGAATATCTAACGTTGATTTCATATGAAGTTCAATGTGAGTTGGGTTAATGATATCAGGATGTGGATGAAAGATTTTGGAAAGGTATTGACCAAATAACTGTGATATCTCCGTCATATCTTGTCCAGTTATTTGATTCAGTAAGGAGTGGATGATTAAATTCTTTGAACTTTAAGAGTTTTTTGGTGGTCATCCATAATGTTTTGTCGGTAAAAAAAAAAATAGAGAGCACATTAATTAATTTAGTTAGAAGTATTCCAAAAAGACGGTAGGAGGTGATCAAAAACCATGATAGAAGTTCTCATCATGCTTATAACTAGATGAGTGCAATGGTAGAAACTTCTCAACATCAAAGTGATAAAGTCAATTTCGTAAAGAATTAAAAATAATTTTAAATATGAATATAGAACTAAAAGATATACATAATATTCAACATATGAAGAAAGATCCTGTGAGGAGTTCTTTCACATCCTCTTGAACACTGCTACGGATAATAAAACTCTCATAAAAGAAGAATGAGGGAGCAATTTTTCACGGTAGAAATATTCCGATTGAATGCAGATCCCCAGGTCGTTTATTCAGCCTGTTGAGGCGGGAAATAATGTCCCTTGGAAAATAATAAGGAGGGGAAAGGTAATGAGGTTGGCCATATTGGGGGCAATTGCCCCCCTTCCGATCCCCCTCCAATCTTCGCTAAAGGGTTGAAACCGGGCGGAAACCGCTCTGCCTCCCCTAATTGGAGCTGGCGAGGGAAAAGGCGGGCGAATCGGGAAATTGCCCGGGAAAAACCCGGCATCTCTAATCGGGCGCAGCGCCGAGGAGCCTGGGAGCAACCTTGGTTCGGGGGGGGACTCTGGGAACAACCTTGGTTCACCCCCCTCCCTGGTAAACTCAAAGCAGGTTAAGGTATTAACATCGAACCAGGGTAGTTAACATCAAAAGCCGCCAGACGGAGTTATAATTGACTTTGTAGCCTGCCAAATTTGTTTCCGGGCCCACGGGCCTTTATCTAATAATTAACACTTGCCTTTACACCTGCTGTTAGCTCTAGCGCGTTTCGCCTGTTTACGACAACTTGTCGATCGTGAGGAAACCATAAGTCGGAGCACACTTCCATAGCACTCTGTTTGACTTAAGTGTCGAGGGAAAAAAAAGGTTATCAATGGAATAGTTTATCAAGTATTGCGATATATAAACACTGGAAACGTAGATCTAACAAGTGCTCATCAATTGGATTAACCTGATATAAAACTAATTTATTTATTGAAATTTACAACTGCATTACGATGATACAGCAAGTAAATATGAATGATATACGTTATAATGGCAAGTCGAGAAACTACCCGCTGGTATAACTTGAATAACATAGGTCATGAACCCATCTTCTTTTAAGGCGCTTGGAATGACGATCGGGAATTGAAGAAGTAGCTAGTATAGGGTTTAAGTAGGAACGAAGTTTGTCATGAAAGGGTATCGGTATCGGGTTCTGGCAAACAACATCACATTATAAGTAAGTTTTGGAGTGTGAGAATTATATAGAAGACGGATTCGATGGTCAAGTGGAGCCCCAAAGTTCTACTCCGTAAATACAAATGGGCCTTAAAATAGTCATGTATATGAATAAGTCTTATGTAATTAGTTAAGAGCTTGGACCGTTTTTCTAGTAAGTGTTGAAGTGGCCTAATACGCCGAAAGAAAAGCATAATTAATAAATATTACAATAGTTAGTTTATGCAATCATGATTCTATGACTTTATGACTACAATCGTCTTGTTTCTTAAGACATAGGAATGCCAACTTAAAAAAAAGAAACAATATTAAAGTGCAGAATTAATTTTAAATGCTAGCTTAAAATATTGCTAATAAACTTTAAAATATGAACAGAAAACTAAATTCTTGATATTCAAATAATAGATTTAAATATTCAAGAAGTAATATTAACAATTGCTTTTGTTTATGTTCAACAATATATTTGGTCTGTCTAAGGTACATAAATAGATAGGCTATTGGCGACAATAAATATAATAATTTTGTTTTATTACAATATATATATATATATATTTATTAACAGTGATTTATTGATATTTTTGTAGGTTCATAAGTAAAGTACTTAGCAAAAAGCAAAAAAAAGTTACTAAGCAAAAAGAGGCTCATAAATTGTCAGATAAAGTTTGTATGTGTTTCATTAATTAGTGTGAATTATCAACACACACTGTATTCTAAATAAACTTTGTAAATAGGAAGACATGCCATTAGACTTTTTATGTATTAAACTACTAATATAGACAATTAAGCATAGAGAACCAATTGGGTTCCTAAATTAATCATTTATCTTTCATTCCTTTGCATATGATCAATGTTATCAGAAACAATAATCACCTCAGAGATTCTAGATTTATCAAGAATTCCAAATGCAACATCATATAAGTTGTCATTTACATAAATTTACACTTAACAATTATCTAGTTAATCGCTCTTTGAATTCTTCATCACCCGCATCATGAACACGCGCCAAATGGTCGCAGTTGCCCTCAATCAGGGTTGCCAACCGAAGCGGAGCGAATAGCATTAGCGTAGGATCTTCCGGTATAATCCAATATGGCGCTGATGAGGAGGGCCTCCAATCCCCTTACACATGTCTTCTTATCCTCCCCCATCTGGCCCTAATTGATTTTAAAGAGAATTTTTTTTTACTGGGTCAGCAAATCCTTTTGTCTGATTAAGGAGGGGTATTGATTTTTTTATGGCGAAAATTGAAGGGATTTCTGTCAGTAAAGGGAGAATGAAAATCCACGCTCTGTTAAGATTTATAGAGCAGGGAGGATATTTTTTACGTTGCTAAGAAATTGGAAACATATACAAAAATAGGAGTTACTATATGAAGCATCTATACTACTGATATATAAGCCTATCCATAAATATGAAGAACAACTACATGAAGCATCTACACTACTTACATATAAGTCTATCCAAACAAAATAGTATAGGTAAATACTTCAAGCTTAAGCGAGATCTTCGATACTTAGTTATAGAGAAGTTATAGAGTTATAGAGAACGGAGGATTTTTTTACGCTGCCAAAAATGGGAAGCATATACAAAAATAGCAGGAACAGCTATCCGAAGCATTTATCTGATGTATTGATATTTAAGTCGGTCCATACAAACTAATATGGATAAATATTTCAAGCGAAAGTAAAACTTAGTTAATATTTTGTAAGTAAAATTAAATTTGCACATGATACAACATCATAAAGTGCCATAAAAACTCTGAATAATAATAAACTTATTTCTTTTAATTAACTAACTTCTAATAAGGTATCATGTGCAGTTTTAATAGGCATATTAAAACCAATGTAATATATACATTGTTCTCTTTGCGACGGATTGCATGCCAAAGATCGCGGGTTCGCATCTAGGTATGTGGCCTTAGGACTTTTTAAAGGTAGTAAAAATTCTTTGGTTATGCATTCCTTCGTAGGGGACGTAAACTGGCCAATGTCAATTACTCGTTAATGATCCCTATCCGAACTGTACCTCACAAAGTTTAGAACGGTAGCATCGTCAGATTAGGCATAGCAGCATAAAGCGATGTTAAATAAATGAACGAACAATACATTAAAATAATACCACATTTGTTTCTAAGGCAACACTATAACAGTGAGGAAATTTGAACGAAACTCCCAAAGACCAAAAACTTCCTAGATTTTCCTTAAATTATGGGTGCGGACTTCTTATAGAGGACCAAGTGAACCCCGGGAGGATCTCCTGATTGCAATAAACTAAATAAATTACCTGCTACAGGCGGCCTCAAAACCGGAGCCTACAGGTTAGAATTTGCCTTGCACACTAATCTATTCCGCGCTCTTACTATAGGTAAAGCTAACATAAAATATATCCATTTCACTTATTGCATACACATAGTTTGTATTGTGGTACCTTACAATACTAATACTTAGGTTATTTCCATGGAAAATAATTATAATTTCCAACGTTCTACACTCCAAAAACTCGCCATTTTAAAGTACTTCCTAATGACTTTGGATATTATTTAAATAATAATTTAGCAGTGGCTTCCGACGAAAAGGTTATTAAGTGAAAATCATATGTATTATTCAGTGATGAATTATAGGCAGCTGATTAGCACCAACTAAACCCATAATTATTTTTGAATAAACGTATCCATAATTAACACCTGAACTGAGGAATTTAAAATTAAAATGTTAAAGAAATTTATTCAAATCAGTTTCAGCAGTTTTTATTTTTATTATTTTCTTTGTTGAATATTAATTCAGCACATCCCCTTTCATAAATATATAAAGGTTATGTTTAAAATTTTCGGTAACGAAAATTGGTATAATATATCTCTTTTTAAAACATTTTTTCATCAATGGGTCCAGTTTTCACATTTTTTTTTTAAATAATGGAGTTTTCTTATATTTTTTTTTAACAGTTTATTACCTAATACACCTTAATAGCATATATTTATCGAGCCATTAAGAATAGATTATTATATTTAATACTCATCCAGTTTCGTTTTAGTGACAAGGATCAGAAGGTTTTGATTTTTTTAAAAGATTAAAAATTTATGAACATTCTTAATAAGAAGACGATGAATGTCGTTCTAACAAAACATAAACGAACTTTTTAAAAAAAATATTATAAATAAGGTGATCTGGATCAAAAGCAGATAACTCTTCGGGAATTGACCTTTTCACAATTTCCGCTATTTTAGTCAAGCAATTTTTTTTAACAAGACACTTTTTATCATCACCTTATTTCTGATGCTTTTAGCTCAATTATGAGCCCGAATTGCTTGACTGAACTAGCGAAAAATGTGAACGAATCAATTTTTGAAATTTCGGAGTTATTCGCTTTTGATCCTGAACGTTTCAATTAGTTATTATTGTGTTAGCGTTAACTCTTTAATTAAAAATTACCAAATGTACTTCTGTATATGTAAGCTTAATACAACGCTGAACGACCAAGTTTTCTAAAAATCTATGAAATGTGTTCGAAAAACGATTATGCATCAAAGGAAAATTTTATTATTATTTGTGAATGATCCTATTAGGACTACGCAATATACTTGATGGCGTTTACTTGCTTTTCTTTAAGCCGATACATCTTTTAATCGTTTTTTTCAGCTTTGAGACCATTTGCTCCAGTGTTCTTAATTGATTCCTCTTCATGTTCAACTTGCCACTTACGAACTTTTAGCCTGCAGATTACCTGGTTTAGGAGATCCTCTGTTGTGATTTCTCCCAGTTTCAGATTTTTTTATTCTTTTATTTTTCATTGTGTCTGATTTAGATTGACTCATTTTTTTTTCCTTAAAATTCGACTACTTGTTAATTATGTATGCCTATGTTCATTTTTTGGCATGCCTATAAAATCAAGAGGGATATTTTATATTAATTACCATCAAACTTAATACGTGTCGATTTTTTGCATTTTTTTTTTTTGAACAGGCGCCGCTTGTAAAGGAATTATGAACTGAACACATAATAAGGGCGTTATGTGTTAACCTAAAAATTTGAACGTCACCATCCTTAACACTTGAATGGACATCAGAATCTCCTACGTCATTGAGTAAGAAAGTCCCGGTTCCTAGAATAACAGAGGGAATATTCTCTTCTAATACGCCTTAGCCTTATACCTTACGAATTTTCAAAACTTTAGAAAGTAGCGTCGTGCTATATTTTTCTTTTTAAATAAATATAAACATAAGAAAATATAAATTATTAATATAAAATATTATTAACGAAGTTATTTACTCAGTACAAAGACCCGACTCACTACAACTTGTCTTGTTATTTCAATATTGCCCATTCTTCAGAAGGAAACTGCATTTGCAAATTAGTTGCAATAATTTAATTATACATGTAATGCATTTCCCCTGGGGAGAGGACGCGCATTCGGCCGAATAATAAATAAGCTTCTACTTTTTATATTAACTGTCTGTAACCGCGTGGTTTTTCTCCTTTTTCGCCTTCCTCGAGTCACACAGCCCCTGCATGGCAATGCCGCTGGTACAGGGTGCGCAGGCAAGGACGACGTTTGCTAAGTCAGTCAGGTAGGAACATCCTGGGAAAGTCTATAAATAACAATCCCATTGATCAAAAACAGGAAGTAGTATGTAATAAGTTATAATGAGGAAATTAAGCAGCATTATAAGCGTTTACCGAAAATAACATGACATAGTTATCTAATAGGGACGATAAAAAAAAAAATCTTACAAACAAAAATAGCGCGAAATTAAGGTGCCTGTACCTTAACAACCCATCAAGTGCCTATCGGGTTTAGTACATGGTAGAGGCTTTACTGGCAACGATTGTGCAGATAAGTGATCAGTCCAAGATTAATTTTAAGAGCAACTATACAAATAAAAAAATAATATTCATCAATTAGCGTTTCATCTTAATTATTATTGTTGATTAGATATAATTTTACTCTATGTATATTTGACTATTTTTCTTTTTACCAATTTATTATTGTACATGTAACTAATATGATGAAATGAAAAATTAATAAAACTTAAATTTTTTTTTTAAGTTGTTTTTTTTTACAAACAATAAATCTTAATTGCTAAGAGCTAGATGTGTACACAGTGGATCTTATGGACCAGAGGAAGGGTTGGAAAATATTGATTGTAAAGACGAACACTGGAGGGGCTTAGGTTAGTTCCAGGAGGAACCAACAGGTCGCGCCACCGTCGCCATTTGCATAGCCTGCCTTCAAGTGCAATCTGGTGGCATAATGCATCCATCAGTACCTATAGGTATATATACATACATTACGTACTGTCCTGTGTGCAATGGTAACAAGCTCTATTTGCACTAAAATTCTGATGTTTTTAAAGGCAAATTATTGTGCTAACAACATAAAAAAAATCGGAACAGAGGCGTTAACCGAAAAAAAAGTGAAATCTTTTGTGACGTTTTTACCTAATTCTTCAATAGAGGTATTTGAAAGTCCTTCGTCTTGTCAAAATTAAATCAGATATTTTTAAAAATCTAAAATTTGGGTATTGGTAAAGCAAAGCATTTCTATTAGAATGAAGTATTGAAATTTATTTTTAGCTTACGGTATTATTCCCGTAAAACTTCAGATTCAAACATGATACAACTCTGAGTATGACGTTATTAAAAAAAAAAAAAAAAGTCATACATCATTGCAATGGAAAGAGTACTGAAATAAATAACTGCTTTGGTATATGATTTATCATAATCAATTTAATGATGAAAATATTATTGATGGCAATTATGATTTACAATTGAAAATGTTACCAGCCTTATCCACAAGGAAATAATTTCCTTCTTCTTAATTGTGCGATCATTTTAAAATTTATTATTTTTCTTTAAATTAAAATTTCAGCAGACAGAGAAAATCATTTAAAAGCATGTTTTATTTTTTATTTGCGTTCACATATTTAGCTGAGAGAGAAATAAATTTGTCTTACCGGGAATATAAATTCGAATGGGATTTAATTTTTTTAAATTACATTTATCCCAGCAAATAAATTATTTATTACCGTACTAATGACATAATTTATGACATCAACTTATAACCATTATTCCGTTTAAAACCATTATTCCGTTAAATAAAAGTGACATTAATCTTCTCTTCTCTTGCTGGAATATTTCTTTTCTTTCCACTAATACCTGAAATAATTATTAGGAATTGCTCTTTGAGAAAAAAAATCGATAAACATTTATGAATTATTGATTCGAAATTTCCAAGATCAGAATATTTATTTAGATCTTGCTTCCTATTAATATGTACATCAAAAAAATATACACAGGTATAAAACCAAATTAGTAAATAGTTTTTACTGGACTAACAATTGATGATATTTCATTAAGAAGCAAAAAATGCTCTGCAGCAAATAATGACCAATGGAGAAGAATGTATCTCCAATAAATTTTATATTATAGACGTCCACATGAGACAAATTGTATGAATCATGACAGACATTTAAAAAATTGAGAATGACCCAAAGGGTCGAAACGTCTTTATAGTAAATATAAAAAAATAAACAATTGGACTGGAGAATGGTTTTTTGCTTCTTAATAATTAGTAAATAGTATAAAACAAAATTGTAAAAATATACATTTATATTAAATATTACAAAAAAGAATGAAGAGAATTAAAGAAACTGCGGCAGGACGTTGAAGGGGCAACCGACCGACCGCACTAGAAAGAATTGCTGGTTAGTATAATGAAAAATCACGAATAATTCCACGTTTAGAAATTATACTAATTATAATTTAAATAATAATAATAATAAATAATAATTTAACTTGTCAAAATTATTTATATTAATAAACATTCTAAGTTACTTTGAGATGCTCTAAAACTTAAAGAAAATTACTAAGCAGCGAAGGAATTAAACTGTTTTTGAAAAAAAAAATTATCAATTAATGAATAATAAAAAAAATGAAAAAAATTACAACAAAATGTATAAACTAAGTGTAATTTGTATAAAGAATGCAAAATAAATACATAAATGATTTAATTTATAATTTTATTCAGACCCATGAAATACTGATTTGTGGCAATTAAAATAAAATATGTTTTTGACGGGAGAGAGGTAGCTCAGTAGTAGGATTGCCGAGCAAAAGATCCCAGTTTCAAATCCGGGGTTACTCAAACTTTATAAAGTGGGTACTATTAATTGGGGGGAAACCTGGCGGTTGAGCGTGATCTAGGGCACAACCTTGCACAACCATTGTCTAAGAAAGAGTATAGTTTATATCCCATACTGAACCCAAAACCCTCTATGGGTTGTAGTGGTACATTTTTCTAGTAATAAAAATACTAATTGAAATTCATTAATGGAGATTATAGTGAACCTATATTAACTGTTTACATTATAGAAAACATTGAAATTAAGCAAATATGTTTTTTACATAAGTATTGTTTCAAATGCATGATGAGAGCATTATTATTAATCGAGTAAGAGAGATCACAAAACAACAATGCTCTCAGAGCCATATTCTAAATTTAGTGAAATATTAAAGCAGGAGAATTCCTCCAGAGCATAGAATCCTTTGAGATGTTTTCGAATATATTAAATGTATCGCCGGGGAGAGAGGGAGTGGAAATGAAGAGTTATTCCAGCAACAATGAAAGCCTCCCACTAATTAAACTGGGGATTAAGTTTTTGCCGAGAATGTATCCGCCGGGCTGGGGAGGGACGCCCTCCCTACGGGGAGGAATGTAATGATGAGGGAATGCGAGGGAGGAGATGGGAGGTGGATGGGGTTGGTATGTAATAAGCGGAGTAACCCTGTTCCCGGGAGGTCTCACAATACACCGCCTTCTTTCCTCATCATCTTAGTCGAGTAATCACTTGAGCTTCTATCAGCGAGAGTGCTGGATCCGATGATATTCTTTCACCGGCTTGTCTTTTCACTCGTGAAACAAATCAATAGGGGCAGGATTTCATTTAGATGCGACCCGAAGTAACCTGCTTCCTTCAGGATCTATAGCATCAGTATGATGAAGGGGATGGAGAAGGATATCTCAAAGAGGCAGAAGGTTTCGTCGAGTTTGGATTTTTTTATACATTTACCTAACTGAGCGGATAATTCCAATTAAACAAATCTTTCTATTACATTTATTTAAGAGCGCTCTCTCACTCCAGCGTTACAATATTTTTTAAGTAGTCCAAGCGAGATCTTTCATTTAGGTCCTTTTTCCTAATCTACTCGCATAAATCAGCTCAAGAGCCACAGATCTTTAATCAAAACGTTGATATCCTAATAAAGAGGTAGAAGTGTCCCGCATAAGAGTCGATATTTTATTGATGTAAGTAAGTTTGTTGGGAACGGGGTACGTAAATGTGTAGAATGCTTAGTATGCTCAAGTATTTAATCCCCAAACCCAGCCTGGGATGGGCGCTGTAGGATCTGCAGACCATTCTGGGGCTCACCTAATCTCTTTAATGTGGTTATGCTAAATTTCGGAAAAATCTCACTCAAACGCGCGTGGTCTCAGTCAGATCACCTTCCGGCATATTTAAAAATTAAATTTTGGATCTTTATCAATACTTACAATCAAATTGTTACCTCATACTTTTATTTAATACTAAAACGATTATTACATAAATAGATCGATATTTACTCGTTGGTTTTTTTTTTTACCTATATGTCAGATAGGATATTCTTGTCATCTTAAATCATTACTTTCAAGTTTTTTAAAAAATATCAGAAATTCTATAATAGACTTTGTATCTACTGAATTATTTCGGTAAAAACAAAATAACTTAAACGAAAACATATCAAAAAGCTTACTGTATCAAATATAATCTACACTAGACTATTTGTGTTGTATTTTTTTAGTGATAAACTGAAATAGTTTTGGGACAGGAAAGCTTTTGCAACCTTGCCTGGCCACCCTCCATCCTGACTGAGCGTCGGATGTCCCGCGTACTCCAGGTTCCACAGCTGCGACGGAATGCCGGATATCTAACCTCAAAAGGATGTCCAGGGTGGATAGATGAGGATGGGATGATACGCCTCTTCACCAAACATTCCTCCCTTTAACCAAACAAACCTAATACCCACAATACTTATATCAACTGCATACCTTTGAGACTCGATCCAACGGCCGCAGTGAAGTTGTATATGCTAGAGTCTTTCAAATGGCTTATTAAAATTTTATAGCGAACTCATTTTTTTGTCTCGATTACTACTAGCTTTTGTTAGTTCATTGTAAATTCATAAGTTTACATAATATAGAAGCGATAATATTATAACATAAACAATTTCAGAAGTTAAAGGGGATCAACAGATAATATATAAAGCATATAGTTTTATATTATTATAAAGTATTAATTTCTTATTTTATATTTTGAATTGAAATATAATATATATGGATGGGACAAATGGAATTTCTTTCAATTGTTGAACTTACTTTGAAACATCTATTTGGTTGTAAAAAGAACCAAAGAGAAAGAATAAGTTTGAATAAAGAAAAAAAATATCTTTGAACGGCAGATCAAAGACAATAGCAATATTTAAAATTTATGAAATTAATGCAAAAAATTTAAGATTTATGAATAAAATTCTTCTGTTCGTGCACATGTCACTGAACTCCTAAATGGTTGGATCAATTATGATGACATTTTTTGTGTTTAATCAAGTGGGTTCGAGAATGGTTTAGATTGATAATACCGACCAATGATTTTTTTGTTGGTTATAACCTAAATGTGTTTGATTTAAAATGGATCCGTCAAGCTGCGTTACTATCACGGTCTAGACCCTTTTTAAGATAAGATAATTTATTTTTTTTACATAAATTTTAATCAAAACCGGCCAAATAATTACAATATATTTAAAATGTTATATTTTAAAATATTTAAAATCCCGCACGCTGGCAGACATTTATTTAATCTGTTAGCACCCAGACCTATGGGATCTAGGACTCACCTGTGGTTCATCCATACTCTATAAAGTTGGTACCCAAAACAAGAGAGAAAATTTGGCGGCTGAGCGTGATATAGGACAAATCACCACCCCTCGCAAGAAACCCCATACACTTCATGGGTTGAAGTGGTACAGAATATAATAGATCTAGACAAGAATGGCTAAAATAATGGGAGTAAGTTGTCATACCGAGTGTTTCCCCTGCATTATGTAGCCAATGCCGGTGATCGGTAATTTCGACCCCCCACCCCCTCCTTCTAAAATATTAGGGAAGTGATTATTTAACAGAGGACGAGGGGTGAGAGGGAGGGGTGTATAAAAATGGCAAAGGGCCTTAGCTATTCCCTTTGAGGGAGCGTGTGTGAAAGGGAATATCATATCCAGGGCGAGACGTTTCAATATTTAAAATGGCCTCCTACAAGAATGGTAGGACCTCCGTCTGAATAATGGATCTACATGGCGGTTAGTCTTATCAACTTATCCAAATCCTTCCTATCTCCGACCTTATGCATTTTTCAAGGCTACAAAATGTTTCTCCTGAATCTAGTTAATATTGGACGAGATAGCTCTCTTAGGATAGCCCAGAGGAGAGTTCCAACGTGGCATTTGTTCGGATTTCAGTTTAGCAACAGGTGCCTTGATTTCACTCCCGTTCTTCTAAAAGATAAAACATACCAACATGGTGATATTTATAGTTTAAATATTTTTTTATTACAAGACCACACGAATATCATTACTTTTCACTTCTCCAGTATTTTCCGATCATTTAAGCGTGCCATTTCTTCCTTTCCTTCGACGATGCAGTAACCATAAGTTTTTCTTTTTTTTCCAGAAGAATCTTGATTTTTTAATCCCCCCATATTTTTCTATATCTAGGCAGTTTTTTGTTATTTTTGTCTTTCTCTTTCATTTGTATTACATACCTTCCTACGCTCTAAGATTTGTTTATTTTAATGTAAATGGAAAAGCGATTAATTAAGAAATTTTATAAATCGACTTTTAGCATTTTTCTCTAGTTTACCCAAGCAATTTTGTCTAACTCGAGACTTTGCCGTTTCATGTCTCGTGGCTTTAGACCGGTTTTCAACTTAAAAGTTTCAGAAGCATGAAGTGCTCGATTAAACTACCGATAAATGTGAGAAATTCTTCTTTTTTTTCATCTTTGCAATCTGGAGTAACCCCATCTTTGATCCTGAAAGCCTAAATTGAAAAAAAAAATAAAACCTTGGGTTGTCATCAAATGGTGTTTTTTTATTAATGAGGCTGGAAGAGCAACATGACGGAAACGTGGGAGATCCGGGTTCGAATCCCGGCCCTGGTCCAATCTTTTCTCTTCAAAATAACAATATTAAAAAAAATGGCTTTTTCCTCTAGTTTGGTCAAGTTTTATGGTTCATGCTTCCAACTTAGGGTTCAAATCAACTTAGGGGCTAAATCAATGAGAAATAAGGCGGAAAAGTTAGACAAAACACTCGACTAAACTAGTAATCACTGCACAATTGTTGCCCCAGTAAAAAATCTATCACGTACCGAATCCAAAACTCTTCTATAATAAATTACGTATTTATGTTGTGTCAGTTTTATTTGAATTTATAGGCGGATATTGCGTCGAATGTATTCTCAATACTCCAATATTTTCCAGAACGACGCCCCTAGAATGAGAAGCAATATCATAGCCAGAGAAACTTTTTATGAAGTCCGAGACGGCGATCTCTCCCCGCCCAAACCCAATTCCTCTATCCAATATACCCTCGCATCTCTTCGTCTTTTCATATTTCTTCAGAGGAATTCGAGGGAAGAAGACTTCCCCGATGGAAACTTTATTTTTTGTGTCTCATATTTCTCCAGAGTTGTGCGCAATATTGAAACTAAAAATATTTTTTGCGTTTTACACAAGGATAGATCTAATGAAAATTAATAATTATTATTACAATCAATTATATATACTATACATATCTGTTAAGATGAAATAAAGATTTAGTTTTAGTATATATTTAATATAATTCTTTTGTCTTTTTTTTTAAATTATGAAATTTTTAGCGTTTTACAATTGGAAAGTTTTAATGAAAATTTATAATTAATTTTACTAATATTTACTGTTACATACTTGTTGAGAAACAATTATGTTTTAAAGTACGATGGACATCTAATAACTTTCAGTATTTATTTTCAACAAAAAAATAATCAAAATGTAAGAATTTTTAATTTATTGTCGATTTTTAATCCATCGACTCCTGCAGAACAAATCCAACCTTGGAATCCTCCTGGATTGAAAAAAAAAATCCTGGCTACTTCAACACTTACGAGACAAGCGCTCTAAGCTTCTAATTAATTACAAAATACTCATATACATGACAATTGTAAGGCTTATTTGCACCTATTTCGACGGAGCCATACATTTCACTAAGCCATCGAATTCCACGAGTATCCAATCCTTACATTCCTAAAACATCGTAAAATCCTCAATGTACCTTACTTCTCGAATAAAGTCATCCATGATGGCCTAATGTCCTACTGCTGCTTAGGCCCGAACCATATATCAATCCTATCATGACAAAGGTTATCTCCTCTAGTTTTAAACCTAGCTACTTCTTCAATTCCCGATAATCCTCCGAGGCGAAGAAGATGGTCTCGTGACCTTTAATAAGAAAGTTGAATTACTTATTTGAATACTCTCACTGGATTGGTAGTTTCTCTATTTGCCTTAACCCATGCCATTATGTATTCATTCTATTTGCTTGTTGCTTCGTCATAATGCGGTTGTAAATTCAATATATAATTTTTTTTAAGTATACTTTTTTGTAACCCATACTCTATTTAATTGGCTAGATTCATAGGATAGAGTCGATTCCGAATAAAGGGAGCTCATGTTGCTAGGAATTGACTATATCCTCTGAATCTAGACAATTAAATAGAATGTGACTAACATTAACTCTAGCACTTTGCCTCTCACTTATTTATAAATAGTTGCTTTCTAAATAAAAAAGGATTAAATTATGTTGCGTTAGTATGTTCTGCGGTATGGTATATCAAGTGCGCCTGCAAGAGTCAAATTATTTTTTTATTTCAACGAACAAGCCACTATGGACTACGTCTGTGTTAACTGTTTTTTTTTTCTTCCAATTCTTTTAAGGTGTTTTAATTTATTTATTCCAACACTAAATAATTATATAATTAATACATATAATACATAATAAACAAAATGCCCAACAAATGTAGCAACTCCCTAGAGGCACAGTTTAAACAGAAAGCTCTACCCCTTTGGGACCTGACAGTGTTAATAAGATGAGGGCTACACCCGGGGAGAGGTGTGACAGATAGGCGGCCTCGTGAAAATCAGATTTGGTGGGGGGGGGGGCGGGTTCAAAGCCGGGCACGGCGTTGTTTTTGCTCTTTGATCTCCGCCCCTCCAAATTGCGTCATGTTGTTTATACCGGCCGTCTCTTGCAGTCCTTCCATCTAATACCGACGCCTTAGGGGATGTCAGCCATGGCGCTGAGTGCGAAATGCAGTTATATGCGGGCCGAATCAAGTCTCTTCATCGATTCGAGGTGGAGGTTTGTTCCAGAAGGAGAATTATTTTTAGTAACAGCTTATTCGACATGTTCATAAACAGAATAAATATAAATTATAAGTAAATAATTAAAATGAAATTACGCAATCTGTCCACCTAAGCCTCGGTCTACGCCCTCCAACAATTACCAATCGGCACAACACTTATTAATTTGTTAGGAATTCTTACATTACATTGATTGTATGGGATTGAGAGGAATTCGATGGTTTAGTGGAGCCCCTAAGCTCTTATCCAGATGGGTCTTGTGATTGTCATGTATATGACCCTTTTCTAATTAATTGGTAAGCTTAGATGTTTCTTATAGTTTCAATATAGTATGAGGATTCCATGTTAAATGTCTGTCAAGGTGTAGTCTTAACTACCGGACTTCTACAGGAATCAGTGGGATGTTATTGAACGAAACAGGAGCACAGGAAGTCATTGGTTTACGACGGAGGGTAAAGGTGATCCCAATGTTTAAACTAATAAAAACAATTACTCGAAAATCGCGTGTTTCCATAGTCATACCACTAACCAAACACTGTAAGTCCAATTGTAGTGATAGAAAATATTTTCATAAAATAGAGGAGTATTACGGTCTCTCGTGTATTACGAGTAAATATAAACATAGCAAACGACAGAAGTCCACTTAGCATTTTAGGATTGGAAAAGGGGGATTTCATATGAAGCGATCCACATGAAGGAAAGCAATTGTGTATCAACACAATCGAATAGGATTAATTATGCAAAGCCGGCGGTGGAGCTGACGACAGGAGATCACTGACGTGAAGGAGAGCGGTGATGAAGATCACTCCCAAGACGCCTAATTTGGCAAATGAGGTCTATAGAAGGAAGGGGGAGGAAAAAGGCTCGTTAGGAGAGGACACTCATCATAATGTATATTCGAGGAAGGAGGCATCCATATGCAATCAGCCAGCGCCGCTTCAAAGAAGGTCCAATTGGCCTCCCCCGCCTCTGTACACATCCCATGAAATAATGATTCGGTCGCCGCCATTTTGCCAGGACGGACCCAATCTAAATTCCGGGGGGGGGGGCAAGGGAAGGGGCGCTCCCTTATTGTTCTTGCCTCTCCTCTGCCTCGCCCTTCGGCCCTCGGGGTATCGGATCTTCTCTAGGGGCAGAATTTAAGGCAAACTATGGATCGGAAAATCCAACAACTTAAATTTAAAAAATAATATGACTTACATCATTAATATAATATTCTACGCCTTGAGTCTGATAAGCAACAATTAATGGTATATTCATATAGTTAACATAGAAAGCACACACACCTCACTTCAACAAACCAATAAGCTTCAAGAAAGAAAAGCTGTACCACTACAATCCTTGATCCGTATCGAGGACATAAAATTGCTTGCATAAACTAGCGAAAAATATGAAAATGTAAATTTTTGAAAATTTGGAGCTATCCAAGCTCAAACTCCAACTTTTAGTCCATAAAGGCTCAGTAATAGACTTTTTCAATTCTTTTTATTATCAAATAATTCATTATATAAAACAAATAAATACCTTAAAAAAGCAATAACAATAATATTTGAAAACTGTCAATAAGGAATATTGGTTGGAGTGTTTGGAATTTCAATTTAGAATATAATGAATCCGAAAAGGTATATATGTGGAAGAATATGGTCCGGTTGGAGGTCAATAAATTTCTCTTAGAATTGGAGAAAAGTTTATTAAGTAGCCAACGTTTCGACCTACTTTTTAGGTCTTCTTCAGCGCTAATTTTGCAAAATACAGACAATTGGAAAATAAAAAATTGTTAAAAATTGCTAACAATGGTAACTATTAAGGTTTATTAAATGTATGAGTATTAACAGTATTAATAACCAAGTGACAGGAAGGTAGTAAAAAAAAACGTAATAAAGAATAAAATAACTAATAAAAAAGAAACTGTTAAAAATTAGAGAATAAGGCAATAAAGATAAAAATTAAAAATTACAATGGGTAAATATTAAAATTGTTATAATTACTAAAATTATCTTAAAACCTAATTTGTCAAAATTGGGGAAAACCTATTACTAAGGAAGCTCTTACAAAGTATGAATGCAATATTAACGTTAAGATCTGACTAATATTGTAATATGATGAATGTCTCATACATTTTGGACTTAGCACTTCGCAATAAGAATGCCAAAACTCCTGAAAGTACTGATGGAACTATTACTTTATATTCACGAAGAAGACGACATACCTTGCTCAAATGAACATAAACTAAACGCAAGTGTATTCAGGTGTAATCAGCGTGATTCATTAGGTGGTGATGGGAAACCCCGATACCACAACGTAGCCCCAGGGCACGGCCATTACCATGACAGATCTTGAGGGCCTCTCAAGAACTGGTCAAATCCTTTCCCAGAAGAGCTCGGATCAATCTCCACTTTATCGTGCCGTGTTTGCTAAGAAGGCCCATTATAGAGAACGACCCAATAATTAGCGATCTATTCCTTCACGAAGGAGGGATGGAATTAATTCACAATCATGCATCCTCGGGAGGTCAAAAAGCCCAAATTACACTAAACGGAAGTCATTTGGTCGTCACGGTGGAATTTCCGTTGTGTTAACAGGACAAAATCATAACTACATAAAGGTCATACAAAAGTAAAATAAGTGAAGATAATTTCATACGGAAATACTCACACATAAAGACATGCGATTAAATATTCATTATAAAAAACATGAAACACTGCGAACGATGAGTTCAGTAAGTAGTAGAGACTATAATTTTTCTACAACGGTTATGCCGGGACGTAATATGGTAGATATCCCGCTCATCCGCCACGTTTTTCCTCAAATTTGGAGTACTCAGTTTATTGAGGCTGGATAAGACCCAAGAGGTTATGCCATACTTCGGCTGGTTGGCGATGCTAAAGCGTGTATTCCAGTTTTTCAAATTTTAATTTTGTTACTACTAGAAAATTATAAATATAGCGCAAGGACACACCAACGCTCTTCACTTAAACCTCCCTTTTGAATCTTCAAAATTCTTTTCAATGACCTTTCAAGATTTCTAGCGTGGTAAAATTGCAAAATAAACAAAAATCTCATTCATGACCCTTCTGTAAAAGCAGAATAGAAAAACTAGATCATTGGGTTGTTTCATATGAAATATTTTTAATCGGAAAGGACGTCTACTCTTAGACTTCATGTTCCTAGATAGACAGAGAAGAAACTAAACGAGCTGAGTTGCGAAGTCACTTTCAGCCAGACATATCTCCAACAGACTTCCGCCTGTTCAGAAATTTGGACAACTTCCTTAAGAGTAAAATTTTTGAAATTGATTCACAAGTCTGAGTACATTTCATCAGAAAACCCTGAATTTTTCATTTCTGGAATTGAAAATTTGATAAACACGTTGGAAAAATGAAAATGTTTAGATTTAATAAAGTTGTATAAATATACATAATCTTTAAATGGGGCATTTCAATAACACGACCAAATTCATGCATAACTTATTTAAGAACGCGATCTTAAATTAAATTGTTTCTATATCGCCACCCAAGGATAATCGTTTACGCTAGCGGCTCAGAGGTTTCTTCACCGACTGGTTGTGGGATATAGGGGACGACGTGTTGTGAGAAGCGAACACCTATCACCATCAACAAATCAAAAGGTGATGGCTTTTTTATAAAATGAGCCATGGTATTAGTGGCGGCAATAAAGGGATATAAAGCCGCTATTATTTATTGCTTTTTAAAGAGTCCTCGGCCAAGAACCGAATCGCCCCCTGAAAGAGATTAACATATAAATGAACCTTTTAGGAGACCTGGCAGGTTCCTCCGTCTCATCACGCCTTTTAACCTAATTGATAAACATTCGCTTCCAATTCGAAATTCCTCAATTAATAGTCTGATGAAAATACATTATCAAGCCCCACGCAAAAAAAGAGAGAGAGAGAGAGAGAGAGAGAGAGAGAGAGAGAGAGAGAGAGAGAGAGAGAGAGTGAGTGAGTGAGAGAGAGAGAGAGAGAGAGAGAGAGAGAGAGAGAGAGAGAGAGAGAGAGAGAGAGAGAGAGGAGAGAGAGAGAGAGAGAGAGAGAGAGAAAGTGAGTGAGAGAGAGAGATTTCAGAGTTATATTTTACGTTTCATTCGACTTCTTCCATTGGAATACATCCCTCAACAAGAAAAAACACTCAATTTTGGACAAAGGGCACAGTTGTATCGAATAGAACGAAAAATCAGACACTCTGGATAAGAAAGCTGCTTCTGAAAATCAATTAGCAGAAGATTATAATGCAGTATCTATTACCTCCTTGCAGAACCGTTGTCCATGAAACAGTACGGTCTCTACCATGTACTGTACACCAGACTCGTTCACGGGTCATAGTGGTTATAGGTTTTTAAGGATCTATTACCTATCTATTACTTCAACACTTACTAGTTTTGTTACAACAAACGTTGTGAACTTCCAATTAATTACAAAATACTCATATACATAACTATTACAATACATATTTGGACATACGGAGTAGAGCTTTGAGGCTCCACTAAGCTATAGAATTCCTTTCGTATCCAATCCTTGCAGTAAAAAATTCTTCGTAAAATCGTCAACGCTCCTTACATTGTAACGAATAAAGATATATATAATGACCTTAATGTTGTTGATTTGGCCCTGATTCAATATCAATCCTGTCATGACAAACTATTCCCACACGAACCCTACCTATTCATATAATGCTCTCCAAGACGTCGGAAAAGAAAATGTCCAAGTGACCGTCTAAGTTTAATTTGTTATTTTAGTACCAACTGTAGATGATTTGCCTTTATTAATCTCTACTTGCCTTTATCTCTTATTTATTTACTCCTAGGATAATTAATATTAACTATCTAACCGCTTGGCTCAACACTCCTAGCAGGATCTAGGCCTCCCCTGACGTGCTGCCTCCAAACTGGAGGTGGATGCTAATTAGGGTTTGAGACCGATTATAGGTGGGGTGGTCAGTCCCGTCCAACCCCTTAGGATACCCTAATAATTATTAATATTATATTTTAAGAATAGAAAAGAATATTTCAAACCACCATCATCGTTGGTCCATTAGAAATCAAGAGTACGCATGTCGAAATCAATCCATTTGGAATGCAACCAGGGGTGGATCAACGATTTTAAATGAAAACGAACAACGGATATTTCTATAGGCCTGCATTGATTCGTTTCCCTCGGACTGAGCCGGACGAGCAGACTGATTGAAGAACAACAGATGCCTGTTTGTGTTTTAGGACTGGCGTCTACTGCAGCCTTTGTAATTGAGCATTTTAGGGGAAGGGGCGCAAATCGTCCCCCATCTGGTCAGTCTAGCCCCGATCTTCTTTGTTCAGGATTCTTCGCTGGCATCTTAAATTATAACGCTGAGCGAAGTGGAGGAACAATGGGAAAATGTGCGACGCTGAAAAAAATTAGATTGATCTCGTATTTGAAAATCTTGAACAATACTGGTTGATCTTATATGTAGATAGGGAAGGAAATGGTCTGGGTGAAGGTCAAAGAAATTATTTCTTAAATAGAGATAAACTATTTATTAGACACCAAAGATTTGATTCACATTAGCTCTTCTTGAAGCCATTACAGACAAGATACTAACATATATTTATGGAATAATAGAAAATATTTTAAACGATAAAATATTATATAAAAACGAAACTACTGGCGTAAACCATAAACAATATAATTTTAATTACTTTTACTTTATAATCTAAATTATCTAATAGCTTCAATTTTATGCATTATTTTATTTTATAATTTTTTATATTCCATTTATTTCATTTAAATGCCTGCTAATTGTTGTATTATAGATATAAAATAAAATATTTTTTCTTACAGTTTCTGTAATTGCAGGAGAGAATCAAACTACAAACAAAGCGCTGGATTTAGGCATACAAACAGAGTCTGCAGAGGAAACCAAACTTCAAAGTAAGTGGATAGGGAAGTGTGTTCGTGAGTGTTCGATTCTCGTAGGGGTCAGTAAGATTGATTTGCTTGTAATACCACGAGAGGAGTACACACTACTTATGACAGGGTGTTAATCTAACACCTGATATTTCTGCAGTATTTTTCCTAAAAATGCTAGTATTAGCGGATCAAAATGCTTTTGGTCTCTCAGTCCCGGGCGACGGACCAAATTTCAATATGAACTATTTTAATTTTACTACTCGTCGTATATAGCATAACTACAATTTATAATTGTTCTGTAGTTCAGATTGTACTTTTTGTTCCAATAACCCAAATATTAATTTATACTTCCATTCCGAGATTCAACGGTTGTTTTTCAGAGTTTTTTTGGAAAACGTCTAACCACATTTGCGAGGAGAAAAGTAACGGGAGAGGGCGCTGACATTATATGCTGCATCTTAAATCTTGTTTGTTTAACGTCACTTTATCGGACGATGCTACAGTGGGGGCTCTAAATGTTGACTATCCGGGTTTGATTAGGATAGAGATTGTTAACAAGAACCTGCCATCGTACAGGCTTACGGCCTCCATTTAACGTCCCTTTCAAATGACGGCATAACCAAGCATTGTTTACCCCCTAGTAGAAAATCCGATTGCCAGCTGCCGGGCTACCTGCGATCTTGGGTTTAGAAAGTTGTTATGCTAACCACTAGACCACAGGCCACCCCCTCTTGAATCTTCACAATTTCTTTGGAATGGTATTTCAAGGTTTCTAGCGTGAATTGCAGAATCAATAAAAAAAACAAGGTGGAACACGATCATTCATGACCCGTCTGTTGAAGAAGGAATAAGCATGTTAAAGAACAATAAAAATTAGTCCTGAGGCGTATGATTAGTAAAATAAGGAATGTCAATCTAGAAACAGGGGCAGGAAAAGACAACAGAAAATAAATTAAGAGACTGGTGGCTCAGAATAAAAAAGAAAAAAAAATCGAGGAGATTAAGAGTGGTCCTGGGAGGGCTAATATTGTATTTTGAGAGGAGGTAAGGGGAAATGAGGTATAACCAGGAGAAAAAATACAGTCCCCTCTGACAATGGCAAAAAATTTGCATCTTTAACGCCTTCTTCCTCAGTCTGTTTTATTTTTCCCTTTTTTTCTATTTTTTTTTTTTGTCGCCGAATGGGGGAAATGAGAAAGGGGCCATTCCGGCGATGGAGAGGAAACCCTTTTAAATGGAAATTTTTCATCCTCCACCAGCGCCGAGGGGAATTTTTCATCCTAGCTGAGGGAAATTACTGAGAGAGGGAGCCTTGGGTAAACAGGACATGGCTGCCACTGCTTTGATGTAGCAAGGAGGGAGTCCTCTTGATTAATGGCCGCGCTACAAATTAAATGCCACCGCTGCAGGACACAGGGGGTTGCTACTGAGAACTGACCGTATAATATCAATACCCCTTACCAATTAATTTAAATGATTTATCCAACATCACTTCTTTCACTCCACCATCCATAACCTCATCTCCTGACAATCTTGAGTAATAAGCAAGGAGTACCCTCCAACTCCTCTTCATCCTAAGAAGATAAAGGAGGAAGTATTTCCCTCCGACGGGTTAATCGCGCGGGGGCGGAAGATCCGCCATAGCCCTAAAGGCGATTAGGGTAGGGATGCGCTTATGTATGTTTTACATCGACCTCGTTGCCATGGGAACCTCCTGCCCCTCTGCCCAGCTTCCATCTTCTCTCTTTTCGGCCGAACATTTTAATATAATTACTCTAAATTATAACATACCCAAAGAGTACATAGCATTAAATATACATGGAATAAGTCTTCCAGCCCACTGCCGTTGTATTCATCACAGCATAAAAACATGATTTCACAAACTGAGGCCTTAAAAACAACCATTAACTTTTGAGCAATAAATAATGAGATTATTTATTAATATAATTTATTAATAAAAGCAGATGGAATCCTGGAAGATGGAACACAAAAGGCTGCTTTTATACCTGCTGTTTACAAACTTTCGTCCACGCATAGCTACAGCATCTAAACTCTTAATATCAACTAGATAAAATATAAATACGATTAATTATTAATAAAAAAATTAAATAACAAAAGAAAAGTGTGAACTTTTGTTGGGTTATTTTTTACACATTGAGTCATTGTAAACAACAACTTGTGTAACACCACGTCCTAAATATTTAACATTTATTTGATTATTTTATATATATATTTAAACAATGTAGTACTTTAGTAAAAAATTGTTTGTTAATAATAAAACATAGTTTATTTAATATTTGGTAAAACTGAAGTTGGTGCTGCACATATAAACGTCAACATACCCAAACAATAAGCCTTTTACAACACTATTTCACATTTATTACATTATTTTTTCTTGACGGCGCAATATTGTTGGAAGATATTTTTTTAAATACAATAAAATAAGGTTAGTTAATTGGCAAAACTAACTAACACTGGTATTAACATAAAAAACTTAATATTTCCAAAACAGGTTTATATATATTCTTTTAAAAGCATGAGGATGAATTTGATGTCAACAATTGAATGGATTAATTCACTTACATATAAATAAATAAAAGAAAATTGAAAAACAAAATGAACTGATAGGGACAATACCTTATTGTCCCGGACAAAAGGACATTCGGTCAACAATTTATTTATGTAAAATTAACCGACAATTTTAACCAGATTGACTATTCATAATTATTATTAATAATCCTTGGAATTAAAATATATGAAAGTGGACTAAAGACCAATTATGAAAATAAAGAATAATGCCCTCTTATATAATAAAAAAAATACAACGATGCATTTTGTTATATAGATATGGGCTGGCGAGGTAAGAAATAAGAAAGAGTGATATTCAGGAACAATGAATTTAAATTCTGGCAAATAATAAAAAATGCTTTCATAAAGTTGGATTTACTTTCAGAATATCCAATTATTGATCCTCAAGCTAGTTCCAAATCTAAAACGTTTTTAAAAAAATATTATGCGGTAGTTGACCAGAAATTTCTTTTCGTCTAATGGGAACAGCAGAGATTGTACTTAACATTCTTTATCTCCAGAAGGAACCCTCTAAGAAAGCAACAGGGGTTGTCGACAATTAGACTAGGGGAGGGCTCTTCACTTCCAGCTAAAGAACCGAGGAGTTGAGAGATTTAGACAAAAGGAAAGAAGAAAAGCAAGTACGTATTAATTACTTCAAAACTTCATTAAAACTTCAAATTAAAAATAAATAATTGTATTTGTAACCATTTATGATTTTAAGGAACTGTCTAAGAGTTGGAGCGGCAAAACGTTTCTGCTTTGATTGATTTTTGTCTACAATATTCCATATATTGAAAGGGCCAAGTTTTTATTCCGGCTGAAGCAGAAAATGCATTTTATTTATTGGGTCAATCCATTTTAAATCACCCAATATGAATATAATTTGTTGTTCAACATTTTTATTTTCCTGATTCTTTTATCCATGGATTCCCTATGGATAGACATTAACAAAACTCCAATTGAAAAAAAAATACAAGGTGTATTTTTTAACTGGCAGCCATCTTAAAATGGCGATTTGACGAATTTGATAAAGAAACGGGGTTTGCGGAAAATTGGTATTGCCAAGTCATTTTTCAAGATATCAGAATAATTTAAAAACCAGCGTGTTCAGCATGAAATGATCTTCAAAACGACTATATTTTATTTTCCCTATCATACAAGAAAGCCAGTCAAACTCTTTCTCTAAAATCTCTGAAAAAAACTAAAAATTGTTAATTTTTAAGACTATAAATTTTTAGGTAGGAAAAGAGACTCACTAATAATATTTTATTTCTGTGTTGAGTAAGCTTACTGCTACCAGCAGCATATAGACTTGAGAATGAACTCCTTTTTGTTCTACGGATTTTCAAAAATGACTAAAAGCACATTAACGCCGATTTTCATCGGTCAATATCTGATAAGGGACTGAATGAAAACAAGTGAAAATTTTACATAGCAACCTTTATACTATTAAAAACCGTCAGAACAAAATGATTATGCTGAGACTCAACTACATTTCGAGTTATAGAGCTGTGGAATTCAATAAAACCGCTTCCTTTTTATGCAAACATAAACATGCAATGCTAAATTAGCAACTATAGGCTTAAAATGATCTTGATTGAGAATTTTAAATGATGCTTCAATCTATGAATTATTATTTCGAGTTTTAAAATAATTAACTTAACTTTGATTTAAAAATGCCCATTTATTAAAAAAATATGTTTGTAACTTAAAACCCTTTGCCAAATGTCAACTGACACATCACTTCTCAAGTTGCAACAAATTAATGTGAGTTTTAGAAGTTTAGACTTGAATTTTTCCATCTGCAACTGCTTCTGCAGCCTACATCTTTCCTGTACCTACTACATGTCAGCAAGTTGTGACATGAACACACACTTCATCTTCATCTTAAAATGGCAGCCAATTAAAAAATATATCTTGTAAATTTTTGTCAATTGGAGTTTTGTTAATGTCTACCCATAGGGAATCCATGATAAAAGAATCAGGAAAATAAAAAATGTTGAGCAACATTGACTGGGTGATTTGAAATGGATTGACCCTATTATCTGCCACGGATAGATTCGGAGAAGGGGAATATTTTCCTACACACCTGGTCAATATAAAGCGTTCACCCTTTAAGGGATTGGGGGAGAAAACCCTGGTGTTTATCGCAGCACATCCTCCCATAAACCTTGGGCTTGAAACCGTAACTTTTGTATTAAAAATAGAATCCAAGTTCAGTTTATACTGCCTAGGGTTTAATTTATAAATACTTACACTTTATTAACTAGTAACTTAATATTATCAGTAACTACAAACTTCATCTGACGCTAAGAAGTTAAAATAACATCTTCTTGTGTTGTCCTGTTCTACCGTATAATTAGTGTGTAAGATGCGAGTAAATTACTCAGATTATAATATAAAGAACAGTATAGTTTTTAATGAGTTTGTTTATTTATATTTTTTTTTTCACATCCTCCAAGATTTTATTTACAATATAATACAAACTTGCAATAAATACCTGAAAATGCTTCTATATAAACCAAAAGCCTTCTGTTACCTTTCGGTATTTTAAGGCGTTACAATGGGCTGAGTCAGCTGAAGGCGGTTTTTACTCGAACCGGCTCAAAGCCGCTGACTTTACACAACAAACAAAACAGGGAGGGAACGTTTAGCGGGATCTTTTATTTTATAGGAACATTAGAAACGATACAAGCAATTGGTAGCACTTATTGTTCGCGGGACTTGTCTTCTATCCACCTTATATTATAACGCTATAGTAGATTATTACTAACTACTTATTATAAGTAACTATTATTTGGTACTAATGATCACTAAAACTTGTACCTAGTAAAAATATAGTAATTTTAGTTTGTAGAATACTTTTAATTGACAGAATATGTTAGAAACTAAGTAGCATATAGTTATTTTTTAATTAGCCTTACAATCGGACGAAGCTACTTAGAGAGTACTAAATTTCGCTCGGAATGCTCTAAAGGATTGCATAATCAAGGTTTGTTTACTACTTATAAAAAAATATTATAAAATTATAAAAACATTTATAGCCGTTTCGTAAGCAGGACTGGGCTTAGAAGGTTGTTGTGTTAACGACTGGACTGCAGCTGAACCTCAGAAAAGTATCTTAATCTTGTAACAGTGTTTATATGTAATAGTTACTGCCGGAGTACAAGCAATTGATGATTGTGACGGTCACCTGTAGTCTAGTGGTTAGCGTAACAAACTACTAAGCCCAAGATCGCGGGTTTGTAACCCGGCAGGTGACCCTAGGATTTTTTTAAGGGAGTAAAAAATCCATAGTTACGCCGTCCTTCGGAAAGGTCGTTAAATGGGGGTCCCGAGCCTGTACGATGTCAGGTACTCGTTAAAAATCCCGATCCTAATTAAACCTGTATAGGCAAAATTTAGAGTCGCCACAGTAGCATCGTCCGATTAGCCATCGCAGAACAAAGTGACGTAAAATGAACAAACAACAAACAAACAAGCAATTGATAGCACCTACTTAATTTGCAGCCACTTCATACTAAAAAGAAATTATTCGTTTACTTGATATCTTCTTCTTTCGTGGCTCTTCAGCCCATCAGGTAGTAGCGTTGGTCTCCTAGATACATTTCAGCCAACCCTCTCTGTCGAATGCAGCGGCCTACCAAAAGGCCCCTGGAGTCTCAATGATCCCATCCAGCCATCGCAGGTTGCTACGCCCAACTCGTCCTGTACGCTATACCTTTTCTTCAATTATTCTTCTGGGCCTGGGGGTGAGTTTGGCCACATGGATTTGTTAACTCCGCATTGGTACGTCCTATCCATGCTCTCCCCTCTCTAAAAGGTCGATAGCAGCATCCTATTAATAGTTTGAAGCAATTTTTCATCAACTTTCTTTATGTTCCAGGCTTCCGAACCGTATAGAAGGACTGGCTGAATGAGCGTTACTTGTATAATAATATAATCTATGTCCCAACCGGTGATCCCGTTGGCACTATAAGCCCTGAAGAAGACCTGCAATGTGCATCGAAATGTTGGCTTTCTAATAGATAATTCTCCCTAATTAGGATAATTCTTTTGACGTCCATCAGGACCATTTTCTTCCTCTTAATATAATCTATATTTATTATTTAATTATTAACATAAACCCCAGGATCTGAAGAAGTTGTAATTGAGTGAATCAGACAGAAACTATTCATGGATTCCAAATACAGGAAAATACCTTGAGCAAACCGATACCTCTTTCTACTCCCTTCAGAGTCAGGAAAAACGTCCGGAACGTCAGTAATTTAAAACGTGATTGTCAGAGCATGTTTAAAAAACAGTCCTCGCTAGGAGTAAGGGCGGGAGAAAAAAAACTGGTAGCTGGTCAGTGTAGGGAGAGAGGAATTGCCGGACACCCTCGTTAATTTGCAAAAGAGGAAGCGAAGGTATCGAGTGACCAGTCAAAGGTCTTTGTCTCCCGAAGCCTCTTTGAAGGTCTAGCGAATAATTAAAAGAATAAAAAAACAGAGTTAATTGTCGAGGAAGCGGAGTCAGGTGTCAGCCTCCCTAACGAGCTAGCTTTGATCGCGAAAATATCCAACGGTGCCTGGACCTGACGGCTCAATACCGTCCGATTATTATGATTAAATATCGACATCAAAGGCCTCACCCCCCACCAACCCCCCCTGTCGTCCGATCTTGCAACTAATTATCTTCTAGCCCGACTGCTTTGTAAATTCCGAGATGCTTTGTATCGATTTTATTCCTCCAGACACGTCCTACACGACGGGGTTGTCTCGAACTTTGAGACAGTTTCGAACTGTCAACAAACCGTTTAGATTATCAGCTAAATACATTCCTAAAACGGCCAACTGAGATGAAAGAAATAAACTTAAACGTTTTCCCACATTTTAAGTTTGACAATCACGTTAAAATAGTTGAATAAGTTAAATTAGAAGGTTCGAATGTAAAAAATGAAAAAAAAAAAACCTGCACGACTAAAATCTTAAGTTTAGTAGGTGGTAGAGGTTGCACTGTTTGTAGGACGACAGCAATACAAGGAGGATAATCGTCAGGGATCACACTTAACTCCCAGAGTTATTTCCTAATTCTAGGGTACCCACTTTATAGTGAGGGTGAGCCCTAGGTGGTTATGCACACCCGTTTCCGTGACTGTTAGGATACTGAATAATTCATCTGCCACAATTAGATATGAACTCAGGACCTTAAGCACACCACTTTATAAACTAAGCTGTGTAGCTTAGTAATTGATATAAAATTATTTTAAAATATTTAGTAGTTTAAAAAACAAGCAAGGCATTTCTTTTATATCCATTTTCTTCCCGCTTCAGAGTTGTGAATGATAATAGAAAAAGTAGAATGATTTATTACACAATGACCGACAGACGCTAAATAGAATTACATGGAGGTTAAAGAACTGAAACTAATTATATTTTTTAATGTCAGTCGAGCTAAACCATACAGTTTGTATCCGATTAGCTTAAACGTCTTCAACTTATAACCCGACACTCAAACAAAAAAGAACGTTAGAAGTTCTCCCCAAGGAAGAAAAGCTGATCGGGTAATGGCGGTTTTCCAATAAGAGGCGAAGGGCGAATAGAGGGCATTATCCTGTTTGTGATGGAGTTAGCTGAAGGATGTTTGACGTCAGGGGCTCTGGCTCTTTGTTTGACAGGAAAACGCAGGGAAACTCGGCACCCCAGTAAGGGAGTTAGCGCCCTTCTTCAGCCCCGGGAAAATCTGTATTAAGGGAGAGGGTCTTGAAAGGGAAGCTATACCTAATCCACCTGGGAGGTGGGGGAGGTTTTTCTTACACCTCCAAAAAGCAAATGACATAATGAGGAAAACCGTTTAAGACATTTAGGTGTGATTGTTTATTGTATAACTGTAAACTTTACAATTTTATTAAATAAACAATGACTGGCCTGACAGATGTAAAGTTGAGCAAGATCGCTTATTTTGTCATGTAGATTATCGGTACTTCAAACATCGATGAAGGAATCAACTGACGATTTTTGCCAGTAGATAAATATATTTAATTAGATAAAAAAATCAAACATATACCCATACAACCAATTAACAATCTTCATAGGTTTAGTAAACCTGTACTGTTCATAAGACAATGATTTTGCAGGGAGGTGGTTCGGGCGAGATAAAGCTCAATCATCTAGTTTCCCTCAAGTAAGGGTACTTTATAGAAGATTATATTAGATAACATTATACTTTACATTAGATTAGTTTAAACTGTTTTAACAAATAACCCAACACTAAAACAAACAAGTACGGCTCTCCATAATCTGTCTGTCAGTCGGAATCGAACAAGGACATAAGCTTCAGCACATTAGTTCATCTTTCTACGCAATGAGCTACCCCGCTCCCAAATGCTAATTAGCTTTTTTTTATTCAATTAATAATGGCAACAGACTGAGGCCTTATCATTTGTTAGTCTATCTACCCCTATTCTTGTCGATGTTAACGTACCGAGAGATATCAATCAATACAGCGATCAATATAGGTGGTGAGTTACATTGAATATACAAACCACCTCCTGTATTGAGCTAAATAAGAAAATTGTGGCGAGGAAGCGGAATTATTTTAGTAGTGAGTAAGGGGTTAAGTCAGGCATTGGCTTGAAAAGGAATTATTTCTTATATTACAATTCTATTTCAAACTGAAATTTACGAGAATACCCCGGACTCGCTTCCCTCAACACTATTAACTCTCTAAAAATTCGACTTATTGTCACCAGAGGCTACAGAAATATAATCAATCATATTTTTAAAAAAAATACAAAAAACCAAGTACAAATTTTAAATATTAAAATATTATTTGCCAGACTATAAAATAAAAAAAGAAACTGATAAATAGTACGGATCCAGTTGCCCAACAGATAGTAACAGGCAGTTGCCCTGTTACAATCAAGCGTGAGCAGCGACACGGCAAATTTGAATTTAATTGGAGGACATTATGATTTATATTCCACACCACTGGCTAATGGGCATATTAACACGTTGGGCAGGACTAAACAAAAATAAGAAGAAAAGCAATAGAGACGAAGATGGCTCAAAGGGGAACCTCAAAAGAAGAGGACTATCTGTTTAATCTGGAAGCTGGAATAGGAAATAGAGTGAATCAGGAATTGGCAAAGGTAGCTCTCTCTTGGATCGGGGGGGAGGAGCTTTTAAATCGGTAGCATCTATTTCAAACCCTCCTTTGATCCTCTTATCTCTCATTATCAGAGGCAGCCTGCTTCATATTTCATCAGCTGTTCTCTTCGCCCATCCATCGCCTTCCTAAAGCACGTCACAGCGATGAAAATAATACGCCGCGGACAATAGGCGGGGAGTGGAAGGTCCGAGGAACCCTTGAAGGACGTCACCTGACGGTTCCCACCCAAAAGACAAAAAAACTCCCAAAAAAATAGTTCAAGTTTAATGTTCTATTCGGACTTACGCAATGAAAGTTTAGGGGTATCCAAAGTATAAGGAACCTATCCAATCCTTCCAATCCAAAATCATCAATGCTGGTTACTAAATTACGATTAAATGAACTCAAAGTCCCATTTGTTTATGATTTGGTCCGAGACCGATATCAATTCTTTCAAAACTTTATTCCCCCTCAAACTTAACTACCTCTTCTAATCCCGAAAATGCTCCCAGACAACTGAAAGGAGATGGTCTTCTTATTATAGTATTTCCCTTCTTTACCCTCTTGATGAATGGATTAATTATTTGAGCACAAGTAGGTTAGTTTCTATATTTATCTCATAGTTTCTATCCATTTATCTCATTTAATTACTTATCACTAATTCTGATTATTTGGATTGCTATTAATAAAGTACTAAATTTCAATAATTTTTTTTTTAAAAAAAAAGGTAAATATTGAGGGCTCTGAGGAAATTTAACCCTGAACAAAACGTTCCAAATAATGTTAAAAAAACACGAAAAAGTATCTTTTACAGCTGACTTAACGAACCATTACTCCTAAAAAAAGGAATGAAACTGAAGTTGCTGAGGAATTGGCGTCGAATTAGACCAAAATCAACACCCTACAATAAACAATATTTGAGGTGTTTAAACTTTTTCATATTTTTCGTTAGTATAGTCAAGCAATGCTTTATGCTTCCGAAACTTCTATACAAAACAAAGAGAAATGAAACAGATTTGATATATACATATATCTTGGTTATCGTTATATCATTGATAAAAACTACAACAATAATCACAATAAACAGATTGCTGTACTACTATTGAGTTATTTTTTATTATGACTCATTACTTAAATAAAAACGCTAATAAATACTCTGAGGTACAGAAGGACTTCGACAAAGGCAGGCGGAGTCAACGAACCATACCCCCCTCCTATCTGAGGACATGATCTAGCTAATATAGGGCCTCGACATGCTCCCGATGGCAGGGGATCAATGCAATCTCAGCGGCAGATGGGGCCAGCTGGTCAAAGATACCATCTCCCAACCCTTCGACTCTTTTCATCGCGACGCCATAAACGTCCGCTATGGCTATATCCAGCCTCCGGGAGATCCTACAACCGGTTAGAGGAGTCGATGAGTTGTCAAGGAGCGAGTCCGCGTCCTTGTCGAGAGGATGCTTTGCATGCACAGGATCTAGAGGAGGGTGCATCTCGAGGTTAGAAGAAATATTCAACGATTTCGTATTTTGGGTAACCTTTTTAGTTAAAGATTAAAATTTAATCAGTTAGCGGCCGGAGGTGGATTTTAATGTGTCGAGGACTCTCCTAGAGGTCATCCAGCCTCTATATGGTGTTATGAAATAACAAGAATAGTACGTAGTATTTAGTGATCGAAGAAAACCTAACAATTGCTAAAAACTTGGAAACAGTGGTTGTCATGGAGCATGGACTATTATAGTTTAGGGATACAACAGGTGGGTACCCAAAATATGGGGGGGGGGAAATTTGACCATTGAGCGTGATCTAGGACAAATCACCTCCCTGAACAACCTTCAACCCAAGAAACAGTACAGTCTCTAACCCAGTACTGAAGCGAAGACTCTCCATGGGACAGATGGTACAGGTTTTGAAATTTACTTTAACTTATTTGATTTAATAAACTCTTGTAAATTAAAGAGTAGCTGATGAAAAAACATGGTAGTGAGGTAGCTTAGCGTGTAGAGCACTGAGTTGTTCTGAAGATAAACCCGGGATTGAAATTCGGCTGTGACAGATAATCTACATACAATAGATTGGACCCTGCGGGATCTGGAAAAGCTCTTGGGGTAAAAAATTGGGGTACTCTAGAGAAGAAAAAAATTATATATATAAAGTTTTTTAACGACACTCGAATCCCCGAAGGACAAGTGTATACATCACTAAGCAAATACACAGCTGCTTATGAAGGGATAACCGGGAGTGGGGAGGCGATAATCTGGCCTACACAGCGGGCCGCCATTGTCCCTAACGTGTTTATATTCGCTATCAGGGCTATCTAGATGGTAGGGTCAGCGATGATTTTTGTAAAAACACACATTAGTAGGCGACATAAGGGCGGACAAAGGACTAATGAGGGACTACATTAAAGTGCCCCATATTTTCCTCAATAGGGCTCCGAAGGGGTCCCATTTATCGCTGTAATCCGCCCCCTCGTTCGGTTCGGGGGGGCTGTCCCCCAGCCTACCCCCTGGTAATGCACTGATTACAGGGCCGCTACAGCTTCAGATCCTATCTCCTTCCTCTTCCCAGGGCATAAGCCGATTTCGGGATTAAGCCCTTTAACCTGAAGCATTCGACGATGTTCCCAAACCTACTGTCAGGTAGGTCCGGCTGTGCTGGAAGCCTAAGAGATGATAAGAAGTAACTTTAACACTCCGCAACCAATATGGACATTAGGTTGATGTTCTGGTCAAAAAGACAATCTTTCAGGTAAAATAATAGTACTTACAGGTTCTTTCACTATACTATTTACTCAAAGTAGACTCACCTGAAATAAAAAGAAACGAACAAAATTAATACAGGTTTTAATCCATGTTATACAACATAAACAAATATATATACAGTCACATATACTTGGTTGACTTAACCGAAAAAGAACATCTTGATTAGGCGGGCAAGCCTGCACGTACTGGAATTGACTTATAGTCAATTTTCGTCAAACTTCAATCTATTATTTTATCGGCTAGCAAATATAGACCATACGTATACTCTTTTTAATGATTTCCTTTTTTTTTGTTTAAGTTATTGAGTACTTTCCAGGGCAATAAAATTACAATATTAATTCAGAATTCATTTGGAATATATATATATATATATATATATATATATATATATATATATATATATATATATATATATGAAATGCTTTTTTTCAGTTGGGTCTACAGACCTTTTAATTATATTATATTTAAAAACATAAACATTTGTGCATGGGAAATCTGAATGTCTGACTTTAGAAAATATATAACTTGTCCCCTGGGGGCAAACTTTTTTTATATACCAGAATTTTGTTGTTTTATTGCATAAAGATTTTTTTTTTTTTTTTTTACAATTTTAAAACCTCTTGAGAAACAAGCGAAAAACCTCATTAGTTGGCCAATGTTCGCTACAGTGTCATTGTTGCCGGCGAACGACTCCGCTGGAGACTTGTATTCAGATTTCCAGTTGCTCTTTAATCTAAAGGACCCCGGAGAGGAGAGAGGTTAGGGTTCATTAGGAGCGCAGTACCCGAAGGAGCCACAATGGCCGCCGACCCTCCTCGAATTATGTTTACACGAATAATTCCATCTTGAAGGAGGAAGTTAGACGGAGAGTAATTGGACACGCTCCGCTGGCCGGCAAGAATAATCTTTAGGGCTACATCCACTCCCATTACACACTCGTTAGTTGTGCGGTCTCCAATATAAGGGCCTCTAGAGCCAGCATTTTTAGCCAGCTCTTACGCCCCGGCTGGGGATAAACTACTGTAATGAGGGTATCCGAAGCCGGAGGAATACAGGAGGGGGTAGTTGATAGAGGATATCTCTGAGGATAAAGGCAGGGTGTGAAGTGGGATATCCACCCTGTATTTGGAAGGTGTCTACGAAGCTACTCCAATTTACAATAAATACAATTAAAATATTATAATAATAACAAATATTTATTTGAGAATATTATAAAAATGTCCGTTCTTTTGAAAACCACCCCTTAGGGATTCACATGGAAGCGTGGATGGATATACGTCGCACTGAAGGCACTCTTAGCGAGGTTAAAAATTGCTCAAGGCGTGTGTCCACTATGTTCGCGAACCGACGGCGCTCCGTACACCTGCAGCTCTGTTTATATGGACGTGCTTTGAGAATATTGCCGCTAAACCTGTCATCTACTATATTTTCATTAATTATTTAATAGAAGATTGCAGAAGACCTCCTCTTATAGCGAGTCATTTATCATAAACAGGTTTGTATAAAAATATAACAAAAAAAAAAAGATTATTTAAGGAAGGTTTATAATTGTAAATCTGTGAGCTCTTCATGAACTATGACAACGAGTAAAAGAATAACAATATTTTCAAATGATAACTCCACTCTTTCAATCAGAGTTGTAGTGAAAGGTCGAAAATTCATTAAAAAAAATAATTAATCGTTTTGAATGACAAAAATATTATATAAGAGTAGTGAAAGCAGCAATATACTCAAAAAAATTGATGAAAATAAATTTATTTTTTATAACACGTTGCGTGAACATAATACCCACGGTTCTAAGAACCACTCAGGACTTCTTACACCATCATTAAGCTCCATCAAAAGTACATCTTGTACTGAAAGAGGAAGCGACTACCAAAACTCACATCCAGAGTTAAGAAAGTCGAATGATAGAAGTGAAATCTAGATAGCTCACATATAAATCTGTATACATAATATAAAACTATGATTTTGATAGTAGCATACTTCTACAGAATGTATCAATGTTCTGAGGAACAGAGATTGATAATAAATTAGCTAATATGATAAAATGCGATATTCAAACTTAATTTTTGTTAAAAAGAGAAGGAAAATTAATATTTTAACGTTAATAACTGTATTACCTACGTTGATTTCCTTGAATGCCTTTAAAATTAATATCACTTCGCTAAATTTATCAGAACTTATCATTTTAATTTTTACCTATTGTTCAATATATCTTATTTTTCTCAATAACCAACCATTGAATGTTGTGTCACTACATTATAGACATGTTTTTTTTAAAAACAAAATTTATTTAAAAAATTTAAGGGAGGTATCCCCATTTTAAAAAATATTCAATTACTCATTTAACTGTACTACTGTAAGTACTTAAACATTTTAGTAGATGTTCCCCCATATTATTCAAGAAATTGATGTTTAGTTTAGTACTTATTTCGTACCCCACTGGTGAGCATGATAAAATATGAGTACCCACTCATGACATAAATACATACTCATTATACCGAAATATAGAGTATTTTATTTTAATTAAATAATAGGGTTTTTTTTAGGAAAAAAAATATGGTTTATAACAAACAATTCTTAATCTTCAGTGAAAGGAAATGATGTGTCTGATCGAGAAGCGAGCGAGGTTAGCTCAGTTGGGGTTCGAATCCCGGTCCTAGACATATCTTTTCTTTTCAAATAAAAATGTTTAAAAATTCTGAGGATTATTTCACTGCAATTTCAGTATTCAGTAACAGTACTTAATTCGAAATATTGGAATCAATGTAGCTTGTTTTATTTTTCAAATCGATGCATACCATCATATTTATAACAGCGTTATATTTTGTGTAACGGCATAACGAAGTATATTTTATTTATTTTTATTTGACGGTGATTATTCAAATATTTTTTTACAATATTATAAATATTCCTCTTCAAAAATAAAAATATTTATATAAAAATAGAGGTATTATCAAAAATATAACTTAACAAAGACTAGACAAAAATCCATTGCTAGGTCTATTGCTAAGCAACGCTTATAAAATTCTAACTTATAAAGATAATAATAGAGATAAATTTAAAAAAAATCATCATGTAAGCAAAAAGTTTACGAATGCTAGAAGTTGAGAAGTTTTATGAAATCCTAGTAATAAAAAATTTAAGATATTTTATTATATTTTGAGTTAATGTATATATTGAGTAATCTTGTAAGAAATATATATTTTTTTATGTATGGTGCAAAAGAAACGGCTGAACTGATTTGCGAAAGTACAGTGAGTAGTTATAATGAATAAAATAATAAAGGAATATTAATATTAATAGCATTGATAAAAGATAAAAGATAAGTATAGAAACATATATTAAACCAAACTACAATAGCTTAGAGCTAACTCGGTAAGGTTTGACAGATGACATGGGGGTGGAGGGTATAGAAAGTAAATACTACTATATGATTGGATAGCATTGTGCCTTGTAAGATTGGTTAGAAGCATCCCCCCTCCATGGGATCCTGTAGCCAATCGGGATAATGGTAGCTCAACCACAATGCTACGGCTCATCTCATTGGATACCTTCTGGCAATACGCTGAGGAGATCCGCGGGGGAAAGTAATTGGTCTCTTACATTATGTAAGTAGAAGGGTTCATTCCCTTGATACATTCTAGACCAGATATCATTATTCTTTTTTTTTCATTTTAATAAAATTACATATAAACAAATACGTATCGTAAAAATACTTATTCAAAATTTATAATATCTAAATCCCAATAACGAAGAAAACAGTATAAGTTAAAAATATTGCACCATAAGCTGCAAAAAGATCCGAGAATGAATTCACGCTTATTTTTGATCGAAAGAACCATGGGAATTCATATAGAATGACCTGCAAACTACCAACAGATTTTTTCGAAGATCGCTCGTATCAAAATATTTATGGATGAAACGTGTAATGCGGGAAAAGAAATGAAACAATCTATGATATGCAGAAGTTTTGGAATTAAAGTAGCATAACATCTTATAAAAACATTCCTGTTTGTAAAAATAAGCATTAAAAAAATTCAGATCACTCTTAAGCAGTAGATCCAGTCATGTTACTTTCTATAGGAAAATCTAGTTTCTAAAAAACCTTACTTCTACATTGAAAGTTTTCATTATTTATACTGAAAATATCAAAACAAAATTCATTCAACAAATATAAACCTATAGTGAGAATAATAAGTCCAGGAAAACTTTAAAATAACAAAATTACATAAAACGTTTAGAAAAAAAATTGTACTACTACAGATCCTTTAGGGTCCATCCGTGTCTGTTAATAGACTAAATAATTTATGTTATGCCGGATTTTAACCTGAATCTCTAGCATATCACCTAAGCACTCTACACTAAGCACTAACTCGTAACGTTTGAAAATTTTGGGAATCAGAATTTTTTATTTATTATTTATACAATATAAATATTAAAAGCGATTTAATGGTTGACGAGAGAAGAATACGGATAGACTTTAATACTAATCCCAGTTATCTTCTTTCTAAAGGTATTAACGTAATTCCCTTTGAAAATTCTACTACATTTCCATAATACACTAATCCATGGGGATTTCAAAAACGCTATAAAAATTAATGAAAGGATTGGGGTAGGCTAAATAAAACAGAGGTAATATGAAAATAACATAAAAAAAATCTGCTGGCATCACATAAAATATATTTTCCTACATAACATACATTTTAAAAGCTAATGTTTAATTTCCATTTAATCTTGAAGTCATTCTTAATTATTTACTTTAGTTTTTAAATCCTTAGCAATCCGACAGTAGATATCACACGTACTAATTATCAACTATTATTATACCAAGATTTTTTTCGCATTATGGAAAACGATTCTCAGTTTTTCCCAACAGCTCAGAGTTTAGAATTAAAAAAAAAAGTCAATAAAGTACAAAGCTTCGATTATTCGAAACAGTGTCCTCTAATGTGGTTCGGATAATCAAAACGACTGATTCACTGAAAAGAAGGAAAGAACCAAACTATCACTACTTATTGTTTGTTTGTTTTCTTGGGTTTAGGGGCGTAAAACATCTAGGTCATCAACGCCCGTTGGTTATTATGTTATGGTCACTACTTATTTATTTATGTAACAATCACCGTTTTTACGAAAAAAGAAATTTTTATTTTATTGGGCATGTTAAACCGATAAAAGCCAATAAAAATACTTGGGTACACAATGTTGTCACACAATGGAAAGTTGTCTGCTTCAATCTTGACTTCTTCTGAGTGGCACTTAAGTCTCCAATGCTTTAAAATTTAGTAGTAAAAATTGTGTAATAGTTCAATGAAATAATTTTCATAGAAAAAAATTAGTAGATTGAAATAACGAGTCACCAATACAGTTTCGAGAAAATGGTTAACAAGAGTAGACCATTTTCCAAGTTCTTACTACTGCTATTTCCTATATGTCCTAGGTATATAAAAAACACTGGTATCATTACAACCTATGAAGGGTCTAGAGTTCTGTACATGGTAGAGACCGTACAGTTTCTTAGACAATGATTGTGCAGGGAGCTGATTTGTACAACCTCGTGCTCAACCGCCAGGCCTTCCCCCAATCAAAAGTCCCAGGAGGATAAGATCAAATAAAAATCCTATGCAAAATCCTTTCCTAAAGCATTATTGCATTCAGAAGTGTTAACTATAACTCTATTATAGGGTATGCGATTAAACAACATACCCCGAAGGAAACAATTTATGTGGCATTATTTTAAATATTTAATAAGAAAAATAATAATACAACAAAAAATAAAGGTATAGGGTAGCTACTACGTCTAAATGATTTACTATTGTTTTGATCATTGGTATCATTTCGTATGAAGTAAATAAAATAAAATTGTAATAAAAGTAAACTTCATATACACAAAAAATTAATAAAAGGCGACGGTGCAACAAAACTGCATTTAGTGAAGTGTTGTATTTGAGTTTAGATTGAACGGGGTTCGCGATGAAATAACGAATCGAACGAAATGCCACGCACCGGCAGTTGCATTCCAATATGCAAATTTATTGGGGGCGCTGCTGCCGGTTTGGTTTTTCTCTTCTTTTTTTTTGTTTTGTTTTTTACCTCTCTTTGTTTACCCTCAACGACAAACTTGATTAACTCTTTTACGATAGCTTTGGTTTATAGTGTTATCAAAACGTTTCAAATTTTAGTAATATCAGAAAAATAAACTAACATAAAATTATTAGTAATACGATTCACTGAATATTCAGGAGCTAAAATAGACAGCTTTTCATCTTTCTAATTAAAATGATCTTATTGGAATAGTTAATTTGTGTTGTTTAACGGATAGGTAGAAATGAAAAAAAAAATGTTTAAAATGAATATAAATAACTATTAGTAATTGACCGAGCGAGGTTCAAGAGTAATTTGTTTAACAACATGAATTTATTCATTTATTAATTTGTCCGTATTATTTAACACGAATAAAAATACATTTATTTACGCCCAACAGTCTAGTTTTCATAACATAATTTATTGTTTAAATAAACGATAATTGTAGGTATAAAAAAAAAAATTAACGCGCTATAACCATATGAAGCTTAATGGTATGGAAACCTCCCCCCTCCAAAAAAAAAAAAATGGAAAACAAACTTATTTAAAGGGGATAACCTGTTGTGTATTGGTGAGCTTAACTATCTATTATATCTGCAGATATCTTCACAGGTAACTTTTCAACTTTTCATTTGTTTAAGTTTGTCTATTCAGGATAATTAGGATAGGGATCTTTAATGAGTACCTAATAGCACACAGGCTGAGAAGATCCATTTTAAGTCCTACCCGAAGGACGGAATAATCAAAGGATTTTTTACTCCCTTTAAAAAACCCTGCCGGGCTAAGACCCTGCGATCTTGGGCTTAGGCTGAAATACTAACCACTAGAACACAATTTGCGTTCAAATGATGTATTTAAAACCGTTAGATAGGTAAAACATATAAAACAAATTTACTAATGATAAATTATTCAACAATGGCAAATAGTAAATTTGTTTATATTCAAAGCTATTGGAAAAATAAAAACATAAAACAAAATACTTTCTTAACTTCAGTTGTCACTCAATCTATTTTTTCTAACTTCATATTTACAAAATTTTAATTTAAATATTATATGATTTTATGAAATAATGTTTGCTAAGCTGATTACTAGTTATAAGTGGTACTGTACAAACAAAAGACAATCTCCATTTGCTTAGAGTGCCCGTGAGGTGTAAGCATACATAGTGGTGAATTTAATTGTATAATTGGGTATTCCGGTCGAACGCGCTATCAATGATCCTCAGTTATCCGCCAATCAAATTATCATAAATAACCGATCATCAGACTCAATTATCAAGTGGGCAAAAGTTTCCGCCCGAGGGTACTTTACATACATTTGATAGACGTACTCCCCCCACCGGGACAGACCTCACATACCCGAACAGAAGCTGGCAGCGGGTCTTCTGATCTCGCCGCCCGGGTTGTTGGCGCAATGCAGAATATTGGAGAGGCGCACGATGGGAATACTGAGGTACACCTGGGACGGGGGCGACCTTCGAGGACCTTGCGTTACTCATATTAATACCCCCCCCCCCTTTGGGCATAGCAATTGCGACCTAGATGTATCCGCAAACGCGCCGCGTAACCACCGTTCAGATGGGGACTGCGAATCTAAGTCTCGCATTAGAACAGATTCCGGTATAATCCGATTCCGGGTGTATCGAGTCCGATTGAAGGGTGATCCAATGGTGTTGCTATCCATATTAATTATTAAATTCTAATCTGTTTAAAGAATATGAATAAACCGAATAACAGAAACAGTAATTGATTGTACATGAATACTAATAAGTAGCCGGTCATTAGTAGTAGTTATTAAGGTTAATCGGAAGATGTTATAGTGGGAGTCCTAAATTTTATCTATCTACCTATAATTAGGATAGGGATCTTGTGCCTGACACCGTTGAGAGTTGAGGCCGCATTTCTTCCAAGCATTTCTTATTCCCTTAACAAATGATAAGGCCACCGAGCTGCGTCACAGCGATCCTCGGCATAGTAGGTTGTTATACTAACTATTAGATCACGGGTGAACTGGTGATCTGAATCCAAGCCGACCGCGAAAGAAAGATGTATAAGCATCGACGACCAAATTACGGAGGATTTAAATAAGGATCTTTATAGTGGCCAGTGTGACAATAGCAATTTCTATTGACTAATACAGACATTGAAATGGACACACTCCTTTCTCTGATTATATATATATAATTAGGTAGTATCATGGTTACTCTATCTTGGAACGAATCATGTGGAAAAATAATATTTACACTTCACTCTTTCGGATCTCCACTCTCGTACTCTCTCCCACTCTGCATACGCCTGCTTATTTGCTAGTCTGTAGCATAGAAGAGAAGTTTGATTCTTCCATGGAAAGCATTGTTGGGAAATTTTTAGTGCCTTCCTTCTTATGTTTAAATATCGAACACAAAATCGTAGCTGAGCTACAAAGCCGAAGGTAGCTAGCGATCGAAGTCTGTAAAGAGAAGAGCAAGTTGGATGGTGCGGGCCGGATCTTTGTCCGCCTGTCAGTAACACGCTCTAGCGGTAATTAGCTCAACTGTAATTAGCCCAGCGTTATTCAATTCCTTCACTAGCGCTTCATTCAATTGCTCTTGTCATTCTCCTACGTTCGCAATTATGATGTATCGCCGAGGAGTGCCCATTTTTTCCAAGACGTTTCTCGAAATGCGATCTCACAGCGAACAAGTCTAATGGCGTTCTCATGGCGGTTCAGTCATCGAGGTTAATTCCTTTAAAGAGGCATTTGAGGCAGTGTTTGACACATTGCTATTTTTAAGCGGCATTGGAGATATCTTCTCGATCAAAACAAATGGTCGGTAACCTAATGATCCGTATTGCTTCGGTACTAAATCTGTCGTTTATGCTTCAACCATGCTGAAGCATGTTGTAATAATGAATTTATAGACCGCTAGTCAATTCAAATACAATTTATGCTGGGGCTCATGATACAGCCCAATATAACGCAAACATTTTCATTACAGTAGCTTTCAATGCCGCGACAGTCAGAAAATTAATATGAATATTTAAAAAATGGAGCGCTGGCTTCAGTATATTGAAGTGACTGTGAGGTTTCTAAATGGATGATCGAATACAGGAGGTGATTAGATACTTAAGCGTCCAATCCCGGGTTTCCCCCCAATTAACTGACCCCAGTAGGAGCAGATTCACTGTGTGGATCCATGGCTGTTAACAGAATATCATAGTCATTTATCTGCTGCAGCCGGCTTCGAATCAGATGTATCTGAGTGTGCTCTACACACTAAACTACCGCTCCTTCAAATAATGTTAAAGGAAAGCATTAAAATAGTTAAATGGATAATCCAATAAATCTAACTAAACGTTATAGTTTTGGTAACACCAATTATATTATCGACGTATGGATTGATCCCTAAATCTAAATTGCTTAGGGCAGTTGGAGTCCGGAACATCCACTTGAAGGGAGGCTCAACAAACATCTGATATTTAGCACAACACAGCCTGAATATTTAAAAAAATTCTGAATATTTAAAGATAATAACAACAGAAGGTGGCCAGACTTGTCCCTCATCTGATTTCCTCTTTCCTGTCCTTGTTCCCAAATGTTTTCAACCCCCAAATGCATGAAAGAATTGATAGAAAATAGTAACAATAGTTTTATTTGTATCAAGTTTACTCCAATGACCGGGATTCACGAAGAAGGGAAACTTTTATAGCATATAGCGTAGCTGTTAATTGTTCCTAATAATACAGTCCTATTAACTGTTCCTATATTCGTTAAATTTGAGTTTAAATTACATTAAAACCACACGATGTTGGGAAAAAAAGGCTCTAAAAGGCAACGAATTAATTATAATGAAATCAAGAATGATACAAGATAAAAAGTAAACGTGATGCCTCGAAGACACTGAAAAAAATGCTTTGCGGATTCGATGTACCAAATGCGAGCGGATTATGAACGGAAAAATATGACCGTTTACTTGTTTTTTCTATTATTAGCTTTTTATTTAATGTTCTAGTAACAAAGTATCGGAATATTCCCTGACATATCCATAACAATGGATTCTCTTGGTTACTCTTCCCTGCTTTGCTACCTGTAGTCTAGTTAAAGAAAGGAGGAAGCCTTGTTAGGCAATATCTAATAAAGCGAACTGATTCCATCCACTTGTCAGATCTAGACGAGATCGCGTGCGATCCGGCAAGCCTAATTATTATCATGAGGGAAGATGACGGGACGGGAGCAGCGGTGAAGAACAAACAAGGAAGAGCAAGAAGACGAGAAGTGGAGGAAGGTAAAGAGGCGAGGATGGACTAACGAGGGGGGAGGGGGGAAGGAGAGATTATAGCCTTCTTCGGCGTCCTCTTTTTGTTTGGGAGGTTTGGTCAAACCACACACCTCACGCCACGCGTGTTTGTTCTTCACCGTTACTCAACCAGACCTATTTTTTTTCTTCCTCCTACTTTTTTCTTTTGTATCAACCGTCTATATGGATAACTTAAACTTCACAGGTTTCATGTTATGTATATTATATATACATAGGATGCAATAAGAAAAATCACCAAAACAAAGCCTTAAGTCTCCAATATACTTGAAGAAAAAACCAGTGGAATAATCGCTTATTCCCACACTCAGCACACACATTGCAAGTCAATCACATAAAAGAAGACAAAGTGGAGCACATCTCACACCAACAGTCCTAACAGACTCATCAAACTGATACAACAGCGTTGCTCCAAGACGCTCCAAAGACAAAGCTCATTTGTATAAATATATTAGTTATAATTTCAGTTCTTGAGAATCGATGTATTCCTTAGTATTTCTTTTGGCGACATTTCGACACAATATTGTTCTCATAATCATGTCAAATTGGTATAAAAACCGAACTAGTTGACACCGATATATAAATATACATGGATTTTTAAATTACATTGTCATTCTTAAGGTATTCGAATTCCGTTTTAGACATTGACATGATGTATTGCAGATATAATCAGCACTAATCATTAAGGGTCGCGGGCTGTTTTACTATTAACCACACCTAAATCTCTTAGAAATCGAATATACAAAATAATAAAGACTGACTATTTTATACAACTTGGGCTTAAGAAGTAAAGAAAGATAAGGACAAGTTGAGAGAGAGACAGTCTCACATGCAAGAAGTAAATGAAATTGGAAGCAAAGTGAAAAATCTGGAAAGGTTTCAAGAAGAAGAAAGAACATAGAAGACAGGACGAAGAGGATCAAAACAAACATGCCAGTGGAAGCATATACTACTGCAGTTAAAGAGGTGTTCTGAATTCAGTACAAAGTAGATACTGTACTGTTTCTAGGGCAATTGTAGAGCAGGAAGATGATTTGAACAATACCATGCTCCACCGCTGGGTTTTCCTCAATTGAGAATACCCACTTAATAGAGACTGTGTGAGCACCAGAGTATATATATCTGCCACAGCCGGATTTCGATCCGAGAACTTCAGCGTAGCAGCTCATCACTCTGCATACTGAGCTGCCCCACCAAAATTACGGTAACATAATACAGAGACATACAGGGGGAGGGGAGTTCTACTAAAGATCCGCGAAACAAGAACACGGGGGGGGGGACAAAAAAAGGGCCGAGTTAGATATTATGATTTTGACACTAATGAAGAAGGTTTGTTAGAGAAAACAAAAGGACAACCCCACTCCCTTAGCACGGGTCTGCGATGGAAAGAGCTACCGTTCCAGCTCGTTTAGCGAATAATTGTCACTCCCTCCTTCAGGACTGTCTCTGTCGAGGGCGTAGTCCCCCAAATTACCAATCTTGAGGGTAATAGTCCACAGCACAGTTCGGGATCACTAATAAATTCCTCAAAAATAGATAGATTTCTGTCAATTTTTTTTTTTTTAAACCTTCATAATTTCTTCCCGATACCCTGGAAATCATTGTGCTCATCTAATTTGAATAGAACCACTATTTATTAGGAACAGACGACTAAATCGGAAGGCTAATAACAAGAAAACGCAAACCAAATAAAGTTTTTAATAATTCAACATTCACAAGTAAGAAGTGTTTCTGAATACTCTTTTCTATTTCACTAATTTATTTTACAGTTATTTTATATATGTCACAATTCACTGTTATTTACATTTAACCAATAGTTAACACGATGAATTTAGTTAGTGGTGTCTATTGTACGTACTATACCCCCCCAAAATCAATTGCTATCAACAATAAACGATGAATATTATAACAACCATGTAAAGGCCCACCAGGCCAATCTAGTAAAAAAAAAAAATAAAAATAATAAATAAAATATTTTATTTATTTTCCCTAACTTCAAGATGAATAAAGTACAGATATATTATTTTGTAAATTTATATTAATGGCAACATATTAACTAATATATGAGAAAGAAAGTGAAAATGAAAAAGGAGGTCAAAAATTCTCTTATATTTGGAGAACTGTTTATTCGAAAGCCGACGTTTTGGCCCATATTGCAGGTCTTCTTCAGGGTTAGTAAGATCGGGGCTTGACACTAGACTAATATGGTGAATATGAAGTCTAAAATTATGGGATTACAAGAGAAATAAACTAAGTAAAAAAATATGATTTTGAGTAAACGCTGATGAAAAGGCTGAGACACTGACACTGAGATAATCACTGATGATATCAATGTTATGATTAAATAATCTAACCTTTACATCAGTGTTATCTTAAAAAAAATTATTTAAAATTTATAAAATTAAATAAAGTAATATTTATTCTACTCGTAATCCCAGGATATGTAATAAGAAGAATGTAAAAACAAATCTAGAATATTAAAATAAATCGCAACTTATAAATAAAGTAGTAAACTTATATGAAACCCAAAACCCCGCAGGTAAAGAACACCTGGATCACAAAATAGGTAATATTTTATGATGAATAAATAATTCCTACATTAATAAATCTTTCCTATTACTCAACAATGCCACACATAACAATGTGAACAATTGCCTTTAAGCTGATTCTATCAAAATAAGTAACGAAGAAAAAGATTTTAATAGTTCAAAGTTAAATACAAAAATCATCAAAATGTGGTATCCTTTACTTCCGGGTAACAAATATAAATGTTGCCAGTTAAGTCGATTTATAAACATAGAAGATCTATAAATGTATATCAAAAGAATAATTTTTATGAACTGAAACCATTAACTATATTGATATTGAATTAAAAAAAAACAAGGAATCATATTTTATTAACCCCCACGACAGTGAAAGTATTAGAAAGTAAGCACACAGGCTTATAATTAAAAAAGAGACAGTAAACCAATAGAGAGATATACAACAAAATTGATAATGAGAGAGAGAGAGAGAGAGAGAGAGAGAGTGTGTGTGAGAGAGAGAGAGAGAGAGAGAGAGTGTGTGTGTGTGTGTGTGTGTGAGAGTGAGGGGGGAGGGGAGAGAACGACTTGGACTTGGCGGTGTAAAAAAAGACATCAAACAGCAGTATTTGTTGACCAGCCAACAAACCCGGACTCAAAGCCAGCTCAAGGTAGCGATCAAATATTTTACCCAACGTTAACTCCACAAACAGGACTTCTTTTTATGCTGCCACCAGGCCCTTATATCCTGCCCTAATAAAAATATGGTCCAGCTCTGGGTAAACTGTCCGCAAGCAATATGCCTCTCGTACTCTTGTTTGAATTGTAGAGTGGTTTCTCTTCAATTGGAGAAATGTGCAATTAGGATTATTAAAAAACGAAATATATATAAACCTGTATATGGTATACTATAGATTTTTTAATTAAAATATGTAAAAGGTACAGTAGCTTAACGGAATCTTAGTTAACGAAAATGTCATAGGAAAACATCATCGTTGGGAAAAAATCATATATAAGAACTACGGTAACCGCGATCCGTGGTACTAACCCCAATAATAATTGGAGGATTTAAAGGCTGTGAAACATTAATTCAAGACTCTTTTCGTTAACATTTTAGATTAGACTTAAAATAGTTAAAATGTTGTTCGGCCACCATAAAATGAAAAACAATTTCTATGCCTAAAAGGAACTAGAAAATTAAGGACATTTTATTTTCAGACGCCTCGGAGGATTTTCGGGAACTGAAATGTTGGATGAAACTAGTGGTTTGAGATGGACTGAAGTTTGTCGTGAAAGAATTGAATCGGGTTCGAGCCCAATTACAAAGAGGACATAAAGGTCATTATGGATTGAGAATTTTGGATTGTCAGAGGAATTCGGTGGTTTATTAGAGCCCCTTATTCAATCTTGCAGAAAATTGGACACATTATTTAACCATTTATTCACTGGGGCTGTGGATATCATAGTACTTAAAGACAACTAGAACAAGCATCGTGCAGGGAGACTCGTCATATGAATACGTTATATCGGCTTGCAAGAGGTTCACCCTCACACCTAGAGGAGCTATAACTCGTCATGGAGAGGCACAAACATGGCTAAAGTATAGTTGAACACGATACTGAGCTCTGAGGTCATAACAAGGCTGAGTAGGGCAGTATAATTAGGCGGAGGACTGGTACATGGCCCTTAGGATCGGGCACGTGTAGTCGCTAATGACCGACCCCTCTATTCATATCGCCGCATGTTATAGCACTCGTCACCACCGCCGCTCCCTTATGTCCCAGCCGCAGTGAGAAACCAATCACTAAAAAATAATATTGTATTTAGAAGATGCAGTCTTCAGTGACGAAATTAATAAATATCAGAAAGGATCAAATGGTAGCGCACGAAGTTCCAACTTACTACCCAACCTGCCGAGAGAAAGCGAAGTTGGGGTGCTTGATGTTAATTGTTGTAAATATTTTACTGACTCATATTGATAAAAGTAATCATGAAAATATCTTAAAAAGCACCCCATGCTTTTTACGATAAAAAATAAATAAAACCACAATAACCCATGATAACTGTTCAATACATGGTAGAGACTTCACCGTTTCCAAACTAATGGTTGTCAAGATAATTTGCCACCACGCTAAACTACTATGATTTTCGCTTATACTCATTGCATGAGCCCCAGTACGGTCCTGAAAAACATAGCTTGATTGTACAGCAGTTAGAATAAATAGTTTATCTGTTTAAGGTTCCAGTAACTACGCATCTACGTATTGAGCTCCCTCTTTCATTTAAAAAAATTATAAAGAAGTTCACCACGTTCCTCTGACATCACTTAAATGAAAATATAAAATGAACGCCGAGCTCTAACGTATACATATTAGCATTTTAGAAGTTAGACTGCATGATGTCATAGAGTATACTCCCTCATCTCATCCAGTCTTGATCGAGTCTTGATTAAAACTACAAACAGTGAAGCTGGGATGACAATAGCTGTACAAACAGAGCTCGGGCTGTCATTGTTCGCGAGCAGATGTCGAGCTTGCAGATCAGGGAAGCCCCTATACTATAGGCCCGTCATACTGTAGTCACAATAATGAGTCTTACTCCAGGTTGTTATCATACTAACATATATTTAGTTATTCTAAATAATTGTTATAATGCTTTTAAGCCTAAATAAAAAAATATATTGAAACTTACAAATGATGATGCAAAAGGTAAATATAAAGAATGACACACAGTAGCAGGGATATAGACATATAGTGAAACTACCCAGCTAAGTAGTAAAAGCTTAAATAAAAAAAATATTTGGACAACACAATAATTCCTTCAAGGCCTATTATGATATAAATTAGTGATACTAAAACTAATTAAAATTTAAAATCTACATGCACTACATTTAATATTAAAAACAAAGAATTATTACTTATTACAGAATATAGTAAAAGTCACGATTATTAAAAAATATAATTTTTCGAGAGACTTATAACTACTTATGCTCATAAAACATCATTTCTGTTTAAATAACGATAAATAATTGTTTTTACTTACTTACATTGCTATTATTATTATTATTATTTAATTTTCATTTGCACCTGCGCAATTGCGCATCCAGCAAATTTGTTTGAAGTGTCTTTCTCTTCTTTTTTCTACCTGATCATCCAGTTATATTGGAAAAAAAACACATGCCTTTTTAACCTTTTTTTTATCAAGTCCAGGTAACAGGGGGTAGGAAAGCGGAAGAACGAGTGGATTTGGGTGATATTGTGTCGATGAGTGGAATGTTATGTATTTGTTATGAATATATGATTTTATAGTGGGAATGTTTAAGTCGTTGCGTATAGTGTGATTCGAAATATACCATGGTGCATTAATTATTTTTCTGAGAATTTTGGACTGTGTTGTTTGTATCTTGTGTATGTGAACTTTTTTTGCTGAACCCCAAAGTTCTGCTCCATATGTCCAAATAGGTTTTAGTATACTATTATAGACAAGTCGTTTGTTCCTCAAATCAAGTTAGTTAGTTAGTTCATTTAACGCCCCTTTATGCTGCTATGGCTAATCGGACGATGCTACAGTGGGAGCTCTAAATTTTGCCTATCCAGGTTTAATTAGGATAGGGATTTTTAACGAGTACCACACATCGTACAGGCTCGGGACCCCCGTTTAACGTCCCTTCCGAAGGACGGCGTAACTAAGGATTTTTTACTCCCTTAAAAAAATCCTAGGGCCACCTGCCGGGCTACGAACCCTCAAATCAAGTGAATATCTGTAGTCCAGAAGATGTGATAGTTGTTTGTACCGTCTTGTCAGTACTTGTCTTTTTAATTTTGTGTGTACGTTCCATGTACGTCTTTTGTCCAAGTATAGTCCGAGATAACGTACATAGGTTTTGGAAGATACTTCGTCGTTGTCATTTTTGACTGCTGGACACGAAGCTTTGCGTAGAGAGAAGCTTACATGGATCGATTTTGAGGCGTTTATTCTGATTTGCCATTTATAGAACCACTTTACTAAATCAAATAAATGATTTTGAAGAGCTATAGATGCTAGGTTTGGGTCTCTGTGAGAAGAAATAATGGCTGTATTGTCTGCGAAGATATAGATGTTGGTGCAAGGGTGCTCGGGAATATCAGAGGTGTATACAGAATAGAGAATGGGGCTTCTTAAAACACTGCCTTGCGGTACACCCCTGTATTGAGGAATAAAAGAGGAAATCGAAGAGTCAACGGAAGTACAGAAGAATCTATCTTGGAAATAAGATTGAAGAATTAAAAAGTATGTAGGACGTATGTGAGGTTTTATTTTCCAGAGAAGATCCTTGTGCCAGACACTATCAAATGCTTTTTCAATGTCAAGAAAAATCGCAGAGCAATATTCTTTTTTTCTCAAAAGCGATAAATATTGCATCCACGATACGATGACACTGTTGTAGAGTGGAGTGGTAAGAACATTGCTATAAAACTAATTAAACTTTAATAGAAAAAAATCGTTTATATTTTTATATGATTTGGGATAGAAATTTATTTATGCTTTCGCTTTCTTAGAGGAAATAAGGTTTATTTTATTCTTTTAATAATGTAGTAAGGAAATAAATTGAAAATCAGTTATTTTATTACTCTACACTCAACTTAAAAAAGTTTTAAAATCAGATTCCTTAGTATTTTTTTTTTTTTAAAAAGGTCTTTAATTCCAAAATAATGGCTGGTATAAAACGTTCAAAGGCGTGCTTACTTTATGAACGATTATTTTATTTATTACACATATAAACAACGTTGAAAACTAAAATTTATGTGAAAACCACAAACAAATCAGGAATTGAATTAAAAACCGCTAAAAACTTTAATAAACGATTAAGATATTTTGTAAGTAGTAAATACAATAATATAGTTGTTGTTAAGCATGATCAATTACATAATATTAACATAAATACATAATATTCATTTAAATGAGATTAAATGTTTTTGGAAAAACCTGTACCACTACAATCTATGAAGAATATGATTTAGCAAGGAAGTAATTTGGCCGATATCATGCCAACTACCAGGTTTTGTCCGATAGATACAGTTTATGCAGGCTGGGTGAGTCCTTGAAGGGTTTCCATACCTCACAGTCGATTCCCGACTGTTTTCAGAGTATTCATCCGGCATATCCGTTCTCCCTAATAACTCTGCATACGAAATACTGCGCTGTTCCACTCCTTAATTATGCATTGCCATTTAAACACTTCATTTAATACCAGGGTTATAAGCCATGTAACGTCATGATTAATTAAATAATAAACTTAGAAAATATGGAGCAAAGTAAACTCGTCAGGTATTAAGTATGAAATTAATGAAAGGTGGTATAAACTTGCAAAAGCAATATCCTTTCTTGATACGAAAGATACCCTTTGCGCATTTCCACCATTATACATTTAATAAGCAACCATATAAGGAAGTCTTTTAGTTCCAAGATGTAATAAAATAATCGTAAAATGATCCGGCTTTAACAATCTGTGGTAACGGCCGAGAATGGATGGAGAGTAGCGATTAAATTAATTATTTCTCGGAACAAGAACGCTTATGTTCGAGCGAAACGAAATTTTAAATTTTACAAAAATAAAATAATTAGGTATATAATGTCGTAAAGCAATAATATAGATTATTATTGATGATTAATATAGAAAATATAGATTTATATTATACAAGACATCATGCGTCACTATATACTATTAATTAGTAATTTGGCAACACAGAAGTACTTTTTTTTAGCTAGATCCTGTTTAGTTAAATAGTTATTTGATTGTTCTTAGACTCTACTTCCCTCAGCTATCTCTCTTTCAAAAGAACAATAACATGACTGAAAAAACTTAGATTTATATGAAATATTTATATGAGAAATTTCATTAAAGATAGATGTTTAATAAATAGCATCTTCCTTTTAATACGATACGAGATTCCGATAATAACAAACGATGTAATTTTACTTAAACAAACATATTCAGTACAAAAAAAGAAAGATTCGATAAAACAAATTAAAAAACATTAATTAAAATAGCTTTTCTGAATGTATTAAATTGTCTGTTCTTCTTTTCCTGGATGTTTTAATACTAGCTTTTTTCCTCTTCTTTGTCCTACAAGGGCAGCATTTTTTTAACCTAATTATTATAATTGCAAATAAAGATAAATTTATTTCCTTATTAGCTTTATATTATTAATTCTCTCTAATATTTATTCCCCTTAGGTGTCGCAGATTGCATTATATTGCTATCCAATAAAAAATATATTTTCTTAAGACAATTTAAATGATACGAGTATTCAAATATATTGGCTAAAGTTGGTAAGATTAAACAAAAGGGAATCTTGTTCTTCAGGTTACTTCCATAAATAAATTATATTATAACCGAATTGACGGTATCAGCGAATGTTATCGAGAAGGTGGGCTGTTCTTCTACTTGGGGATATTACATTAAAGTTTATAATAATAATTGAACTAATAAAACCGTGCTGAGATTGGCGACTTCAGCAGCTGGAGTCTTGTATATTTCTTAGAGTCTGCATACGAAAAATTCTACATCCATCGCTCAAGTAAAATCTTCAGGTTAAAGATATGCTATCTGTACAATGCCAGTGTTTTCTTAATAACAAGCACAGATGTCATATTTAACCATTCACTAATATAATTTTCTTCAAATATTTAACAATTAGAGGTTTGTCGAGGGATCACTTATTTATGTAGTTGATTTTCAGTCTGGTTAAGATAAAATTTTGCATTTTTCATTCACTAATTCTGAAAAAGATTCGATTTAAAAACCGTCAGAGATGGCTTGGACACCCGTTGAAGGGACATAAGAGAAATGCTGGAGAGACCTATTTGGAAAATCTAGAAAGAAGTTGGAAGAAGCGGAGGAGAATGATTTCGAGAAGAGAGGACTCTAAAAGAATAGAACACAGTTGGTGAAAAACTGCATAAGTCGTTCAAAAGGACAGAGAACGATGGTTATGATGATGAAATGGGGAATTATTTAAAAGGCACACCCTAATAAATATAACGTTCGAAAAGACCGACTTTGGCGGAGTTAGCTGTTGTAAATGCATTAGCGACAGTTTGGTATGCATCTGCTAATAATCTTAAAGTAGGTGCATCTCCTGATCTTCCAAAGGCTTTGCACTAGGGCAGAGAATGTATCTCATCGATGACCATACCGTGTACTATAACGTACTATTAGTGTTCATCACCTACATTCAAGTTTGGAGTTTTGAATCCAGTATATCTATTTTTCAAGGATCCAGTTTCTTTCTAGATTTAACTTAATGGTACATTATAGATTAGCTCTGTGTCCTAATAGATCATCCACGATCTGATTGCGTTCTTCCTGTCCAGGTGTTCCGATCAGGTAAGTTTGTGCGATACTTTGGATCCAGCAAAGCGTAGCATAGGGTAATTATCCCAAAACGACAAACTAAACCCTGAAAATTGCGGAAAACCGTAGATACGTGCATTATTGATAGCGCATGCGCGGTATAGACCGCATAGACAATTATGAAAAGAGGGAGACTCGTTAGTAGAGGACCACGCGACCCTTTGTCCCTTCGCATGGTGACATGCGGCCCGGCATATGGCCTTCTCCGCTAATCCTAATAGCTCTTCCTGGGAACAAAAAATCTATTATCCTCCGAGCTCGAGGCTATTTAGAAAAAAATATCGAGTGCCATCATTACGAGGGCATGTTAGTTCGCTATTAACTTGCTAGAATCGAGTGCGACCGCGGATTTGATGGGCTCCGTAGCAGGGGAAGATGAAGGGCGGATTTTACCGGGAAACCAACAAGGGGGTGGCACTCCACCGATCTCAACAAATCCATGTTGGAATAAAGAATCAACGAATTCCTCAGAGCTCAAACGTCAATGTAATAGTAACACTTAAAAATGCTCTAAAACAAATCTTAGGAAGTCCTAACTCAACAAGGAAAAATGCACTATAATTATTGTAATACGTGAGTTTCAATAGAGGTTTGTTAATTCATTTAGCAACCCTTTATGGCAGCAACGTCGGACAATGCAACAGTAGGAGTTCTATTTTTTGATTATCCAGGAATAATTAGACTAGGAATCGTTAACAAAAACCTGATATCACGGGGTCCCCATTTTACGTGTCACCTGAAGAATGACCAAAAATTTTTCATGTCATAGTAGGTTATGCAAACTATTAGACCACAGGTGACTCTTTTTCAATAGAGGTTGTTCGTGTAACGAATAAATCATCAAATTATTTATGTATTATGCAACAAGTAAAACAAAAATAAATAAATCTAACACTTAATTAAAGTACAAAGAAATAATAATAGTCTAGAATTACTCACTTCAGGGTGGCAAATCACACTTCTAACCTATTTATAAAAAAAAAATGTGTGTATAGAAAACAGAAACAGAATTTAAATTCTATATACAAAATATATTTCTAATTTGCAAAATTATTACAAATTTATAATTACTATAGCAAAAGGTTTTAACTTATGAAATAAAATAAAGATAAAAAATAATGAATAATACTAAATGCAATAATTAACTAATTGTTATAACTATAACAGATTAGATACTTTTCCTATAACCGTTTTTTTTTTTTTAATGCTATATAGCATAATAATAATATATAATACCAATAGCACGATAGTTAAACTTAATGGACTTGTCTGTACAAAGACCAAAATAAACAGAATAAAAAAAAATTGACCATGCTGAAAGTAGAATACATCACAGGAGTTGGAGGTAACGTTTTTTGGAAAACTTGAATTATCTAATCAATTTGAGAAGTTTTTCTCCTTTTAAATTTATTTTATGCTAGCGATTCCTACCTAGTGGTCTTTTAAAAAGACAGTATTCCTTCATCATCATCAGTGAGCGGAGTGGCTCAATGGTACAGCACTGAGTTGCCATGCTCTAAATCCTGGCTCAAACCCGGCTGCATGCAAGACTTTTATTTTGTGTGTTAGCGGCTGGAGATGGATCATGTGGGATCTGGACCCTCCTGGGGCTCACCTAGCCTTTATAAAGTGGGCACCCAAAATAAGAAGGAAAAGCTCGCGGTTGTGCGTGATCTAGGACAAATCAATTTTATGCACAACCGTTGTAGAAACAGTACAATCTCTGCCAAGTACCGAACCCCAGACCCTTAAAGGGTATTTTTTTTTTTTTTTACTGCATCATCATAATCGATCCCACACATCACCTCAGCAGTATGAATGTACAATATTAGTTATAGTAAAAAAAAAAAAAAGAAAAAACGATAGCCAGAACTAAAATACAATATACAAATATAAAATATTATATATAAAAATTAAAAATACAGTATACAAACCGCTCCACCCCGATTAACGATACCGGAAACTTCGAGTTCATAATTCACCGAGCAGACCGATATTCAATTGGCGGACAAGTGGCATTGAGGCGAGCACAATGACGAGTCAACAAGGGGGCCCCCGACCGTAAAATATGAATTATATCAGCCCTCCTCTTCACCAGCCGCAAGATTATACATCCCCTAATAGCAGTACTCGAGTACCAGTGTATCATTGTAGCGGCATCATCCCCTTCCAACCCCCTGTCATCCCCCACTTAGCTTCTCCCCCGGTAACAGTATATCTTGTTATCAACTCCTCTCTCGTGACAGGGACCAGATCCTTCTCCGATTGTTCATTATGTCCATATCCATCTGTCATCCAGTCTATAAGCCATTCATATAGGAATTTATGATCCGATGTAATACGATCTGGTAGAGATTCTCGATTATAGGTCCGTTAATGGACCATGATATGGTTAGAATAGTCAATAAAAGCCCTAACAATCGTTGTTAGTTAATTGCATCCTCATATACTAACTGAAACACATTCTTACTGTAATACCAAAGGCATAGCTAATGACTTAGAATTGCTGTGTGGATAAGTTGAAGCCTACCCCACATCTGATCAATTACTATCTCATTTACATTTCCCAGAGATCTTGAGGCCTAACCAAGATCAAACAACGGATATATAAATGAAATTTTGGAAAAGAAGAATGAAGAAACGAGTTCAAAGCCGTCAAGTATCTTTGACAGGGCAGTAGAGGAAATCTTAAGAAGCTAGTAGAAGGAAATATATAATAAAACCAATAGTTTCCGAAATTAGAATTATTAAACGGCTGAAGTTTTCTCTTCGGTATTTAAAAAAATATAATATAGCATTAGAACACTGAGGCTTATGGACTGAAGTTAACCCTCGCCAAAAAAAAATCCATTAAGTCTTCTACTTACTTTAAAGAAGGCAGTAAACACAACAATTATTACTATTATTTTAAAGCCTTAATCTTCCAAGCAACATATTAACACCATGTAATATTGGAAGATTGTCATACAAATTTTGAAAGACCATTTCTTCGGGTTACCAAAATATTTTTAGTTAATAAATATGTATTGCTTAGTTTCATATGAAATGTTGGTTTTCAAAGTGCATTTAGTTAACTTAATTAAATACAAGCGTTTTTATTCATAATAGTTAATCTCGTTCTCTTTTCATTTTTTCCCAACCTGTTATCAAATTTGCAATACAAGAACTGAAATATGCAGGATTTTAGGATGAAATAAATGAGGTAGGACTTCGTAGCCCAGCTTATTCAGTTTCTTCACTGACTGTCGTAAAAAGTTGTCGTGTAAGAGTATAGCTTTCTTTATACACATGCATATGTTGCAACATAAAAACATCCATAACCAGAGCTGATGAGAAAATAAATTAGAAAAGGGGAAGGGATTTATATCGGTATAGATAAGGTCGGATGGCGATGTTAATATCTGAAGCGCAGGCTATCTAGCCCTTATTACACAAATGCTATTACACACTTATTACTCCTTATTACACAGGCCGCTAGGTCGCCATTGGAATTAAACGACCTATTGAATGAAGAGCGGGTAGGAATTAATCTGACAGAAAGAGAAGAGGACAGATTCCGTAAATAATTGAAAAAGGCAGAGGGTCGGTGGAGAGGATATCGCTGACGCCTGGGCGAGCCGGGATAAAGGGGGGGGATGAAGGGGACACTGTCCCCCGAATTATCTGCTCTGTTTGGAGAGCGCTGTTTGCGACGAGGGCGGAGGTCTGGGAACTGTACATAGCTGCCGGCCATGTCCGCCGCTCTGCCGAGGCGGGGATCGAACCCGGGCGGATGTAGTAAACAAGTCAGCTCTAATAGCTAATGCAAACACGGGAGTAGAAAGTGGTTAAACAAGTTGGCAATCATCGGAGTACTTTCGAGTACCTCGAGTGTTGTACGAGCACGGATTATATTTAACTATGCACGGCGGGGAGGAGTATTCTGGGGTATACCAGTTCATAAAAGTGAGCACATCACCAGGATCAGGTGTATCGCTGGTTGATGTAAGCTTATAGGGTATAGTAATCGACTCAAACTAAGAAAAAATTACCTTAAATTTGTAACAAAAAAAATATTGATATAGGAAGGAATAATTTCGACCGTACCAATAAATTCAAATCTTGAGATTCGATAATTAACACTATTATTTTTACTATATTCATAAGTAATTATTCACATGTCAATGATGCTGCCGCCATATCAGTAGCGATCTTCTTTCTCTACCAGTGCTGACTAACTTCTTAATATTTAATTGTAAAGTTGTCAGCCCTCGGAATTACTAAACCTGTGGCTAATTTAATCAGAGATTATTTAAAACTAACTGTCCCGGCAAATGTTGTTCTGCCCTGTTTCGCTAAAACAAAGAGCTTCCAAATTGTCTCCAACCATTACAATGGCAACTTCATCAATCGTTGGTGCATTGAAACATCTCGCAAGTTCTCCTACAGGAGTTTTATCAGCTCTGATTACAATTTTATGATTACCAGATGACTAAGATCCAGTGCAGTTATAAACAATGCAATCGATTGATTGTGTTGATGAAACAAAGTTTGTAATTGTTCTACAATAGACTGAAGACTGAACTGTTATTATCAATTTCTGCTGTTGCATTGCCCATGAAATAAATTTGCAGGAATTTATAGTCACCGGCAGCAGCGAACCTGCTTTATGATATATTTGGCCTTGTATCTGCAAATTAAACAGAAAAGTTTTATTTTTACACAACTTAAAAATGTTTGATAGCTGGAACAGAGTGGTTTGTGTAGGAAATGAAAAGTGTTGTTTTTATTATTTAATTTTCTCTCGTAATTTTTACGTTTCTTCTCACCATAAGAACCTTCTTTGCGCCTTAACAAAAATATGGGAAAAAAATTAGCCAAATGGTCGAGCCGTTCTCGAGTTTTACGCTTCATTTTTATTTATATAGATTATCAGTATTTTAAAAACCCGGCATTCAAGGAGAAAACATGGTTAGGGAATACATAATAATCTGATGATTAGTAATTGGCATCATGGAAAATTAGAAAATTATGAAATCTTAATTCCAGAGAAATTTAACTAATTAAAACATACAATGAAATGAACCTTATATGCAATAATAATAAACAGTGTTAGAAGTGATTTATCAGCAGAAAACTCTACTCCCCCCCCCCCAAAAAAAATAGCAACATGGGTTGTTATCGACGTTTGGCTGAAGAAGGATGTTCGTTCATATAGGAGAAAAACTAGTTCATCCGAACGGTGATGTAAAGTAGCTTCTCCCAGTTCGGCTTCGAGCACCTCAAACGTCTTTATCAGATTGACAAGACTATCAGTCTGCATGGAGTTATAAAAATAAATTAACAGGGATAATGATGATAATAGTAATAGTAGTAATATGGATTCTGGGGTTAATCTGTTCTTCTGAACACTTAGGAAAAAGTGAGTTACCTCGTTATTCCCTTGTATTATTCGATTAACTGTATATTTTCAAAAAAGATTTGTTTGCTGTAGTATTCTATTTATAAAATATTCAGTACGCGTTTCTGGTACTATTCATCAGGAAAACCCTCATCCAGTAGAACCTTTGCTCAAACAAAAAACTCCGAAAGACTTATATTGGAAAGCAACCAGAGGTAGAAGGGATAAAAAACTCCATACGGGAGACTTTAATATTTTGGGACCGCCCTCCCCCCCTCGGGCAATCGAAGCTGATAAAGAAGAGACGAGCTGGAGCCTTGTTGACACTGCCCTCGCGTCCATTGTCCCAGCTCTTTCACATGCTAATCCTCCCTTTTAATTATTCTACCTATGTCTATTGTAAGTCCTGTCTCAGCCCTTTGTGAGGGCAGTCTGCAACTGAGCACTCGGCTAAGCACACATAGTCAGCGGGAGGGTATCGCCTTTAGTCGAGTGGAAGGATCGGGAGGGAGTTAGTCAGGAAGTTCATATCGACAAGGGATCTGCATGTATTTTGAATCATAGGAAAATATACCGTAAACCAACATAAAACAGTTACATTGCTTATACCTGCAATCCTCCCAATACAGATCAGTACTGCAAATACTCATATAAAAGATTTCAGGAAAAAAAGAAGAATACCGAGAGAGATAGATAGCATCCGAAATAATACTGGAGGCCATTTAGCCATGACATAGTGATTAGCTTAACAACCTTCTAGGCCCAAGTCCACAGCCCGGCAAGCGGGCTTAAGATTTTCAAAGGGAGAAAATCCTTGGTTATGGCATCCTTCGGAACTTTAAATGGGAGTTCTGAGCCTACACGATGTCAGATACTTGTTAAAGATCCCTATTCTAATTAAACCTAGATAAGCAAAATTTAGGACTCCCCCTGTAGCAACGTCCGATTACAGATAGTAGCATAAAGTGACGTTAAACCACCGTTCGATCAAGTCTTAGCGTCAATTAAATAAAATATATTGTCTAAATGGAAATCAACGGATTCAATACTGTTGAAGAATCCAACGGAATAGTTAAACACAGCTTCCTGTAAAGGTCAAGCTTAGCAAAAATATGTGAGGATAGGTTTACATGATGCTGTAAAGAAAACTGTCAAATGGTCGGTAAAACAGGAATAATGATAATAAATGTTCATTACACCAAATTCTGCAAAATAACATGTATTGTAACCTGACAACAAATCTGATGGAAAAACTCCAACACAAACAGCTCACATGATTCGAAAGAATGGCAGAACATAAATGGCTTCGAATACAGGAATGGGCCCACTAGAAAGAAGGAATACAGGACGAGGATGAGAAGAAGCTGGAGGGAAGATATAGATGAAGGATGAACTCGAGAGAATCGGAAGAAAACGTGCTTTGACCGAGGGGATTGGAAACTGGGAATGGAAGACACATTAAACTCCTCTTACTTAATATAAGCAATAACTCATTTTCAAGCCAATACCTGACTTAATCCCTTATTCACTACAAAAATAAAATGATTCCGATATGATACCGAAGTACAGGAAACTCAATTAACCGCTAAGTCACCTGTGCTGCAGATATAATTGAAACGGCCAAAATTGTTACTATAATTATAAAAAATAAGGTCGCATAGAATTTATTATAAACTTTAACTTGATATATTATATAGGTACTTCGTAGAAGGTTCATGTGTTTCCTGTAAGGCTAGCTAAATGGTGATGGAAAAAATCACAACTAAATTTCCATAATTTTTTGTTCTTATTTACCGATCTCAGAAGAAAAGGTTACATTGTTACACCCAAAAAGTCATCAGCTCTTAAGACACTAAAGAATAAAGAAACATTTTTTAAACGCGATCCTGTGAATATAATTTAGACGATTTTTTTTAAACTCTAGCCGTATGACATTCGACGTTTTCAATTTGATGTATCATTCATATAAGAAATTCAAGAGACTGAAGTTATTCAAGTTTGCAAGCATAAGAGCGCATGCTAGTTCCCTAATTATGTACACACGTGAATGATGTAGGGAGGTAAAGACCTACATTCATTCTGTTATAATACTTTACAAAAAAAAAAAAAAAAAATCAGAACTCATTTCAATTACGAGGTTTTAGAAATGTGAATATCGAGTTCCCCCTCTATAATAAAAAAGAGCATGGCTCGCCGATTCTAAAGTAGACTGTAATATAGAGCTTTCAGAAAGTCGCCACTCGAACCGAAAAAAGAACTGCATAGGGGAGAGAGGGCTGGGGCGAGGAAGGGTTGTAAGTACCCCATTTCATTATTTTAAGCCCTACGTGGTGACTATTGTGTAGTGGCTTCATCCAGGCCAATTGTACTCTACAATCCTCCACGGGTCGTCCTGACAGTTGGGATTATCTCTTCGCTGACAATGAGAGGATCCCAATGTCCTGCGTCTGCAGCATAGGTCTGTCTGACATCATGTAATGACTAATCAGGGTGCGTTCGGATATGTTAATGAAAAACCCTATCCTACCTCCAAGCTAGGGTTTAAACAGTAAAAATAGGTTATACATTATATATATATAAAACAAATAGTTACTACGTACGATCGCCATATGAAACTCAGTTATTTCAAAAATTTTTACCACAATAACCCATGGAAAATCTTGAATTTAGTACATGACAGAGACTGTACTGTTTCTAGGACAACAGTTTGTCCGAGATCACTCTCAACCACCAGGTTTTTCCTCCTATTTTGCCTATTAACTTGGTAGAGGCGGGGTGAGCCTCAGAAGGGTCTTCAGATCCTTCCTCGGCTGTCCAGATTAAATAAATTATCTGTTACAGCCAAAATATGTGATGATTTCATAAATGAGCCAATGTAGACGGAGGAAGACGGAAACAAGGGATTAAAGTTTTAAGCCGTCAGCGGGAGAAGTTAAGATTGGATTAGAACCTTCTCGAACATAGTAGAACCGCCTCTGCTTTGTCGGAAGATTAAGAAGGTTCCAGAACAGTCTCCCCCTACTTCCGTGTTCTAGAATATTCGGCCTTGCCTATTTAAATATCTCCCTCGCCTCGACCGGGTCAGTCTGAGTGCCAGTGTGAAAAGTGTATCAGTGAACTGTGACAGTCTCGCGAATGTAATAAACCGTTTATGAGTATTAATGTGTGTCAGTTTGTCATATTTGGAGAATCTTACGGTCGGTGGACTTTGATTAGTGAACTGTAAGTGTTAATTAGTAGTCATAAATTATAATGTAATTTTATAATATTCATACAAATTTATGTAAATAGTTAAGTCATTTAAAACTAGTAATATCTTATATTATTGTAATAATTAAATAAGAGTTAGGCCTAGATAATAAATATTTTAAATATTGTTATTGTACATTTATATCAGGTTAATGATTTAATTGTTAATAGTTTAATTGTATTCTTTTTGCCACTTTGTTAATAGACATTAGTATCTTTAATTTAGGAGTAGTTTAATTCATTTTAACACCCAGTAGCCCGTAACAATATCTATGCTAAAATATTTGTAAATGATTTATTTTAAAAAAAATGGTAAAGAATTTAGGATAAATCTATATTTTTTTTGTCTTCAAAAATTTAAAAAGCCAAAACCTTCAGTTTTGTTTGTCGTGTTCCGATTTTACTTTACCCAAAGAAGAAACCAAGCATAAACTGCACATTATAAAGAATAATATCATAAATGATAAATGTTACTTCATCCTTCTAGATTGATAGCATAAAAAGCATAATTTTGGTTTTATGATGACAGCAAACAATTCATTTTAAACAACATCATTAAACTAAATCAAGTGTTTTATGCATTTTAGAACAATCGATTTTCGAACTGTAAAGGAATGCGTTTTGTGAGCGAATAGATGATAAGAAAATGAAAGGAATTTTGGATTTGGGTTGGAATGATTCAAATAACTTGCTCTGAGGAAATACCAGTTTTTACAAAACAATAATTGTATTTTGCAAGAAAACGATTATGGAGGATGTACTTCGATAATGATTGTATATCATAAATAATAAATTATATAAATTTTAGGAATGATTCAGATACAAAATATAGAAAAAAAACTAATGAATAAATAATAAAATACACAATAAACTAGCAACTAATAAAAATAAAGCAGAGAAATTATATGACTTGGGAGGACATCGTAGAGGCCCGCCATCTAGGGAGCTGGTGTGGCACTAAACGCCGGGGGGGCGCGCAAGCGCAATACACCCGGCGCAGCCCATTCAGTCTGAACTATCAATGGGGAGCAAGGCGGCGTGGTATTCCATCAAATCTAGTTTATACTATCACGGTATAAAATATTAGAGTATTAACAGTATAAGAAAAAATACCCCTCTTGAATAAGTATAAGTAACCCGAGGCGATTTTACGCAAGAAAATGGCTGTCAAATATTTAAAAATATTATTATTTAACACATTTGAATGGTACAAAGATAATTATAATCTTTAAATCCTTTCATTCTTCATAAAAAATAATAACAACGAAACCAAATAATAACAGGTTATTTCGAAAAAAATACTAATCTGATACGAAATAACTAAATTAATACTAATAAGTAGCTGATAATAAATTACTGAACTGTTACTATCCGAAAAATAACAGATACCGAACAACTGAACTGATACTGACTGAAAAATATCTGATACTAACAGGAAAAATAACTAAAAAGACGAATAATAACAGGTTATTTAAAAAAAAATACTGATCTGTTACTACATTGGAAATTTTAATTATTGCAGCAATAGTAACAGAATCGTATTTAACAGTTTTATAGAACTACTTCTTCATTGAATCGAACCATATACTGTTTTTTAAATTTGGCACATATTTTTATTTTTGATCTTTCGAAAACCTACCCTAAGGGATTCACGTGGAAGCGTGGATGGCGAAATCTCCCATTGAAGAATCGAATCATATTTTTTACATGTTATATAAAAATGGACAGTATCAAATACTGTTCAGATTCACATTGATAGCTGCTAAGAACGATTGAATAATTATGCATTGGGTTAGATTATAATCGATTGTAGTTTATAAAATTTAGATTATAAACTTAACACATTACAAATTTCTCTTTACTTTTAAATTCATAACCTATTTCGTTAATGTACTAAATAATACCTAAATCGTGTGTAAAATAATGTTTTAATCAATCAAATGATAAAACAGATTCGGAAAAAAAATTGTTTAATAAAAAGTTGTAGTGGTCCCCCAATTGATAGTAGTATTTTATAGATTTATTTATTTATGATTTATTTATTTATTCGGTATAAATAAAAAAAAAATTAGAATAATTTACAAATAACACGAAACAGCTTAACAAAGGACCACGGACTATACGACATGTTACCTCTAAGAAAACTCTATAAACTGACCATGTTAAATACTAGGCAGTTGCAGGCTGAGAACGAAGGAATGCCGGAGAGTAAACAGCATGTCCATCTAGATTCCCTTAGCCACATGTGAAATTCAAATTTGAATTCTTCCACCCCCTCCCCTCCCCCCAGACGGTGTAAAAAAAGACAAAAATGGAATGAAAAACCAGACCCCAGGGCCCGATTAAAATTTGCCATTGTCCAACTGTCGGCATAAATAGCAGAGTCCTTGTCGCTAGAGCACCCGTTTCTGGGGCAAGCGGTTTTTTCTCCAGCAACTTATGGCCACCAGAGTAGGCGCTCTTGGAATTTTTTTTTTCAGGACAGGCTGTTTAGCTCCTAGATTGGAATATTTCTCTGATATTTCTTCATCCTACAATACCTGTCTGTATATTTAACAAGGAGGTTACACTCTAAAAATCCCAGTAAAACAGGGAACTACATTGAAATATGATCAATATTGATAAAATACCTGAGTTAATTAAAAAAGAAATGTAGGCCCTTTAAAGAAGGAATTCCTAATAAGGTCAAGTCTAATGATTTTAAACAGTAGAATATAAATTTCCTAAATAAATTAATGTTTTTTTAATAAATTAAAAAAATTAACAAAAATAAAACTTTACCACGAATACCTATGAAGGTTCTTGGGATCTGGCCATGGTAGAATTTACTGTTTCTGGGAAAAAGGTATCTATCTCCTTCATTTTCTTTCTTTTTCCTATTTCCTTCCAAATAAATGTTAATTGAGCATATCTTTTAGAAGTTAATGCCAGTAAATCTGTACAATAAAAACAGTAAAAATATTTCTAAAGAAAACTAAGTCACTGATATAAAAGCGCTTTTCTTAATTTTGTATTTTCTACATGGAGTATGGAGCTTTAAAGCTGTTTTTTTTTTAGGTGTTAACATTTGCTAACAAATGTTGTAATTATTTAAGACTTGTAAAGATATATATTAAAAAAAAAATTTTGTTTATTTTTCAGAGGAACGCGATGCAGTCTTTATTCCTAATCCAAGGGCATAAAAAATATAATATATTTTTAAAAATTGACATACCAAAATAGTTTTCAGTTATATGACGTGAACTAGGCACAACTTACCTGAAACCAAAAGAAGAAAACAATCAACTTTAAACAAAATAAGGGTGTAGCAGTATTTGTATATAGCAGTATAGATATTTTGTTAAATTATGATATATTAATAAATAATTATGAATTGATATAATTTAAGATTCAATAATCATATTTAATTATTATGTGTAATAATAAAGATGTAAATTTAATTTTGGACAATGTAGGCTTATATTTTTAAAATATTAATTAATTAATACGTATATTATAGCATAATGTACACTAATAAAAATGTATATTTCATTTTGGACCTTGCAAAATTGTATTTTCTTAACTATAAATAAATGGCAATAAGCAATGAATTTAGATTGCCTACAATTAATTACATAATACAATTATTACGACATATTGTACAATAATACAATACAATACAGTTTTGGATACTGTAAGATTGTATATGTAGTTATTAATTAATCCCAATAAACAACCACTTTAAACTGATTTTTTTCTACATTTCACTGCTATTAATATAATGATCAAAAATACCAAATAATTATGTTTTATTCTTCATTAAAGTACGTTTCTTGAGAATACGTTACAATTGAAAGAATAAATCTTGAGTACAATTTCTGGTATAGATTTCATTAACTAAATTACTTGTCTAAGTTAATGAAAAAAATACATAAGAATAAATAAATAAATTTTTTATGGACTCAGTTAAAGCAGAAGCACCTAGATTTTTTAATCATGTCATGGCTGTTTTTCAATATAAGTCCTTTCCTTTTCTCATTGACAACATTGCATTGTAATTTTCGTCATTCTTAAGAAAAAAAATTTAATATTACACATCATGGCAAGTACAAATTCTAAGTATTAAATATTCTAGTAATTTAGTAAGACTTGAAATCGTTTCCTAAGAAATATTGAGGAAAAGGCAATTTTATCGATATATACCCTAGGATAAAAACCCATGAAGGGTATTTATTGGGTTTAGTACATGGAAGGGACTGAGCTCTTTCTAAACCAACCATAGTTCGATATCACGCCCAAACAACAGGGAATCCACTTTATAGGAACTGGGCAAGCCCCGAGAGGGTTTCAAGATTCCATAGGGGTAATTTTTTTTTGTTTCTCCAAATCGATATTTAGTATTATTTTTCTTCATTACATTGAGGATAAAATGTCAAAACAGAAGATTTATATGCGTTAGAATTGCAATAGCATTTCTTCATTTTGAAATTTTAAGAAAATATTCTATCACTTTGTCCATTTTTTAAGTTTATCAAAGCTGAAATCAAAGAAACTGAAAACACCACTTTTCAGGAGAGAGAAAAACTATTTTAAGGTTCTAAATATTTTATTTTGAAGAGAAAAGATTTGTCCCGGGCCGGGATTCGAACCTGGGTCGCCCATGTCTCCGTCTTGGTGCTCTAACCAATTGAGCTACCCTGGCTCGCAACACGGCCAGACAAATCCATTCTCTTCACCGATCCCGCATCCCCGCGCTCTCGCAATTTTGCGATGTATACACGGGGAAGAATGCTCATGGAACATTGAATGCTCATTGAATAGCGGCCCTGGAAATCTTTTCTCTTCAAACTAAAATATTTTAAAAATGTAACAATTAATAAAAAAAATAAAATAAAATAAATTATTCTAAGGTTCCTTCAAAATCAGTTCATATTGTCAAAGATATTTTATCCATGCCATTATACGTGATTTTGTGTCCAATAGATGACAATATCAATTTTATATCAATCATCAATGACAATAAGCACTTAATGACAATAAGTTGTCGTACCGAAGGCTCCGGGTTCAAAACCGGCTTTATTGAAATTTAAGAATCTTTTAATAGTCGGTGATGAATGCTTTGGGATTTTGAGACCCTTCTGGGGTACGGTTGAGTGTCATCTCTGAGAAATCCCCTCCCCGAACAACCGTTATCTTAGAAACAGTACAGTCCCTACCACATACCCAAAACTCCTCGTGGGTAGTAGTGTAAAGTGTTTTTTTACATATATTCTTTTTTAACAATCATCAAGGAATTGCTATTGATTGAAAATCAAAATGTATTTTGTTCGTATTAGATACTTCGCACTTGTACCGACAATGAGACTCTTTGTATTTCGAGTATATGAAATGAAATAGAAGGCAATATTTTCGGCAATTTGAAATCTTTTCTCAAGCAGGAAATTGCATCCGCCGTTAAATTTACGAGAAACAAAAATACTGGAGAGACAAAACCGCCAAATGACGAGTAGAAACCCTCAAAGCTGGGATAACCGAGTTATCAACATAAAGCTTGGGCTGAGAGAGCCGCCAACAGAAGCTTTAGCGGAGGCTAATACCGCACTCAAATCTTAATTAACATGTGTAATTTAACTTGTTGAAAGAGCTTCCCCTAGCCTCCCCACCCCCAATGTTAATTTGAACAGTTTTCGCTTTGGAATTTCTATTCCTCCGGCCGGAAAATGACAAGAGGGCGAAGAGCAAGGAAATCCTCATCCTCCTCCCAAATCCTGATGACTCAGGAGCTCAGCGTAAGCCATATTAGAACAGGAGCTTTTTGATTTTCCCCCCCTAAATAATCCTGTATCATCTCTATCAGGATCTACTTGAAGAGGTTTGTTTCTTTACGAATAATCTACTTGAATAATACCTCAAGTATGTCCAGATGTCCTAAAATTTTAAGCTTAAGTTAAGAGTAATAATATTATCCTATGGGATTACGAAGAGATTGCCCACAGCCCAATCTGAAATATATTAAGTAGTATAATCGAAATATTGAATCCGGAGGATTTAAAAGAATAGTTAATTTCAGAACTTTCTAGTATATAGCAGAGAAGAAAAACGTTAGTAGTTTAAGAAAAACAAAATTATTTCACATGAGAGGAAAAAATAACAATACTTCAGTACTTCCTTCTTAAGGATGTACTATCCTTTGATCAATTAATATAAAGAAAACAGTACTATCCTAGATCATTCATTATCCATCATATTTATGAGAACCCCAATCTCTTGTCTAAACCAAAAAGAGGTTTATTGGTATAACGCATCTCTCTGTGAGGTACACTGGTAAAACTCATTTATATTCAATAAATAAATTACCTTCATATTCAACAAAATACACTGCAGAACTTCAGACAATTTCTACAGCTCTTTATTTATCAATTAATAGTGCTCATCCAAAAATTTTGATTTGTACAGATTCAATGTCGGCACTTCAAAGCATATCAAACTGCCACAAAACCGGTCATACAATGAACAAAATCCGCAATTATATAGAAAGGTTAGAATATCTAAAAAAACACGTAACTTTTCTCTGGACTCCTGGACACTCCGGAATACCTGGGAATGAAGCTGCACCTTTTGAAATATATGAGCCGAACGATTTAAAGGCATTTTTAAAGAACAGGGTTAGGAAAAATTGGGAATCCATGTGGGCCGAAATTTCACTGACTAACAAACTTAGAAATATAAAAAAAAGTACGAAGCAGTGGACAAGTGCTATAAGAGGGTATAGAAGAGAAGAAGTGGTTGCGACAAGGCTGAGGATTGGTCATTCCAACCTGACACATGGACCACCTTAATTAGCAAAGAGCCCCAACCACATTGCGGATCATGTCAATCATCAATGACTGTAAAACACATAATAGAAGACTGTACATTACTACAAAAAGCCTTTGAAAACAATAACATACCCCGGTCCATAGAACTTGCACTAGAAGATTCAAAAAAGACAATAGACAAAATAATAACTATATTTAAAGAAATAGACCTCTACAATAAAATATAAGACGCAAATAAAGACTAAATTAGGAAATATATAAAAGAAATAATTAGTATGCAAACCATAGAAAATTAAAACAGTAAAATAACAATTAAAATACGGCAATATAAATAAAAGTACAAAGGGCGTAATAACCTAGATGTTGATCGCCCGAAGAAAAAACATGATCTATCTATCTTAAAAACGAATAAGTAAACAGATAAAGACGGGTTTTAAATATAATTATTTCGTAAATAAAATAATAATTGATGTATTAGGAACTATATAAACTAAGAAAGGAAATAAAGTAAATTAAGAAAATAAACGTCTAGCATGGATAAAACTTAGATGAGTGTACCCGTCGAGGAAAACCCACGAAACTTCTTCCAGGTGTGCTTTGGAGAAAGATGTATAGGTCCTTGAGACCCTGAACAGCCATAATGCATGGACCCAGATAGATTGATTACTGTTCTTGAACCCGTATGGTGCACCGGTAGTCTGATGTGTCACCCCAAAGCGACTGGTTTGGGTAGCGTTTGCTTTGGGTAACTCTCCCCAGGCTATTTTCCGGTATAATCTGTCTGTAATAAGAACATATTACGCGGTATAAAATCTCATAGGTCTAAAGAGCTGAATATTTAATAATACCTTCTGATCCTAATTCACAGTTTGTGTTCATCTGATTCATCAATAAAAATTTAACCCTACTACAATTGTCAATTCTATATTCAGACTAATGTAATATAATTCACTAAACAGCAAGTCTCTTCATTATTAGAACATGACCATGAAAACAATATAGTCTTGAAACATCATCAAAACATTCAGACAAGTATCGACCGAATCTCAAGAACTAAAGATAAACATTCATTTCATTGACAAGATTTATATAAGTACATGTTAAGACATTCTTATACATAAATGACACATTTTGTGCATCAGAAATAGAGAGCAGATCAACATCATCGATCTGTCAGAAATCCAACTTGCGTATTCGTTGAAAAAAATTACACCCTTCATTTGATTACGTATTAACAAGACGTTTAGCCGAGCCCTGGAATCACAACAGAACATTCCCAGAAGAGGCGGTATATGAAAGGGAATACATAAGCGAATCCCCCTTCTGTTTTCTAACACAACTAAACGCTGAATGAATCATTACAGGAGAGCTCTGCTGACAGAGGGATTTCATGAATTTTCTCCCTCGGTTAACTGCCCCTTTTTGTCCGAGGGATTCCGTATTAGGGTTCGCTCAAGCGTATATCTCTTGGTAAAAATTAATCTGAATATTCGGTAAAATATGCCAACGTTATGTATTATATAATGTACGTTCGCATATATTAAATGTTGAATAAGCAAAGGGGTATCAACTAAAAATAATTAAATTCCAGGAATCAACAGTACATTTTTAACAGCTTTAATTGAGCATACGGAAATAAATAAAAATGCTTATAGAACCCGAAGGCTCGATTCCGATCATTCTCTGCTTACCTACCTCTTCTACCTGTCCACGGACCACTTCCAAACCCAAATCCTTCAGATCTCGCAAGACTCAAAACTCGGTTCGGGGGTACAATTTAGATATCGTGGCACTACAAGAGGTTAGCATATGGAAATACAAAAGTAAAAGACCTTATAAATCAATATACAAATGTTAACTACCTTTTATAATCAGAAATTATGATTTTTTAAAATCTACATTGCTCATTCAAAAGAACGACCTAGCTCGAAAAATGCCAATTTTGAGTCAAGCCCATGGCAGGAATTGTATTGGTTGAAGGTTTTTAATTCAGGAACGACATATCTGATATCCCATTACCAATACATTTTTTTTAAATAAAGTCATATTTTAAGTAGTATCATATTTAAAATTGATCATTTATGAGAATACTGACATAACTTAAAACCATAAAACTTTCAAGTTGTTAAAAATGGTTAATAACAGAATGTCATAAAAATAAGAATGCTTTGTAATTTTTTATAATTATTGGTCGATTTTTGATTTTTAAATTTAAATTTTTAAAAATAAAAATACGAATGCTTTATCAATACTCAATTTTTTTTAAAATTCATCTGGTTTAATTTTCGCAAGGAAGGGAACTGAAATACCTCTGCTTAAAAGTTATTTTTTTTTAGTTATGACGTTGATCTTTGAGATTTTGAAGGGACAAAATATTATAATTTATTTTTTGCGAATGGACCCAGTAGTATCACGCAATACATTCCAGCGTTTTTTCCATATTACCATAATATTTTTCCAGGCATTCTTTTTCTCTCCCCTGTCCATTTGTTCAGGTTTCTTCAATACTACATCTCTGACATTACTATCTACTTTTCTACCTTGCTGCCAAACATTTTTTTGTGCAACCAAAAAAGTGCTTAAGATTACTTGGCTCTAATTTATTATTCTAAATACATTTTAACTTGGCTAATCTAATCGATTTCCTTGATTTTTTGTATGTAAGTAACCATTCTATAGGTGAGCGTAGTTTAGGGAAGTCTAGTAACAATTATATATCGACAAACCTTAACATGAATAATAATTAGAAGATTCTAGCTGAGAAAATATTTAAAGCCAATGTTTATTGTTGACTTGTAAATAGTTGGAATGTAAAAATCATTGCATAAAACAACACGGAATTGTGTTTTAGGTTTAATCATGGTGAATGATTTAAATGGTGGGTACTAAATTTATTAATTATCGAATTTATCTTTTAGCGAATTAAAATATTTTTATACACGAAAATAGCGTAAATGGAAATTTAATAATGCGAAACATTTCCTTTCCAAAGGCACTTTTTTGCAGTAATTGATTAAATTTGCGGGAATCGGCTTGATGCAAAAGCTCAATGGTATTTTTAACATTCATGGGATCAAAAAGGGGAGATGTTTTTAAAATCTATCAATAGGTCGGGCACAAAGAGAGCGCCCATAAGTGTCAATTAATTGACGTTGCATTTGGGCTACCTGTTGCATGTTTTCACTAAATGGTAAATATTCAACCAAAATCAAATAGCTGGTGTTCTCTCGTTCTGCCAAAACGTTTTTAGCCTCGTCGCTTTGTGTTTTAAAACATTTTATTTCCTTTCTACACTGAATATTAAATGGATTTTTACCTTTCGGTTATATAATTTACTTTTCTTTTTAACTAAAAGTTTAATATCATTTATACCATTGAGCAACGGCAGCTATTTTTATTACTTAATTTAAATTAACTATGGTACTTTAAAGTTAGAGGAGCTCTACTGATAGCATTGTTTAACTTTAAATTCCGACCTAGAATCTGTGTTTAGGAGTTTTGATGTAACAAAATGTATAACCAACGTGTAATATTTACATTGCAATAATAATAAGTTTTTATTAATATTAATACTCCACGCCAATTTATAGCTATAATATAATATTAAATATTTTATTTGAAAAGAAAAGATATGACAAAGACCGGGACTCGAACCCGGGTCTCCCACGTATCCGTCGTGGTGCTAAGCCTCCTAAGCCATCCTGGTTCGCTTCTCGGTCAGACATATCCTTTCTTTTTACTGATCCTCTATCTCCGTATTTTCTTTTTTTTTCAAATAAAATATTTAAAAATTATAGCATCTAACAATAAAATTAAAGAAATAAATTATAATAATATGAAATGACGTAAGTCAACAAGATCCAAAAATAAAAGTGATGTTTAATGAACATTCTCCCCGTGTATACAACGCAAATTGCGAGAGCACGGAGATATAGGATCAGTGAAAAGAAAGGATATGACTGACCAAGAAGCGAACCAGGATGGCTGAGATGGCTAAGCACCACCACAGATAGGTGAGAGAACCGGGTTCGAGTCCCGGTCCTGGTCATATCTTTTCTTTTCAAATAAAATATTAAAAAAATTATAGCATCTAACAATAAAAGAAAAGAAATACATTATTATAATATATTTTATTTCCTTCCCTTCCCTACAAAATGAACGATTATTATTTAATATGCAAAATGTTTTATAAATGAAAAACAATACAAAACTTCCCTCACATATTAAACGATACTATTACTTAATGATCAAAAATTGAGTAATTATATTGTAAATTTAATGAAAGAAAAATAAAAAAGACGGAAAACAGATACCGTATACAAATATTAAATGAAAGTCAAAAGGTTACAACATTGCTGCATCTTCTACTATTATCAATAGTAGCGGCCCTCTAACAGAAGATTATAATCTTCTGTTATATATGTATGTATATATATATATATATATATATATATATATATATATATATATATATATATATATATATATATATATGTTATATATAGTATATGTAAAATAATTAAATAAAATCATGAAAATGCAAGCTTGAGTTTCAGAAGCGTACTGTACGAGGAAAGGGTACCAATACAAGCTGAAAAGTATCATTGATCCAACTACATCCTACGGATTAATAAGCCCTTGTCCAATCTCAAGAGGTATCCACCACAATCCTTTATTCTTACAGCAAACGGGAGAGTGTAGTAGGGAAGAGGTGGACAAACAGGAGCTATCGGTTAGGAAGTCGCCTGTTATTGGAAAAGCTTTGTGAGCGGCTGAGGAAGATTAGCGGAGAGAGGTTGGGCCCCATCGAGGGCCCTCCAGTCCGGGTCAAGTGTCCTTCCTCTTCCTTCTGTCCCATTTCCTCAGCTAATGATTGGTTCGGTGGGTCGTCGGGAGGTAGTCCCCTCTGGAAGCTTCTCCACCATTCTTAAGTGGACAGCAGGGGGTTCGGACAGAGTAAATGAATAAGAACGATGTTCTAATGACGGCATATAAAAAAAAAATAATGAAAAGTCAAAGATTTTCAAAAGGATTATCCTAAAATGGAAGGGAAGAGGGTTAGCTCAAAGTGTAGAGCGCAGCACGTACAGGATTCAAATCCGGCTGTGGTAAAGACATTGTTTTATCTTTTCGCAGGAATCGATGGACTCTGAAGGATCTGCAGTCCTTCTGCATCCTCCTGTGGCTTAACTTACCTTTATAAATTCAGGAAAAATCTCACTCACGGGTGAATGTGAACTCGGTCAAATCACCTGTATTGGAAAAGTGGGATTTAGTTGACAACGGTAAACAAGGGATGGTACATTGTGCGGAACAAAGGACAGAAGTAAATATCTTGTGCACTATGAACCACCTAATTAATTTAGTGCTAGAGCAATAGTACTTAAAGACGGTTAGGCCACGTACATAGAATGGTTAAAGAATGGTTCCCAGAACTGATCATGGAGAGAAATTGGAAGAGTTGACCTACACCGCGAAGGCTGGACGAAGTGAAAGCAGACTTTAGACTACTGGGAGTGAGAACATGGAGAAGAGCCGCGGAAGATCGAGAAAATTCAGAGAGGAAGAAAATTGTCGAAGAAGCTGGTCTACAGTGCTCTCCAAGATTCATAAACGCCGTGTATTAAATATTACCTATAGATTAAAGTTTAAGTTTAAAGAAACAGTAGTATCTGCCATGTAACGTAAAGACTTATCATAGAGGACCAGATTTTATTTTATCCTAAAATAGAAATACCATCAACCTGATCTTCCGATACATACATAGATCCAAAATATGAACTGTTCCGCAGCCCAAACCAGATCAAGTGATCATCTCATATTACGCACTGTAGATACCCAAATCTCGGGATCCGACATCCTCTTTGGTTCAGGATGCTCAGAGCACGTCCCACGCCCGGCACTAAAGGAGCCATTAGGAGGATTGGGATCGCCTACGACAGTCAGTGGAGAAGACCTAACCGACGCTCGCTCAATGAGGACAAGACATTACCGAACACCGGATCCATTTGCATACAGAGGAGAGAGGAGGAGCCTAATAGCATCTGGAACGTAAATAATTCATATTTTATTGGTGGCAGTGCCATTGTGCCGGGCATTTGTGAGTGAGATGGGCTCATTATGTGCTAATCTCTCCCATTGTGCCACTCGATGCAAATCATCGGTGAGCAATTGCCGGCCAATTGGCAGCTCCGTCGATTGTTTTCTTTTCGGCTGAGTTATCCTCACTTCTGGAAGCTAATTTATTCAACCATTATCACCTTACGCCATACGAGAACTAAATACTATTTTAATATATAGCTTTTATTTCTCAAAACCTAATTCCAAGTATATATCATATGAAGCATTCAGGACCAACAGCGGATAACTAGTTAGTTTAGTAAAACAATTTGTCACTTTGCCGCCCTGCTTCTCATGATTTTCGGGAGCATAAAGAATTGCTTGAGTGATCTAGGAAACAATGTAGTAAGGTCAATTTTGAAATCTTGAGCGATCCGGTTTGATTCCGAACGCTTCATATGATCAAGCATTATTTATTATTTATTATTATTATATTATTTATAATCATTTATGATAATTAATATATATATATATATACATATTTGTATGTTTGTTTGTTGTTTGTTTGGGTTTGTAAGGCATAAAACCATACGGTCATCAACGCCTGTGATAATTTGTTATATTTGTATGTAATGCACTATAAATCCACGGAACATGCAGAACAATAAACGTCCTTCATGTAGGAGTACTGCGTGAAGGGGGGGGGGAAATATATATATATATATCAGAGGTTCTGTGTAGCTCAGTTTATAGAGCTCTGAGTTGTTCTGCTGACGATAACTTATAATGTGTTCACAGCTACCGATCTGCAGACAAGAACTGGGTACCCTTAATGGAAGAAAAACTGGCGGTTGAATACCTCGCTGCACTAAGGTCGCCCAAGAACAGTTTCTACCATTTACTGAACCTCTTTATGGATTTGAATGGTACTCGGTTTTTTTTCTGTTTATTATAGTATGTTATTATTCAATCCCACCTTATATATTTATAAATTTATTACATCTCAGAAACTTTTTTTGTATGTACTAATAACATAAGTGTAAAGTTACAACAGCGCAAACAAACCAAAAGCAGTGCAGACCGAAGTGGTCGGAAGAACGTAGGGAATCCTTCTCAGAGAGAATGAAAGAGAATGAACAAGAAGAATCTAAAGAAAGCTTGATTGAGTTGTTTGTGTAATGTCTTCCATTATTGGCATAATACGATAATAATAATATTAACTTCGGTAAATTTTAATCTTATCTTGAACAATATTCATGAAAAGATTAAACTTTATCATAGTTCTGTTTGAATCAACTTTCTATCAACTTCGAATGTAGCAAGTGAAAATTAATAAGTTATGAAAACGTTGTTTATAATAGTTTCCTAACCTATCCAACTTCAAGACGCAGCGTAGAAATTTAACAAATGCTTCAAATTATTTGGTCTGGAAAGTACTGAGTATCATAATTTTTATAAAATTAGAAGCTTAATTTTCGCAAGCAAACATTTTTTTTTTCAAATAACCGGACTGGATTATTTTTTCTTGAATATATTAGAATATAATAAGTGTTGACTTTTAATTGCCCTCACGTGACAAAGTTTCGTTGAACTACAGAGCACCCAACAGAGAACAATGAGGTACACCCACACGACGTATTGTGTGAACCAAAGGTACACCTTCCATCTCATTACCAATACAATCGCTCACGAAGACGAGGTGAAAACCTTGAGGTTAGAGGTAACACGAAGCAAATTTTTTTCTGAAAAGAATTTTCTTTAAGTAAAAGAAGTCGCTATCCAAATCTTATACGCTACCCAAACATTATATGTACTGGAAAAAAATAAATATTTTACGAAGAGACAACAGTCTGGAACGAAAGTAATTTCTTTTATTTAAAAGATTCATGTATTTGTTCCCCAATACACACAAATACTTAAAATTATTCAAAATTTCCCTCTAAACCTTTCGGATAATCTATCCATAGAGAGTAAGGATGTTGGTTTCGCACGGAAACACACACATATTTTTTTCAACATTTTAAGATTTAAGTATTCTTATAAGCCAAATTTATTACGAAATATTTTTCACTACATAACATTCGCTTCATCATAAGTTGAAAAGTTGTTCAAATAGTACGGCTATGAGGAGTAATATAGGGCAACTAATTTCGTCATCAACTTATAATGAAGATGAGAATAAAATGTCGAAGCAGTGCCGAACTATAGCTTTTTTCATGTTATATATATTTTTATAATGAATCTTATACACATAATTTCTTGAAAGAATGAATAAGAAATAGTCTATAATTTATTCGGGATCAATAAATATTGAAGAAGGAAACGTTATTAAATGTATTCTATGAGAATGTGAAACCCTTCAGTTTTACATAAATATAATATACATATTACACATTTTGAGGAATCCTTAAATTTCAACGGGGTTTTTATAAGAATTATTTCATAAAGTGAACGTTTCGACTAACATTTTTTTTTTAATTTATTGCTATTTACAACTGTAATAATATTACATCAAGTAAATTTGCTGATATGAACAAATGACATAATACAAAAAAACACTTGTGGAGAAACTACCCATCGGTAACACTCCAATAAAGTTCTATAGTGGAAGATCTCGAGGACATCTTCTTTTAAGGCGCCTCGGAGGGTTATCAGGAATAGTATGGGAAGCAAGTTAAGAGACTAGGGGATTCAAGTGAGTATGGAGCTTGCCATGGAAGGATAGGTATCTAGTTTGGGCCAAATCAGCAACAAATGGGATATTAAGATCACGATGGATGAGTTTGTTTGTGACATAATAAGGAGCATTGGGGATTTTACGAAGGGTTTTGGATTGTAAGGATTGGATACGAGATGAATTGGATGGTTTAGTAGAGCCATAAAGCTCAACTCCGTATGTCCAAATTAGGTATAGCTGTCATGTAAATGAGTCTTTTGCAATTAATTGGGAGCTTAGGACGTTTGTCCAGTAAATGCTGAAGTAGGCGAAAACGTCGAGCAGTTTCTTGTCTTTTCAGTCTTGTATGAGAAATTTAATAAATAAAATATTTCTTAAAGAATTATTTCCAATCAAAATCTATTCAGAGATATCGTTGAGATAATGCAAAGTATCGAAAGTGAAAAACGTCACTTTCCAAGGAATGAAAAAGCTGTTTCAAGGTTTATTCAAAACCCGTGTGTATCGTCAAATGTACTTTAGTCGTCATTAAACGCCATTTTGCGCCTTATAGACGATTCTATATGAATTTTATCCTCATAGTTCGAAAACGAAAAATGTTTTTTTCACAATCGATACTTGTTTCGATGAAGTAATCTTAAATAATAAAAATGTCTGGCATTTTATTGCTTTCTTAAAAATACTTCATGTACTTTACTTCGTCTTCCGCGAAAGCCGCCAACGACTATGATTCCGAAAAATCCTAAATAAATCATATTAATTGCTCCGTATATCATCCACAAAGATATATATATATATACAGAAGAGAAACCTTAAAGTTGAAAACAAGCTTGGTATTTGTTACGAGGCGCTATTCAGCATCTGGAGGACGTCTTGTAAAAATGCATCTCTTTGATCGATTCGGAAGCATGAATATTACAGAAGGGATGTCTAATAATACATGCGTTTTATGTCCAGCCCAGAAGATAAGGGGTCTTGGCTTCTTGCCAAGATTCTTGGGAACCTCGTCCGTATTTGAGGGAGTGAGCAATGGGGAGGATGTGTTTATTGATAATTTATGTTTGTAATAATTAATTTTGAACAGCAATATCCATAAAAAATATACCTAACTTACTAAATTAATATTTTTTTATTCATTTAACGTCACTTTTTGCTGAAATGTCGATTCGGAAGATACAACAGAGGGAGTCCAGTTTTGCCTATAAAGGGATCTTTAATGAGTACCTGACACCGCACATGCTCGGGACCTTCATTTTACATCCCTTCCGAAGGACGGCATAACCAAGGATTTTTTACTTCCTTTAAATAATCCCAAGGCCTCCTGCCAAATTGCAAACGCGCAATCATAGGAATTTGAGATTGTTATGCTAACCGCTAGACAACAGTTGATCCCCATTCTTAAAGATTTGATTTCAATTGTACGAAAATGGTTTAGAACTAATATTCACGGTGGAAAAAAGTAAATACCCCATAAAAATATTTATATTATAACTAAAAAAAAAAAGACAGTTCAGAATCATATGTTAAGATACCGTAAACCAAAATAATAACTAAATCCTAGAATTCATATTTTGCGATGAAATTAATGGAAAATTTGTGCGTTACTTATTTTATTTATTGTTAAGATACTGTAAAATAAAGGAGCCTTAGGTGAATTCTTCCGCTCTGATTTTTTTCCATCATCATGTTATTTATACCTCATGAACAAGTAAAAAAATAAAATCTGTATCACTACATCGCAGGAAGGATTATGGGTTCTTGCACCTGTTTCTTGACTGCATCCCCCAACTAACCATTATATCATCCAGTCAACTATTTTCCTCTCTAACAAAAGTAAATATATCTTACAAGTATACATATCTGAAGGCACCTTAATTCCATAAAAGTCAGAGTTTTGTTTTACTAGATTGCAGTTATTAGATTATTGAAAACAAAAATAGTTACAGTAATCGTGGATAGTGGAAAATGTAAATATTTAGTTTTTGCTGCACTTTTATAAATTGAACGTTTTTAATTAGATTTATTTAGTAATTACTATTCTGTTAAAACATTTGTACAAGATTACGCTCAACCCCCAGAATAATATATATGAGCATTGAAATAACAATATTCAAAAGATTAACACTGTTTTTTTTTTGTAAGAAACTTACAAACATCAGTCTAATTAATAATAATGTCACTTAGACAAATTGATTTTGGCAAAAGCCATCTTTAAACATAAATTTTGGTTTAGAGGCTACAATTATAGATCACTAGCTTATGCCCGCGGCTTCGCTCGCATGGAATTTGGTCTGCCACATAAAGTTTCGTGAAAGATCATTCTAAATAAATAATTATTTTTTAAAAATATAAGTTACTCATACATCCAAAATATCAGATGTCTAACATCAAAACTGACGGATTCTATACAACCATTGAACCCCTATTATATTAAAGGGGAAACCCTTGGGGTGGATTTATCCAAATTTCTTTCTTAAACTATACAAAGAACCTGACTACAAATTTCAAGATGTTAAGTTCCTGATTTGCCTTTAATTGTGTACTATAACGAGGGGGGCACATGCCCCCACATAAACCTGCCCTTGCTGTAGCCTATGATTTATAACCTATACAACTCAATAAGTTTCATCCAAATCCGTTCAGTAGTTTTTGCGTGAAAGAGAGACAAACATACAAACTTTCACATTTATAATATTCGTAAGATTAGTTGGATATCAAAACAAATAGTTTCACTCATGTTATTTCTGTTATTTTAACAACTATGATCATGCGATTTGCCTTTAATTATGTACAATCATGGATTCTCCACAGTACCTAAAAAACTGTCGGGGGTCACGTGCCCCCGTGCACTCTCCCCCTTAAATCCGCGCTTGCTATGGCCTATTTGTTATTCTGATGTATAACCTATATTACTGTAAAGTTTCATCCAAATCCGTTCAGTAGTTTTTGCGTGAAAGAGAGACAAACATACAAACTTTCACATTTATAATATTAGTAAGATTAAAAGATAAAATGCAAACATTTTTATAACTTTTTTTTATGAACTCAAGAGTCCTCAATTCCATAAAACGTGGATTTAAGCTGTACACTATCACACTGAATAGATGACTGTACACAAAAATAGTTACAGAAACCGTAACTAGGAGACGAAAATATATAGTTTTCCTGACTCTATATAAATATATTTCTATAGTTTTTAATTAGATTTATTCATTAATAAATATTAGTTTAACAAAAAAATATTAATTTATGAGTCCAACTATCAGAAGTCGGAATTTCGAAAACATATTAAAGCCGAAATTAATGCTCTAGATGCAACCGACCGAAGAAGGGGCACTAAATGAAAACGAAGCTGGTAAAAGTGAATCGAGAAAAGCAACAGTCTCGAGTCATTTAGAGAACTCGGCCGACCGTAACAAAGGAATGAAGTTAAAAATAGTCGAAAGGAATGACAGAAAGATGGAAGTGAGGGAAGGGGAGGGAAATATTTTACAAAAGGAGTAATGAATTTGGGGGGTCGCGAGGAGGCTCTTTGTGGCAGAGCAACAAGTGACTGTCGTCTTCTGTCGCATCCGTCTTTTTATTATTTCTTTTTTTATTTTAAGATTTAGGATAATTAATTAATTATTAATCTATAATACAAGTAATTTACAGATGTAATATATTTTATTCTAAGGGTGTATAATAATACAAAAAAAACCTTTAGTCCAAATTCATATATTGTATCATTTTCTATAAACGTTTCGACCCTCGAGTGGTCATTTTCAATACACGCTTCACATCACCATTTAGTCAGTACATCTCAATCTGCAAAAAAACATCTAAAAAATAATCGAAAAATCGTAAAACCCAACATTATAAAATTTAACATTATAGAATTTTTTTTTATATATAAAAACATGAAATTTCTTTTTATTGCTTTATATATTAAAAAAAATCTATAATGTTAAATTTTATAATGTTGAGTTTTACGATTTTTCGAATATTTTTTAGATTTTTTTGCAGATTGAGATGTACTGACTAAATGGTGATGTGAAGCGTGTGTTGAAAATGACCACTCGAGGGTCGAAACGTTTATAGAAAATGATACAATATATGAATTTGGACTAAAGGTTTTTTTGGACTATTATACACCCTTAGAATAAAATATATCTGTAAAGTCCAGTACCCTAGAAGATTGATATTGAGATGTAATATAGTATTTTATGCATTATATTGCTACTTAAAAAGAATGAAACAATGGACTTTCTCTATTTAAAAAAAAAATAAATTCTCATATGGCTACTTCAAAAGAACATTGCCACAATTTTCCAATTGCGGTATTTGAAAGTTTTATGCAAGACAAGCCAAAGCCTCTATCAAACAGAATTAGGAAAGATGATCAAAGACTGAGATTGGAAAGAAGATTAAGAAGTACTGGGAAGGAAGGAAGAAAAAGAATAAATAAATTCTTTATTAAAAAAAAAAAAATAAAGAAAGAAACACCATAAGTCTAAAGTTGTATGCGGTACATATACGCCCAAATTCATATATATATATATATATAGAGAGAGAGAGAGGGGAATTCTATTAAATATTAAATGATGATAAATTTTAACGGTCCGCAACCCGAGAATCGTGTTGGAAATCGAGAATAATATATTCTGTAGTAAAAGTACCAAAAATAATGCCCTATTCAACTTAAAGTAATAATTAATAATTGTAAATAAACAATGGTACCGTGTGTAATTTAACAAAGTAACTATAGAATAATTCCATTAAATATTAATTAATAAGTTTTAATGGACCGGAAAACGTGAATAATATAACATCATGTGTAATTATACTAATACTATTTTCTACTCACTGTGTAGAAAAAAAATTATTGTATTTATGGTTTATTTAATAAACAGAACAACTGATAGATAACTGAGACTCAAAAACTTAGTTGGAAGTTTATGAATGAAGTCATTAGTATTTTTTTTTAAACCTAAATAAAATACAAAAATCGGTTTAAAATAAGGAACTCAATAATTAGAAATAATGTGTAAATCAGTTCTTTAATCTTTCTATACATGCATATATATTAGTGAGTAATCGTTATTAATAGACAGTAATATACAATCAGCAATAAAATTATTTTTATTTTCGAGAATATTAATTAAAAAGGAAACGAATGAAAAGTTTTAACTTGTTGTGGCTTAACTCTAAGCGGCAACCTGCGGAACTGATACCAATTAGAACCAATATTTTCGATTCTAATAAACAAATTATTAAAAAAATACAAAATTAATTCCAACATAATTAAGTTATCAACTCATGTTAGTTAAGACTTGTAGTTATTCTCCCCCTTCAGAGTACACGTTTTATGTAATATTAACGAGATCTAGCACTATTACACAACCCTAGGTAGATACATAGCCAGATACAGTAGACCCTGCTCCTGTCAGAGACAACCACAGGGGCAGATACTAGACAAGATGGGAGCTCGGAGTGCCGTGCAATTGACAGCAGCCTCAGATAATTATTGGATGTAGCCTCTCAACTCTATAATTTTACCTTTCCTTGTTCTTCATCTTCGTTTCAACATCTCATTGCGGGGTTACACCTTTATACTTAACAACCGCAAACAGGAAGATTGAATATACTTTTTTTGCAAATCATTTCCATGTAATGCCAGTACATACTACTAATGTAATAATAAGTATGACCTCTTGACATCGGACATTCAATAGACTTTGACAATCAATCAAATTTCTATTACGTAATATGATTGAGTACGACTATTAATTGAGGTGATTTTAGCTCTTTTAACGGATAAATATTATAAATAAAAACAGAAAGGTGGATAATTAATCTTAAATTGCTTTATATAAATTCACTTGTTTATTGTTACATTCTTCAAAGCATTACAGACTGAAGTTAAAAAACAAATAAAAAAACATACCAATGCCACATGAAGGGTATTCGGTTCGGCACAGGGCAGGGCCTGTACTGTTTCTCAGCTAATGGGTGTACACGAGATCTTAAAGTTAATATTTAATTACTAATAAAAAAGTTTTTTATTTTAATATTTTAAAAATATCATGAACATTAACATAACTGATAAACGTATAAGTAAAATTCGTTACTTGAAATACTCATTGAATCCTGTATCTATATGCAAAACAGAAATAAAAAAGTTAACTATTCAACTGATAAAAGAACTGACTAAGATGGTGGAACAATTTATTGAAATAATAACATTTTCAAATAATAAATAAAGCAATCTTTAAACAAAATAAGGGTACCCACTTTTATTTAAATTTATACTTATTAAAATTTAGAGCCTTTTTCGTAATTATATGACATATAGAAAAAATAATATGTTCATCAGTTAAAATATATTTGTTATTTATTAATTATAAATTATTTTTATTAGTAATTAATACATTTACTTTTAAAGTCGAATACAATCATTTTCGATCAATCTTCAATATTACACCTTACATGTAAAATAAAATATAACACGGTGATCACTTACAAAATCTTTATATAACAGAGAGAAATTATGATACTTAAAAAAAACTAAATTATGAGGACTTAAGCCATGATTGTTATGAGAAGAATAGTGATGCCTCAGAGATTCAGCAGGACGCATTAAACAAATCTACAGAAAAGTAAATAGGAGATTATCGTTAAAATTTGAAAAATAAAACATCCCAAGGAAGAAATAATTCTTGGCATAAGAAGTGGGATGTCTTCGTTACGGTCCGTTCCACACTATAGTGTTAAATAAAATATTTTGTTTACTTTTTTGTTGAAGTCATTTAATGAAAATAAGTAAAAATTAAGTAATTTAATGAAACTAAAGGAGGTTCAGAAAAACAAAATTATAAAATAGAGAGATAACTTTATTTTAACATATAACATAAAACTGAGCTGTATTGTATAAAGTATTTTGACAAGAAATTGTATACCTTAAGTGAGACTAAGATAAAAATATTATAATTAAAAACAAGATAAAACCATCATAATAATGTCCTATACTTAAACATAACGGAATACTTCATCCAAAGTTACATCAAAGAATGCAACGTAGCCTTCTATATTTATGAGCTACAATAATCAAAAGGCAATAATAATAAGTTATAAAGACAATTCAATTAACGATGATGTTAACTAAGAGCCATTAATTAAACTAACTGCCTGGCATCAACGGAAATATCTCGACATATTAATAGACTGCTCCTTCCCAAGGAATGTCCCTTCAGTTATTTATCGAATTTTTACATCTCCTTGTAAATGTTGTTAAGGAATTTTTAAAGCATTCTTCATATTAACATTTCCTTTCGGAAGCGGCTCCCACCATTGTATTTGTTTATGATTTTTATCTCAGGAAGTCAACATAGATTTTCAAATAAAGAAAAATATGCATGATTCGTGTGTGAGTGTTTATATTCAAGGTTACTCATTATAAAACAGTAATAAATAATAAGTAATAATAACCTTTATTTTTATTATTATTAATATAATCATTTATTTTTTTTTTAACCTTTCATAAAATTATACATATACAAAAACTTTCTATTTTTTTCTATACCTATTCACGTATGAACAAAATCGACCTTTAGTTGAGGTTTTAACTTGGATTGTTTCTACCTATCACTCTCGCAACCACACTAAATAATGTTCCTGTCCCATCCGTTTCCACTCTTTCCTATCCAATGCTACTCTCTTCCAGACTGCCCCTCCGCAGCTCTTCTTCATCTCCTTGTCCCAGTCTGTCGGTGGACGTCCTCTCATCCTTGCGTGCTCTCTTGGGTACCAATCCATAAGCTGCCTGGTCCATGATACAGTATTCCTTCTGATGACATGACATGACAGGTCCACTTCCGTAAATGGACTTTTTCCATAATATCTGGGAGGACAGTCCTTGATCTAATCCACTTATTTGGTTTTCGATCTTGTCTAGATATTCCGAGGAGGTATCGCTCCATACCTCTGACTGTTACTCTCAACTTGTGGCTAGTCTTCTTGTCAATTATCCACGTTTCGCAACCATAGGTCATGAAAGTAAATTGCTCACCCAGAGTTTTCTCTTGACTTCCAAGCTCACAGAGGAACTGTATATATCTTCAAACTTGAAGTGTGCGCGCCATCCAAGGGTACATCGCCTGTTAATTTCTTCTATGTTTTCTCTGTATTTTTTCAATATTTTATCATGACTGGTAAATCGCTATACAGTTTATGGTTCCCTATTACCTTCACAATATACCTTGAAAAGATATCTTAATAATGGGATTGATATAAATAAGAGAAAAAAAGTTGTCACTTATATAAATTTTGAAGATAATAAGTTTCTTAAATTAAATTTGGTGACGCTTCGTCATTAACAAAACTTCACTTATCCTGATCGTTTATAATGTTATAATTGTCATTGTTTTTAAAATGTTAGCCACCACAATAAATTTATTTAAGTTGAATGCAATGAAGGGTTATACGTTAATGAAAATAAACATTTTCGGGAAAATTCAGTACACTTCATTTGGTAAAAAAACCAAATTCCTGTTAAATTATCATTTAATAATTTATAATTGTATGCTATTTGTTACTCATTCTTCATTGTATTTTAGTCGATAGTTATAAAATTTAAACATAAAACTTAAAACATTATTGCGATTTTACTAGCAGAAATTTAATCTTTATTTTTCAGTATTAGACAGTATTTTATATGATGTATTTTTAAGAGCCAAAAGCCGATGTTTACAAGTAATATTAATATCGTAGGACATAAGCAATAAATAAAACTTTATAAAATGTGTAGATTTTTAAACGATAAAACAATTTTTATCAATAGATATTTTAGTATGTTTTAACAATTGACAAATATGCTTACAATTATGTAGCATATATATATTTACTTGAATCGGCCAGCAAGGACCACGCGAATATCACTTAATAATCTTCTTCACACTCTCCGCCTTCCTTCTGGGTCAAATCCTATTCCCCAATATTTAGTGAGGAGTTTACACTATTATTTAATGTCATGCACAAGTGGAATATAGAATGCTGGGATCCAAAAGAAGAAATTATGATCGAAGAAGTAATGAGTGTAATTGATAGCTGCAATGAAGAAAAATCAGAAGGTGTTGACGGTCTGTCAATGGCACTGAAATAAAAAGCTGGGACTCTAGCGCAGGTCCTCACTCACTTATATATTACATAAAATATTGAAAACAGTGTAAAATATAACAGTATTAAAAATATAAATCAATATGACAGTTTTTAGTTTCAAAAGAATACTAAAGAAAAAAAACTGATACTTTTTGTATATTGATTAATGAGAACAATTTTTGAGGATTAAAGAGAGATTACTGATTATTCAATTATCTACAACAAATCCTCGAATAACCTTCCGCAATTATGCTAATATTATAATGTATCACATTTTATTATACCTTACTAATATTATAAATGTGAAAGTTTGTATGTTTGTCTCTCTTTCACGCAAAAACTACTGAACGGATTTGGATGAAACTTTACAGTAATATAGGTTTTACATCAGAATAACACAAAGGCTATAGCAAGCAGGGATTTAGCGGGGGCGCATGGGGGCACGTGACCCTCCCCCCCGACTGTTATTTATGTACTGTGGAGAATCCATTATAGGATATAATTAAAGGCAAATCACATGATAATAGTTGTTAAAATAACAGAAAGAACATGAGTGAAACTATTTGTTTTGATATCCTACTAATCTTACTAATATTATAAATGTTAAAGTTTGTATGTTTGTACCTCTTTCACGCAAGAACTACTGGACGGATTTGGATGAAAATTATTGAGTAAAATAGGTTATACATCATAGGCTACAGCAAGGGCAGATTTATGTGGGGACACGGGGGCATGTGCCCCCCGTTACAGTACATAATTAAAGGCAAATCAGGAACTTAGCATCTTGAAATTTGTAGATAGGTTCTTTGTATAGTTTAAGAAAGAAATTTGGATAATTCCACCCCAAGGGTTTCCCCTTTAATATAATAGGGGTTCAAAGGTTGTATAGAATCCGTAAGTTTTGAAGATAGACATCTGAAATTTTGGATGTACGAGTAACTTATATTTTTTAAAAATAATTAAATTATTTATTTTAAATGATCTTTCACGAAACTTTATGTGGCAGACCGAATTACATGCGAGCGAAGCCGCGGGCATAAGCTAGTCAATTAATAAAACAAATCAGAGAGACACAATAACTACTATTACATTAATTTTTTAATAAATGCTTTAAATATCCTTTTTATTTTTGTTATTTTCGTCTCATTTTGAGTTTCACCTCTTAGGCTTTAGATGTGGGATATGATATCATATATTTGGCATGATTTTGAGTTGATTAATTATTACAGGTGATTACTTATTAATTTTTTATATATTATAAAATAACTATACTGATAAAAATTTATTTAATTGCTTACTGCAGTTTGACTCAATTTGAGAATATTTTAATGATTCTTTGATAATGAAATTTTCATCGTGAAAATATGAATTTTTCTTTCAATATTGGTAAAATTAAAAACAAATTTAAATCAGCAAATGAAATTAATTATAAAAACGATTTTTATATTTTGTTTACATTTTATAATAAAATAATGAGACTTAGGAAGAATAGGAGTTATGGCAATAGCGGAAGGAGACGGAAGACGACGCTGCATACAGGAGCTAAGTTTTTGGCCGCTAAGTGAGCCACCAATCGAGTTACACAAACTTGACTCAACTTCTAAGTCCCCCTTAGGGTTAACTCACTTAAAAGAAACTTTCTTCGTAGCCTACCGCCTCTTCGTTGTCTGTAACGTCAAAAATGGTGGCGCTTAAGGGAGAATATGACGAATATATTGTTTTTTAAAATGTTATACATCCGAAATTTCCTTAACTTGTAAAATAAAATACTGACATTTACAAGAAGAGAGGCCCGGATTACAAAACAGTTGTTGATTGCACCTCGAGGAGAAGAGAAGATTTAGACGAAGCCCCAATGTTTACTCTCCACACACACCAGTCAGTATATTGTCGAGTCTCGAGAGTAAAAACCTTGCCACTCAATAGCCTACTTATTTGACTACCTTAGACTACAAACCCTGAACCCTCTGCACAACTAATCCCGTACATATTGCATACCTTTGTTTCAACCGCTTTGACACGGAGTTCATTAAACAACACGAGCAGTGTTAGTGTAAAAGCAAGGTTTAACTAGAAGGAAGGCATAGCTATATACTTAGAAACCAGCCTAAGAAGACAAGTGAGACGTTTAGTTTATTCATTAGAAAACTAATTAATATTCTAGGGACAGCTTCAAATTAAACACGAGTGAAAATGTTGAGCACAGCTAGTCCCATTACTATCATAACCTTCAAAATAAAGCACATGGAATTATCCATGATATTTGAATAATAATAAAAGGTTTAGCGAACATGAATGTTCGATCTCGTTAATATCGCCCAAAACCACATCGTAAGACTACCTCAATCCTTTAGGGGTCACGAGTGGTCTAGTGGTTAGTATAACAAACTATTATATCCAAGATCGTAGATTCGTAGTCCGGTATGCTGCCCAAGAATTTTTAAAGGGTAAAAATCCTTTCTTGTGCTGTCCTTCGGAAGGGAAATAAAATGGGGATCCCTTTGCGATAACGCTCCTCTGCGATATAGGGACGGTCCGTTACTAGGACCAACAACTTAATAACCCAACTATCTTAAACATTTAACATTATTTTATTTAGTTATATTATAGAAATTCAATGATTCAGTTTTTTGTATGTTCTAATTTTACTAAAATATATCTAACCAATATTATTTTAAAAAGATTACTGATTTTAAATTTTTTTTTAATGTTGTGTAAAATTATCTATACATATACATGCTTTGTACTGAATGACTGACGGATCAATGCACAGCCTAAACCGCAGATCGTAGAGACCTGAAACTTGGAGGGTGTGTTCTCTGTATGACGCAGGCATCCGATAAGAAAGGATTTTCCGAAATTCTACCCCTATGGGGGATAAAAGTGGGGCAAAGTTTGTATGGGTCCAATCTACTTCAAATTTTGCATAAATCTTTTTCAACAGAATTGATTGAAGACGTGTTTCGTATTTTATTGAAATTCATCCCCTAACGGGGTTAAAAAGGGGTAGAAAGTTATTTTGGCGGTGATTTGCTTCGAAGTTGATATCAATCCTCCGGGAATAGACTTGAGGGAAAGCTGCTTCTCTCATGGCCAGTTGTAAGTGGCATGCTCCAGAGTAAGCTACGAGTAGCCTGGTGATTCTAGCTCCCGAAGGAAAAACAAAAAATATTGTTTACAAAGAAATACTGCGGAAGATGTGTAGTATTTCGATTTCGTTGTAATACCCCTTTGTAACTTTCACCAGATCAAACGCCAAGATTCGTGTTCACAAAATATAACAAAATTTTATTTTATTTTCACATTTATTTATTTATTTAACCTTTAAATCCTTACATTATAATAAAGATTGTTATATTTTATAAGTATTCAAACATTTGAACATAATAATCTATATGTTACAACAAAATTAATAACGTAAAAAAACAATTAAAAATCCTATTAGAACCATTTTCGACTTCTAAACGAACGAAGTCGCGGGCAAAATCTAGTAAACAAAATAAAGATGAAGTCATAACTTTTTTTTATCGGAAACTTAACGATTTAAAAAAAAATATAAATTGTAATTAAATAGATAACGAAAAAATAAGGTATTTTTTCATTTATTTTCTTTATTTTTTATGACAATATAATTATCTATTTATATATTATATTATATATTTCCACTCATTAGTTATTGAGAAGAGCTAGTTGACCCGAGCCCGAAGCTCCGATTGATTTTAGGTAAATTTAGAAGCGTCTACCTCGTCTTCTCACCTAAACGTTCATTTTGTAATAAGAATTTGGTTTAATAAAATTTGTTACACGATACCAATTATAAATAATTTATTATTTAAGCGCATTTTCGTCAAATATAACACTAAAATTAATTAAATCAGTTATTATTGGTAATATTTGCTATAGTTGTTCAATTATAGTATTCGGATTAAACATAAATTTGCGTTAAAGACATACAACCATATATGTATTTACGTATTTTAAATAAGACACATCACAAAAAAAAAACTAATTAATATTTTATAGCTAGTTTTTTAATATTTTTTTTTAATTGAAAATATAAATTTATAAGTTTTTTTTAATCGAATCCATTGTTCACTTTACTGTGTTATATTTTCTTCAAATTATTCAATATTGCTGGTTAATTTTTAACATTTAACCGTTTGCCTTTGGAGATCATATTAAATATCAAAGATCTTTTTAAGCCATTTTTCATCAGCAGTGAGAGATTATGACTAAACACGTTTATCGGCTTAACAAAGCCCATATAGCACACAACTGTTGGGCAAGGTAGCAATAATGTCGCAAGACCCCAACGGGAGAATTCCTAACACTGAAAACCTTTTAGAATAGCCCTTCTACAGTTAGGAAATTACCACTCGAATCTCGGTAAAACATTTAATTCAAATGTTATTTAAATTATTTAAACGCTTTAGCTAATACAAATATTAGACATGGATAAATCTTCTATTCTTGACACGGGTTCGAAAGTTAAGAAATGCTGTAATAAAATTCACCAAAAACCATTGCCACAACAGTTAATACTTGTACTGAATATTGAAAAACCTGTAACCACTACGACCCGTGAGCGTGTCTGTGGTTCAGTGCCTAGTAGAGACTGTACTATTTCATGCACAACGGTACTGCAAGGAGGTGACTTGTCCTGGTCACTAAAAACTGCCTGTGTTTATTTATTTATATACATTTGTTATCACGCTCTTCAAGTATAGTCTTGTTTCATTTTTAACTTCAATATTTTTCTTATCAGTACTGAATTTTGAATACTGATAAGAAAAAAATATTGAAGTTTAAAATGAAACAAGACTATAGTTGAAGAGCGTTTACAGAAAAACGGTCGGTCGTATCGCATACGTAATCATTCGATGTTAAATTGATAAAACAGTCTTTGAGGCGTTTTAAACCGTTTAGCACATGAATTAATCCTAATGATTCAAGTGAGCAGATAAAAGTTATATTTATAAAACAAACAAATTTCACATCTGAGATGAAAGCGCCTACAACTGAGTTACCAGTATATATCTTTAAAATCTCAGATAAGGTTAATTCAAATCGGATAATCGATTTGTCAGTGTAGCCTCGTTTTAACCATTTTAGTAATTGATTGAAAAAAGTCAAGAGAAAAAACAACATGATGCTTATTATTAAAATTAACATTGCATTTTAATTACCACATTGTATTCCCTTCTTGATTTCTCTTATATTAATCATGTAAATATATGTACCTATAATTTCTGTTATTATCTATTTTTAATATATTATGTATTATATATTGAGGTGTGAGCTCAATAATACTGCTATTCAAAATCAATCAGATTAATAAAGGTAAACGATTTAATTTTTTAAGTCCTACAGATGGCTCCTGAATCAGCAGGCCATAAAGTGGTTAATTGGTGAAAAATACCCAGCTGGTGACCGCGATCTCGGACAAATCGTTTCCTATGTACAACATTTGTCTTAGAAACAGTATAGTCTCTACAATGTACTGAAACCAAGACCCTTCATGGGTTATAGCGCTACGGTCTGAGACTTAGTCAAGTGTCAAGTGTGATCCTAACATAATATCCCTGAAGAAGAACTGCAATGTGGGTCGAAACGTCGGCATCCAAATAACCAGTTCTTCTTATATAAGATATTTTTTTTACCTCCACCTGGACCATTTTCTTACTCATTTATATAAGATCAACTAATATTATTCAACATTTAAACAAAACAGATTACAAGTTCAAACATGTTTGAGGAATTTGTCTAGGGATTTCGAGCTACACGGTTGATGTAGCACAAACAATGTATGTGGAATAAATACAAAAAATCAAAAAGATAAATATGACAGAACATTCACCAAGGGGTCGGTACGTATTGCTCAAACGACCGGAATTATTAAAAATCCCGGAATTCGCTTCAACAACTCCATAACACCTCGCTGTGCACGAGAGAATAAAAATACTGTAAACGAACGGAAGTAAAAACCACACCCTAGCTAAGCTTGTAAATCTACATTACAGTACAAAGCCAAGTATCGATTTTTTATATAACCGAATCGATTTCTCGATAACAATATGTTTTAACACCATACATCATTCATTTATCAAATCATACATAATTTTAGATACCCACGAAAAGAAACTAAAAAATATTTTTAAAAATGAGTTATTATATTACGGATTCAATCATAGCGATCTACAGCAGCTCGATCAGCGCAGAGAGAGCTCTACGGCAGGCGGAGGTCTGTGAGAAAATCACACAGAAGCTAGAAGGACTCAACAAAACAGTGAATCCTAAAAAGATTGACTGCATAATTTTCTCATTTCAGAGAAAAAAGCGCCGCCCTCTCCCTAAGGTCTATAGGGTAGCGGGACGCGGGAACAGACCAGCGAGCAGCATAGTCTACTTAGGTGTCACACTTGCCGACACCTGAAACTAGCCTACCCACTGCAGGAAGAAGCTCAGGTCGGTTAGGACCAAGTCTTACAGACTTAACCACCTGCTTATATCTCCTAACTTATCCCTCCGCCTCAATCTGACCATCTACAAGAGCATCTTAAGAGCGGCGCTCCTCTACGGAGCACCACTATTAAGCACCATCACACCGGCAACAGCAAAAAAACTCCAACAGTTTCAAAATAGCGTACTGCAACGCATAGTGAGGCACACAACATTAAACAAAACAAAAATGGACCTCCTACACTTACCGACAGTTACAGACTTCATAAAACGCAGACACGTTAAATTTTTTGACAGTTTGAAATACAGTACTAACCTTCTTTTCAAGACACTCACCCCATCAGGACGGCCACAAACGTGGTAAGATCACGTACACAGTATTAGCCTGAATTGAGAAATAAATAAAATAAAGGCCACGGTGAGCCCCATCACCGGAAAAATCTAAAGTTAATAAATAAATAAATCAGAACCTTTCACAGTCTCACCCTCCTCTTAAAATGTACAACGTACAGTACAAGAGATCCTCTCAATCATATCCTACATCCTACTTAGCAACGTTCGTACCCAAAGAGGCTAAGAGCAAAAAAAAAAACAAAAAAAAAAAAATAGATTCAATGAATGAAACCACAAAATTAATTATTTAAATAATAAACTAAGACAGTTAGTTCGGAGGAAAAAACGTGAAAAAAATAATTACTTACTTCTAATGCCGATACGGTATTTAAAAAAATTGACTCACCTGAAACAGAAAAATTTGGAATTAAAACACAATGCATTACAAAATATTTGAAAATAATTAAATAATTGAATCTTGTGAAACAATAACAAATAATGCTACTGTTGAAGATAGATGCCGAGTCTGTTTTAGTGTTCAAAGAAATCATTTTGAACATTTAATATGAATGTTAGTGTTTACATTAATGAATGAAGTATTTGGAGTAGATAAAATAAGTTTTGCTTATTTAATATGCCTAAATAATTCTTAACAATGAAAATCTTTAGGTGTGAATATCTCTTAACCCTTTCAGGTCAAAATAAAATAAACAAAAAATCTCCTGTGACTTTTTCTGTAAAAATGGCCTAAATAACAACATTTTTTTTCAATTTTTTCGCCCTACCAGTTTTTTTCTCAAATAATCCAATAATCCGTCCAAACTGGGGTTAGAAAGACAAGCTTGCGATCTGGCTGTGCTGCAATCTGTTCTAACGCTAACAGGAGTACATAACAGATGTTGTAGCCAAACGGCTAAATGAAATAGTTAAACGAAGCGTTTCCATATGAATTTTTTTTCTTTTTTTGAGATCCTTGATTCAAATTTTCAGTTTGACCATTTAACACTGAAACACCCTGCATTTATACGAGTATATAAAACTTATTTAATTAACAGCCGCTGTATCTGCCGACCCTCCTGGAGCTTACTCGGGCCTCTATAAACTGGCTACCCTTAATTGTAAAATCTGGCAGTTGAGCATGATCTCGGACAAATCACCCTCCGCACAACCATTGTTCAAGAAACATCAAAGTCTCTACGACGTACTGAACCCATATTCAATGATTATAGCGATACCGGCGATAAAACCAGACTCATTAAGAATGTCAATCGTCATACTAAACATCAGTAACGAAGATAGTTAATCGCGTGTAAACGGTGGAGTTCCACTTGGGAAGAAATCTGGCTGATGCCTGTTAACTGTTACGAAGATCGGACTGATAACTATAATAAAGTGACTATAATGATACTATAATAAAGTGACGTATAGATCACGCTAGGGCCTTGTTAGCGACATATATTATTAAATGGCGGGAAGAGGGAAGCCGCTAAAACATTCATTGGAGATCCCATTGCGAACTTTATACTGGAATTAAAGACTCATTTTTCAATTAAACAAGGGAATTCTGGCCAATCCTTGGGCCTTGTCATTAGAGTTTGGTCTCATGAAATATGGTCAGTCGGCTATGTCATCTCCCCTAACCCTCTAATTTAGGAATAAACTCTTCTTTCCATTTTTTCTTTTCATCAACCCTGATAATGATAGATCTATTAAACGATCAGCTTTGGTCTCGGGAACTATTAATAACTAGTAATTAGGTATTGATACGAGTTTTCTAACTGAAAACCCCCAACAACAATTTTATTTAATAATGGAAAATGATTTTTACATGATCATGAGGGTAAAGGTTAAAAATACCCCTTTACTAGTATTCACTTTAATCATTTGTATCACTTGGTTTGTACGTTTAATGTCACTATATGCTGCAATGGCTAATAAGACGATGCTACAGAGGGAGTCATATTTTTTTTTCCAAATCAGGATAAGCATCATTACACAGAACAGACTCGAGATCGCCATCTTCCACATCCTCCGAAGGACGCCACAAACTAAGCTTTCCTTTCCTTCTTTTTCCTTTTAATTCTAAGACCACATCCAAGATAGCAAATTGAGACGTTTTATATAAGAATGGCAATTAAAAATCATCAGGGTGTTGAGTACTGACTTTGCTGAAGGTTCATGGTTTCAATCCGGCTACGGCAGATAAATTACTTAATCTGTTAACAACAGACACGGATGGACCCTTGAGTTCACCCAGCACCTATTAAGTATGTACCCTAAATTGCTGAAAAACTAGGGAGTTGACCGGGAGCTGGGACAAATCCATGCTCATTTGTTGTGTTATAAACCGCATTGCCTCTACGATGGGCTGAATCAAAAGACCCTTCGTGAGTTGTTAAAATTTTTTTTTTTTACTAAGAAAAAATTTATTTAAAAGATTTATAGCAAAGCTTCTCCACGATAACATAATTAACTTAACAGCTATATTAATTGTAATAGTGAAGAAAAAAGATGCACATACTTTGTTTATATAACAATACTTATTGTAATGTAAATAAATTATAAATATAGAATAATGTTTTTAAAACAAGAGTCGATTTATCCAGGAGGTCAGCCATTACTAAAGCTTCACTAAGTTATAATAATGGAATATCATTCCATAACAAATCGGGGAGATTGAATCGCAGGAGCGAACCACCACAGCACGCAGGCGTTGTGCGTAGCCTATTCAAGTAATTCTGTCTAATGTTCTGCAAGGCGATAAACTTAATACAGGACGGATAATAAAGGCGGAAAATAATCGAGATAAAAATAAAATAAAATAAAGCGAAGGGGGTAATAATTAGTTAAGCTTTTAAGAGCAATTTGAGCGATAAAGCTTGGAGGTGAAGAAAAATTAGGGGTAAGAAGGTGGTGGAATAGTCTCAATTAGGGGAGTAATATTACTCCTAAACAATTTCCACCCTATCTCGGGCCAGTGATCTCGAAGTAGATGCCGAGATATGGCCAATTACAAACATCATGACTCTCAAGTGTGGTGATTAAATAATTAGGCTACATGGCGTGTGCTAGGATCTCCGTAACGCTATATTAGCCTCGGGTTCAGCACCGTCTATGTAACTGCCCGCTTATCTCCACAATACTCGGCTTAAGGACAGTTTTCAATTTTGATCTATACTCTATAGATCAAAATCTATCTATAGATTTTGAAAAACTGTTGTCTTGGGATGAGCCTATCGAAAAAATATATAGTGACAGATCCATTTAACAGACCTTTTCTCCCAAGATAGAGGGTTCGCAGCCCTAAGATTTTTTTAAAAAGGAGTAAAAATTCTAGGCTAACCCGTCCTTCGGAAGGGACGTAAAACGGGGAACCGAGTCTGTACGATGTCGGGGAATCCAACTGTAGTATCGTCTGATCAGGTATAGCAGTTGAAAGCGACAATAAATGAATAAACGGATCTTCTAGGTAATTTGATGTATTAAAAAAAATACAGTTGTGCAGGGAGGTAACTTTCCCCAGGTTAAATCCTGGTTAAAACTATTTTGTTTAAATTTTAACTACATGATTTAAAAACATTCGCATTTTAATATTTTGGTAATTGTGAATAATAAATTTATAAATTCTAATTTCACGAATTTTCAATTGGACGCATGCTAGCCTGATTCTTGGGTTCAGTTTCTGACTGAGACTGTACTGTTTTTTTTAGACAACGGTTCTGCATGAAAGAACACGCTCAACTGCCAGAATTATCCCTAAAATAAGATATCAGCCACAGCTGGGTTTCAACCCGTAACCTTCTTCACAGGAACTCATTACTCTACACACTGAGTTACACCACTCCCTTATTTATTTTAATCATAAAATAAAATTTAAAAATATAATAAATTCCAGCGTATTCCTGAATGGATATCATTGTTTTAAAAGTTAAAAGAGTGAGCTAACAATAAATAATTTCAATACACAGGGAAGGGTTTCTAAAAATAAGTCTGGCAGGTCGAAAATAGAGGACCCACAAGAAGGCAGGAAAAAAAGTGCAATGACTTAACGGAGGAGGTTGTAACGGGAGTAGCCAGAGTAATGATACAAATTGGGCGAATTGGCTGCTAATGAACTGGACAACTTCCGGAACGAATCCTCCGGTTCTTTCACTTGTCCTTCTTCATCCTCCAATTCTGGAGCAGGAGAGGTAGCGTAATGGATGTAAAAGCATAAGACAATATCGTCATGGCGAAGTGCGTGATATAAAAAAAGTTAAAGGGTTTCGTAGTGCTTGAGAGGACTTCATGGATCCAGGTTTTGGCATGCATCAGTTTCATGTTAATTAAAGAATATTATTTGAAGCGTTGGGAGTTCTGAATAGGTAACTAACCAAAAGAATTTACTTTTTTTCCGATTCTTAAATTTTTAATTATTTATAGATTGTATTGCGTATAATAAAAATAAAATGGTATCATCCTGTGATGAAAGAACTATCTAGAATAGATATAGATAATATCAAATGGCGAAGAACCAATACGTAGTTGTTAACACTTTAGTGTTCATAACTAAAGGAATATATGAGGCGTTTAGTATCAAAACCAGTTCGATCCCGTTTTGATCAAAATAATTTTGTTCATGTGTTTTGAAAGTTTAAAAGGTATTCTAAAAGTGTGTTTAACCGTATGGATCTAAAGCGGTTCCATCCCATACAAAATTGGCCACAAAGTAGGTGTGCAACAAAATCAGTTCGATCCAAGCTTAATCAGTTTGCTGCTGCGAGCGTTAATCAAAAACGGACTACAACCCATGGTTGAAGATTCTAATGTAAGCGAAAATAAAGACATTTTAACTGAAAATATTATTATTTATCTATTATATAATTTTATAAAATTGCAATTCAATTGATTTTTATTTTAATATTTTAATAATAAATAGCTACTACTTTTTTATCCTTGCCTTATAATAATTTTTTTATAATAATGAATAATCACTCTAATAATAATTTATAAAAAGATGATTTTTTTCATTAAAGCGTGTGTTATTATTTTCACACTCACCTTACTTTGAGAAACCGATTTAAATTCACAGTTTAAAAAAAAAAAATTCTGTTATTTCAATCTATAATAATTAAATTAATTAATATTTTTAAAAACAGTTTTAAATATTGCATATTGGAGAATCACCAATATTTATTTTTCATCATACAAAATAATTTCATCAAAAATACTGCAAATTTGTGTCATTAGTTGACTAAGCATTCAGTTTGGTTATTAATTACTTAAAAATTGTAATACATTATGAGCCCCACGAATCGACTAAAATAGTTCTATTGATCTAATAACAACCTACATTTGACACGTCTGAAGCAAAAATTTTTATAAAATGTTCCAAAAAATGGTTATGAATTTTTCAAACGTTTTTTGACTCTCCTGAAAAATTTTATGAAATGGATCAAATGATACTAAACGCCTCATATATGTTTGTTTTTAAAATCTATAATAATTGTTGTCATATTTTTCAAAATTTTCATCATAACTAATAACGAGTAGAAAAACTAAATAGAAATGATTATGGCAAAATTATGGAGTTACGACTATATGCTATATTCATAGAGTATTAATAGTATCTTATATATTATGTATAAAATTAAGAAGTATTATACCTACGGCTGAAACAATAATTACTACATTAGCCAAAGTTGAAGTATTGTTAACTGTCCAGCAAGTAAGAAGCGCTTAGTTAGTACTTAGTTACCGTATCAACAGCATTAAGAGCTGCTATCTGATATCCACTCCTTGTTATCAGCGGAACCACTAATGACAGATACCTTGCACTACTTGTATAGTAAGATGAAGGAACAGTATTATAAACTTTAGGATGCTGTATTAATGCTAATTAATACTATATTACAGGTGAAAGATTAAATAATTAAAATATAAAATAAAAACTGAAGAAAGGAGAAAAGACAAAATGCTTGGGCTAATGCATCACCGAAAATAATTCCAGTGATTGATGCTCTTAGTAGCTCCTGAACAAAGTTGTAGAGAGCTTATGCCCTTTATATTCCTGCGTATAATATATTTATATGCTCTTTTGTAAAATTAACTACGGTGCACTTTTAGATATAAAAAAAAAAGTTTTTTCGATTCATTTTTATCTCAGATCCCTCTGAAACCAAATCAAAATCCCGGACTTCAAAACTGAAAGGAGTGATAAACGGCAAATCCTTCGGTCTCTCCAAACTATTGTCCTTTCTTTAACCATTCAACTGAGAGTTCACTATCAATCTCGGCGTGATGTAGCTTATGGTTGCAAATCTTTCTCCTTCCAAATAGTCTCGAAGAGATACACATAATTTATGTCTTGGTGGCTAGGGTACTTGAGATTAAGGGCAGTGTAATCTTCATCTAATTCACATATGATGATGTACTTGAAATAAAGTCTATATGGATGATCACAAGTTATATTCAAAAATTAAGAATTAATTATAATGGGGCGTTTCATTATTTAAAATTATTACTGCACATCCATATACCGATTATATATACTGCTCCAAAAAAAGGGAAGAAGTCCTCCCCTTTTTCGTGGCCGCTCCCCCTTACAGAGACCCTATTAGCCGAGATAGATCCCGACCCAATCAGTTCCAGAAGAGCGGGGATGCTCCAGGAAATGGAGAGAAACGTTTAATAAGAAGGGGGAGGAGGAAGGAAGGGAATTAAGAGGAAGATCCGGTCGAGGTCAACTAATCTCGGGAGGAAGCCGTCGTTAAGAAGAGGAAATAAATTGCATTAACCGGTAAGTAGTTGGTGGGGGGGTATCATCCCATTTCCCGCCTGATTTGCCGCCAATTCCTCCATCTCCCGCTAAGGAGCTCCCTTCCTATTGGCTCTCCCATGGCGGGCTAATTGCTAGCTATTCGATTTGTTCTTTCGCCCTGTCCTCGAAGGGAGGAATCGCCTGAAAGGGATGGGAATAAGGTATGCTTCTCTGGACCGCGTAATTGGAAGCCAGGATTTATTCTTGGAGATCAATGTTTGGCTATGAGCAATTCGTCACTATTATACCAACATTACTTTTACTTCGCTGACATTTCACCCAACGACATTATTTCCTCTGTTCTGAAATCCCACTCCATCTCCACAGGCTTCGATGGGATTCCTGTCAAACTGCTAAAATCCTGCCTTATCGATATTATACCTGTCCTACTCTTTATATACAATTTTTCACTGCAAAACGGAGTATTCCCAGCCTCCTGGAAAAAAGCCATAGTCCATCCTATTAATAAATCCTCTAACCCTGTCTCACTCAAAGACTACCGCCCAATCTCAATCCTCTCAAACCTTTCCAAGCCTCTAGAAAGAATAGTCCAGTCACAAATGTCAAATTTCCTCGAACAGTCCAACCTCCTTGACCCACTTCAATCTGGTTTCCGTCCCGGTTTCTCCACACAATCGGCACTTACCAAAATCACCAATGACATACATACCGCTATGGACGACAAAAAACTAACTGTGCTTATCCTTCTTGATTTTACTAAAGCTTTTGATTCCTTGGACCATTCTATCCTTTTTAGCAAACTCAAATCAATGTCCTTTTCTAACAGTTCCATCCGATGGTTCCAATCCTTCCTCTCTGATAGATCTCAAGCAGTTTCTATACCTAATCATCCCCTTTCCTCTTTCCTCACTCTTTCCTCAGGCGTGGCACAGGGCTCAAGTATCTCTCCTCTTCTTTTCAACTGCTATATCAATGATCTCCCTAAATCTGTTCACCACTGTTCCCATCATCTATATGCTGACGATTTCCAAATATATCTGTCCTTTCCCCCTTCCGAGCTATTTTTTGCGTTCGCTAGTATTCAGGAAGACCTGGATAGGATCTGTGCCTGGGCAAAGCTGAACAAACTGGAATTGAACGCATTGAAAACTCAGGCCATTGTTTTAGGTTCCAATTCCCTCCTTACATCCATCCACACCCTCCCAACATTACTCCTAAACGATAATCCTATCACGTTTACCTCCTCGGTGAAAAACCTAGGCATCACCATCGACCAAAACCTTTCCTGGAAATCCCACATCGCCCAAATATCCCGACGGACAATTAGTTCCCTGAAGTTGTTCCATCGTTCTCGTCATCTCCTTACACAATCTTCCCGTAAGCTTCTCGTATCTTCTCTCATCTTCCCCCACTTTGACTATTGTAGCGTGGTATATGGAGGCCTCTCTAAAATGCTTGAAGACAGATTAAAGAGAATAATGAATTGCTCTCTAAGATTTGTGCTTGGTACTCCGAAGCGATCGCGCGTCTCCCACCTCTATGATGGGTTAAAGTGGCTCTTCCCTCCCTTCCGAAGACAATATTTCCTCTGTTCATTCTTATACCAATCCATTCACTCTCAACACCCTTCATATATCTACAGTCTCCTCCAATTCAAATCATCAGTGCAACACCATAAAACAAGATCCCGCCTTTCTGATCTCTATATACGTTCACACAGAACTAAAGCATTCGAACGTTCCTTTCTCGCCCGCTCCACCACAATGTGGAACTCAATCCCTCCTAATATCCGTCATACTCCCTCTCTATCATTATTCAAATCCTGGCTGTTTCAACATCTATTAGCTTCCCAGAAGGATAGTCTCTAGGTAGGTTAGTCATTTGCTTAGAATACAATGTATATAATAACAAACTGTGTTATCTAGTTCTTTTAATTCTGCTCTTTGAAAAGCTGTACATCATGTAAACAAATTATGGAATGCTAGCTCATGCATTCAATTTCAAAAGCTTTGGATTTATCTATTCTCTGTAATTGCTTAATATCCTGTCAAGATCTGTACTATTTATTTACTTACTATTATTTTTGTTTATATATTTCTTTTTAAATTGTTTTCTGTCATGTTTTCACGCTTTATGATTTGTAACATTTAGCCTTCTGGCCAGATAAATATTATGTTTTTATTCCTGTTCATATCTGTTATTCTAAAGGGACTTTGTCCCAGAATAAAGTTACTTTTCTATTCTATTCTATTCTATTCTATTATTCCGACAATGCCAGATTAACTGAATAACGATTAAAGGTAGTTTTGTCAAGTATTTAAGGATTTAGCTGTAACAAAGAGAACCAAAAAAAAGAAAGGCAATACATAAATTTTATCCAGTCTAAAATTATACTCCCAATAAAGTGTCATAATAAATTATTGTCATGATATAAACCTATAAGCTATCAATATAGTTTTTTGAAATATAGGTCATTAAATAATTAAATAAGAAGTTGCAAGCAAACAGTTATGCGCCCTAACTTAACACAATCAATTAAAAAGTAAAATTCATCCACTACAGGTGAAGGTATCCTTTTTAAATAAATTGTTTTTATTTTAATTTAAATTTTTTAAATATATAGAAAATGAATAAAAAGGATTATAACCTCGTCTTCAACAAAAATACTAAAAGTTATTTAAAAATCGGTTTATTAAAATTTACTATTGTATTAAATAAAACAAATAATATTATGAGTGATACATAATAGATAAGAGAAACAACCCACTGACAGTATTAAAACAACAGAATGAACTTACAAGATCACGAGACAATGTTCTTTTCAGAGGCAGTGGATAATTACCAGGAATCGAAGAGTTCGCTAGGCTTGAGTGGAAATAAAGTTTATCATGAAAAGATTGATATCTGGTTCGGGCAAATCAATTCGATTTTTCCAATTTTTAAACCCTTAAAACGATCAACTATAAGTACCATGTGGCCGTAATTGCTCATAATACCCAGCTATAATAACCAGAGGGGTTGAATCCGCATGGGGTTAAGCAGATCTGGTAAACCTTGCCATAGGGCTGGGTACCACCCGGTGGTCATATGGGAGTATAATAGACGAAATGATGGGATTGCCGACCGATTGAGGAGTGGTTAGGATGAAGGGATTGTGAATTAGGGATGAAGGGTTCGGCCAGGGCGTAAGCACTTTAATCAAAGTGGGGGGATGACCACTTTTTACCCTTTAATGGAAGGCTCTATGGGGAATGCAGAGGGTTCAAAAACAGGTGGAATGGATCCAAGAAGGACCTATGGCAAGTGATAGAGGAACGGTTATTTAATGGACAGGGTTTGGGATCGGAGAGAGTATATGGTAATGCACTACGATAATTTTATGGATTACTTGTACGAATATAAAAAAAACTGTACTACTATAAACAAAGAAGTGTCTGGGGGTTCAGTATGCGGTACAAACTGTTCTGTTTCTTGGACAACGGTAGTGCAAGTGGGTGATTTAATCCTTAAATTAAAAATCCTTGGGTACGCCCCCCTTCGGAGTGAACGTAGAACGGCGTTCCCAACCCTATGCAGTGTCAGGGTACTCGTTGAAGGTATCCTGTCCAAATTATACCAGAACAGGCAAAATTTAGGACTCGCACTATATCAACGTCCGATTGTAGTAGCAGAAAACCAGCGTTAAAAGAATAAACAAACAATTCCAGTTTAGTTACAACAACGTAATATTAAATCACATAGCAGGGAATCATTGTAAGACAACAACGTGAATGACATTTTAATACCACTCACATAAAAATAAAAGAAACACGAATAAACACATCTTTCCTATTTCTTTTACCAAATATAAATATTCACCTTTTTATTGCTGTTTATACAAATAAGACGCGATCGTGGAACAACTGCTTCGTAAATCAGACGGACATTTACAATCTAATTACAAAAGTTTATAGGGAGGAATATAGAAGCCGAAGAAGGATACGCGGAGACAGGCTGTGGAGGAAGTGAATCGAGGGGGGTCATAAAGACAAGGCTAACGCCTCACATCTCGACGATTTTATGGCGAAACCCGGGCCGTGGGTTTGTTTCTTAACAGCGATGGCTGCCTTTATGGGCCGATAAAAAAATTTAAAACGTCCGACTGGAACAGATATAACCCAACACCGGGCTCATTACGCATTCGTACACATGTATCTTCGCTTCCAATGCAGGGCTACCTCTTGATTAGCTCAATGCGGGATTCATGGAGTAATGCAAAATACCTGTACAAATGTGGGCTCAGTACAAGTACAACTCAGTCTCATTATTTCTAGGGCATGTGTTATGATCACGCTCAACCCACTTTATAGAGGCTGGAAGAACCCCAGAGGCCAAAGAATCGTTTAACGGCCGTTAATAGACTAAACAATTTATCTTATACAGCTGGACTCGAACTACTAACCAAGTAACCCAGAACTGAGCTAATCCACCCCCACACGATTGCATAGAAACAAAAAAAAAAACTAAACCGCTACAGCGCGTGAAGAGAATTGGTTTCAGTACAGACTATACTGTTTTTAAGACAAAAGTTGGGCAGAGAAATGATACAAGATGGATATCAACCTCAAGGTTTTTCCTCCATTTAAGAATACCCACTTTAGCTACAAGAGTCTGCATATCCATCGGTGACGGTTAAAAGATTTGATAATTCATCTGCCATAACCGGATTTGAACACGGAACCTTCAACACAGCACCTCAGAAGTCAATTAATTGAGTTATCTCGATTCCACATATACGCTACATATGCTTCATAATAAAGAATATATGTTTATAAAGGATATAGGTTTTTTAAAAATAATTACTATATCAAATCAAACTATAATATTCTCATTATACTTATCTCTGTTTCAAAATTCCGAATTTTTTCTGGATCCCAGATCATCAGACCAGCAGCAGTCGAGGTTTTTCAACTGTCCTCTTCTGATCAATGTATAATTTCAAAATCACTTCTTTTTTCCGGTAGCAACTGCACAGAAAGAGGCTACGACAAATCCTTGAATGGACAGGAACGGCGCCGTTAGCAGACTCCATGAAAAGGAACTGACGTCCATTGTCTGTCCTCGTCTTGAAGAAGTGAGTATTTTAAGAAAAGGACTTGAGGAAAAAAAAAACATACAAAATGAAAGCAATTGTAGGAAGAAAGGTGGTTGAAGCGAAACCGTAGGTGTTGACCACGTAGCGCTCCCGGTGTGTCCTCCCTCAATTACTAATTCGCGATGGCGACGGTTGAAGAAGCGGACAGTTATCGTCCGAAACTTCTTTGACAGCTTTGCCAACCCGCTGACCTCTTACTGCGAGGCGAAAATAATAGTGCGATTTTCAGTTCTTCTGGACCTCCTTCGTCCGGGAGGTAGATACCATACTAGGAAAAAGAAATCCCAATAACAAGAGCAATTCAGGGAATAGTATAAAGAAAGCAGTCTATCGGTATTCTTATTCAAATGAAAATTTTGTGAAATTTACTCTTGAACCGACAAAACAAGTTTTCCCAGCATCCAAAAAACTCCTTACCTATGACAAAGAAAACTTGTACTACTGCAACAAATAAAGGGTATTGCGCTAAACAAACGGTGAAGACTGTACTATTATTAAGACAATGGTTGTACATGGAAGGTGACTCGCCTAGATCAACCTAAATGGTCATGTTTTTCGCCAATTAAGGGAACCTTGTTATTACTTAAGGAAGCGGATGGTAAATCGCTGAGATGACTTGCCGAAGGTTCTGTGTTCAAATCCCTCAACTAGTAGACTTTAATTTAGTCTATTAGCAGCTGGAGATGGATCCTATGAGATCTAGAAACCTCCTAAGGCTCAACCAATCTGTATAAAGTGTATACCCAAGAGAGGGAGGGAATCTGGCGGGTGAGTGTGGTTTAGTAGATATCCCCTCTTTGAAGGACCGTTGTCCAAGAAACATTACAGTCTCTTCCAAGTATTGAACCGAAGATCATTCATAGGTTGTAGTGGTTTTAAAGTATTTTAGAGTACGTAATACATGCTGAGTGAGCCCCAGAACTCTCAGGGTCAAAAATGATTTTTTTTTAATGTATTTTAAATTAATAACTTATTTCAAAAGCAATAATAATTATTGTGAAAGGATGTTGTAATGTTATAATTTTTTAAAAATGGAATTGGAAACTCCAAAACAAAAAGCCTTAAGTCTCTAAAATATTAGAAAACCCCAGAAGACTATTTTTTTTTAATAGGTTTTCTGCTATTTGAAGTTTTCCGATTGCATTCTTATAATTATTTTGTGACTCTTTATGAGTTTTTTCTCACTGTTACTGATAATATATTAGTACAGATATGTTTTAACGTTGAATCGGTAATACGATGTTGTGATATGGTGAAATGTTTTCAACAGGAAAATAATGAGTCTAGTATAACGTTTCATTTAGAAGCATAGTGGTTATACGGACAATGGTTATACGGAACAAAACTGGATTATGATCACAAAGGCTTAATAATATCCGAACTATTTATGGTTGAAACGGTTATAGGAACTGGCATTGATGAAATAATGCGATTACAGAGGTTCAGGTAGGGCCAGATAGTTGGAATAATAGTCTGCGTGGGAGGGAACGAACCCGTAGCTACCTGAGCCATATCGACAGGTGAATTTCACGGACTGTCACAACAGGTCGGGCTTTTTGTCGTGTAACCTTAGCCACGCGGATATCCTGGCCGGTGTCTTGTTCGGGGAGGGATTAGTGTCGGGTACACGGGGTAGTGTGAACGAGGGTGAGCAGGCTGCACAACACCTTCCCTTTGGGTGTTCATTAATTCTGTATGCGTTGGGGTACATAAATATGTAAGGCAAATCTTAATTAGTGTTAACAACTCATGAAAACAAAAGAAACAAGTACAAAGATTTATAAACAGTCAAGAGATAAAAGTATAAAAATATAAATATACACACTACTACTAAGTCCATTTTCCATTCATGAATGGAAAGACGTAATTATCAATCATGACTAAGAAAAAAAATCCTGAGTTAAATTTCAACCAATGAAAATTAACACTCTTTTAATTAACAAAATTAATTCCGATCCATAGCGGTTGCTTTTAAGATTGGTAATTAATACAAAATCCATAAGTAGCCAACTAAAAGGCACAAAACTTACCTATACTGATATAGGTTAAAACGTTTGACGCACAGATTTTTAACGTACCGTGTAATTATTTTCACTGTTCTGAAAAGTGGTGTTATTCACTTTTGATACATTCATTTATAAAGACAAATTTAAATAGAAAATAAACACTATCAATGAATGAATGAACATTCGAGATAATCTAATGGTTATTTCTATTTCATCAAAAGGGATTATTTTGGCTAACGGTTCTTAAAATATTTCTGATTGGAATGAAAATATTTAAAATATAGAATAATATTTTATTGATGTTAAAAAAAACCCAAATAAATCAATAGAAGGGAGAAATACTAATTTGATGAGGTAAAAAAAAAAAAAAAAAAAACCTGGAAAGGGCAACAACATAACAAGAACTGTACAAATTGCACAAAAGAAACAACAAAAAGTGACGTGATTCGAGCGAGGGCAGCTGATTGGTCCCCCGGCGGCTTTGATGCCTGTCGAATTAGGTAAATATCGAGAAGCAAAATGCCATGCAAACAGTTTTTTTTTATTCCATCCCTCCCGCCTCCGAGCTGGTCCTTAGCTTTGACGAGGAATAAACAAATTCCGAGGAAAGCAAGGAAGGATTTTAATGCAGGGAGAAGGCGAGGCAGAGAGAGCATTTATTGGAGTCGTCTGGATCAGCAATAATAATACAGTTGATGTATTTGTAAGCATTATGTATTCGCAAAGAAAAAATTGAGTATTATAACAATACAACATGTAAATAGAATAAATATGTAATGCCATAGGTAAAGACAGATAGGGAAACTACGCTATTTTAGTACTCAAATAACAAATTCAACTTAGAAGGTCGCGAGGCCATCTTCTTTTCAGAAGCCTAGGGGCTTATAGGGTATTGCACAGGTATCTAATGATTTGAAATTGGTGAAATGGAGTAGGAATAGTGTTTGTCATGAAATGACTCATATCATGTACAGACTAAATCAGCAACAAATGGGACATAGAGGTCATTATGGATGACTTTCTTCTTAACAAAGTAAGAATGATTTTGGATTGTACAGATTGGATACGACTTAGTGGAATGCGAAGACTTAGTGGAAGCCAACTACGCCGAAACTCCAAAGAGATCATACTTATAAAATCTTAAAATTTACTTAATGAGTACATCAGTAAACAATAATACGTTAACTGAAAATCCTTCAATGAAACATTACTATCGCTGAAAATCGGAGTCCAAATTGGATAGTTGATATAATTATAAATCGAGCAAATTATATTAAAAATGCGTTGGAAACCTATCACATCCCTAAATTCTTTCTCTAAGTTCTTATTTGAACAAAATATTCAGATTTGAAATTTCACATTTAATTTCAACTAGTGGTTCAGCGACTAATTGTAAAATAAGTTAGACAAATTTAACATAACTAAGTCAAGACTATACTAATTCTCCCTAATCGAAAACTAAGAATAAAAATCGACAATCGTGTACATTTGATAAAACAGGCAGTATCTAGTATTTTACAAAACATAATATCAACACGATAAAAGAGAAAGACATTAAAAAATATATCTAATATTCTAGATAATCGAATCCAATAGAATCCATACTACTATACATACTAAGTTTTATTTCAGCATTTGGAACAGAACTGTAGCAAAACATATACCCTAGATACAAACAACGCAAAATGAAAAAATACCACAAAAATTGTGAATTTATTTCATATCACACAATAAACAACGATTGTGTATTTTACCCTTCAAACCAGAATCACTCAAACTTACAAGATTTTTCATTCCCTCCTCTCTGTACAACGATATGTAAGAAGAAAAAAAAAATTCCTGATATGAGGCAATCTAGTTACCATATATTTCATCGTTTCAACTCAAGTTGTCCTCCACATTTTTCCGTTTTTCTTCGTGCTCCTTACAAGTTTTTAAGTTTTATTCAGTAGGTATTGACTTTATGAGATACTATGAGCATAGGACAAGGTCGATATATTGCAAACTGGATTTATTTGATAATATAATTTATATTATCTGGATTCAATATAATTATATGGTACCTATAGAAAATAAGTAAATCGGCTAAACCTTGTTAAGATTTATTATTAATTGCTGTTAATTATAATATTCAACTATGTAACTTAGCCATCTAAGGACATGGAAATGTAATACGAGGCCAGGTAATGTTGAATTTAAGGAGAGAGGTTTAACAATGATCCATAATTAAACAAAAACTGGAGCTGGGTAAATAGTGACCGAGTTAAATTATAATGCCCTGGTTAGGTATTCGCTTTGTGGCTAGTACACTCTCCACCGGGGTCGTTCGATACATGACAAACATCTCCCGAATTCTCAAACAGCTCTTAGTCTCTTGAAAAGTATCCAGTACTCAGAGTTAAAAATCTACAGTTATATTGAAACATCACAGGGAGAGAAATATTTTTTTAGTAATTATTCCGCAGACAGTTTTAACTTTTCATTCGTTTCAGTTTTAATATTTTACATAAATAAAAGTTATCATGTGCTTTAGAGCGGAAAAGAGAACAGAAAAATTCCAAAAACAGAAATGTAAATTCCGGTAATCATTACATCTAGAAATGAAAGTTTCAACAAACATATGTCATCTATACTTCGAAATGTTAGTTAAAACTTTTCTGTATGAAATGATTCCTGAAATCTTCTCATTATCCATTATTACAATATCTTTTCTATCATTTCCAAAGATCATGATTACTTATTTTTTTTGGAAAATATTAAAAATGTAACAAATAAAAAGTTAAATAGCAACAACTTCTGGAACTCACCCATCATCTGTTAAGTGAGTATCCCAAATATCCCCATGGCTTATAGTAGTATAGTTTTTTTTTTTATATAATATTGCTTTATACCTTATAGAGTGCTTTTAAAGTATATTAGAGTATGTACTAGAGGCTGGGAGAGCCACAGAACTCTTAGGGGTTTATATGAGCTTATAAATTTGTTTATTATTTATAAAAAACTTATTTCAATAACAATTATTGTGAAAGGATACAGAAATATATTACAATTTTTTAAAAAAAGGAATGGGAAACTCCAAAAAACAATGCTTTAATTCTCTAAAATACAGGCAAATAACTAACTAGTTTTTACAGTTTTACTACTATGTGGAGTTGGTTATAATTATTGTATAGTTCTTTTTGAGTTTTGACTCGTTTTTACTGATACATTTTTAGGATAAGGAATCCTAATTAGGGGATGATCTTACACAAATCACCTCCCTGCACAACAGTATTGTCTCTACTGGGTTATGGTGGTACAGGTTTCTTTAATTATTACAACTATACTTATTGCCCTATTGCCTTATTATCTTACTTATTATAGGATACCGGGACTATAAGTTTATATATCTACTAAATATGATGTTTTTTAATCTACTATTTTAAATATTTTTTCTAGGTTATATTTATTGGCACACACAGTCCTTGCATGTATGACTCCTCCCTCCATTGTCGAGGCAGACTGGTTGCGTGCTGCTTGTCCATTTATAGCTGTATACCATTTGTTCCGCGACCACTTGCACGATGGCCTCAACCCTCAACTACCTGTAGAACACCAGCAGGACTTTTCGTCTCCCTTCAAAGAGTACTAATAACTTGGATCAATAGTATTTTAAAATAACAAAAATTCCGATTTTTCTACCGCTAAAAAGGATCACCAAGTTCGATCAAATCAGTGTCTTGTTTTATTCGTTTGAATCTTGAACTGGATAAAGGAATACGGTTATGAGTCCTATCGTCGAAGTCGATAATCTTTAAAAGCCTTGGGGAAGTGCCTTGCATAAAAGTTGTGGGTTTATCTTGTAAATGTCCCGGTCATTCCTCGTTTTATGTGTAAGTACTTATGTAGTCTCGTGTCGTTAAGATATCAGAATGGTCGGATTAGCAATAAAAATAATTACAATAAAGCATTTATTTACAACTTGCAACCTGAATAAGTCAGTTAACATCCTCCATGTAAGGGAACAATGCTTAGAACTGTAAATAGTTTTCGAATAATCGTTCGAATTATGTAATGGTGGGTATATTAATAGTGTTCATACTAATCAAAAAATAAATAAATTAATACATTTTAAAAAGCTGTAAATTATACCGCTACAACCGTTACCGATAGTTAGGATAAGGATTTTAAGTATCTGCATCGTTTTACGTCACATCCAAGAATCGGCATAGCTAAGGTATTTTAATCAGTATCTATTCCGCAGGTTTTCGCTTCGATTTGAGTTACAACAAGTTTTAGCTGTTTATTCGTATGATTTTTAATATTTTCCAAAAATAAAAGTTATCGCGAGCTTTAGTATGGGAAAGAAAATGTAATTATGGGTAGAATTCGGTAATCATCTGATCAAGAAATAAAAGTTACAACCAACATTTCGAAGTACAGGTGATATACTTTTGTTGAATCTTTCATTTCTACATGAAATGATTACCATAGTGTACACTTTTCCCATAATTATATCCTCTTCATAATTATATCCTTCATATTAAAGCTCATGATAACTTGTATTTATCGCGGGTTCGTAGCCCAGTAGGTGGCACTAGAATTTTTTTAAATGTAGTGAAAAATCCTTGGTTAGTCCTTCGAAAGGGGAATTAAGTGGGGGTCCCGAGCCGGTACGATGTCATACTCATTAAAGCTCCCTACCTATTTAAACCTGGATAGGCAAGCTTTAGGACTCCAACTATAGCATCGTCCGATTAGCCTTAGCAGTATAAAGTGACGTTAAAGGAATAACAGATCTATAGATAATTTGATGTATTTAAAAAAAAAAAAACAGGGAGGTGACTTTCCCGAGATCACATTATAACTATTTTGTTTTATTTTATCTACCTGTTTAATAAGCCTAAAATTGAAATTCAAATTGAGGTAATTGTGAGCAATAAATTTATAAAATTTTATTTTCACGAATTTTTAATCTGACGCATACTAGCCTGAAAACGTTCCTTTTTTGGTGAATTCGTTTTTAAGATGTAAGTAAATAATCTATATATAGATCTACATCGCAATAACTGATGAAAGTTCTAGGGTTCGGTATCTGACTGAGACTGTACTGTTTCTAAGATATCACTTCTTAAGAAGAGAACACGCTCAACTGCCAGAATTATTCCTTAATTAGGGTACCCACCTCGTGTGTTTAAAGGTTTAATCAGCACATCTTTAATTAATGTTTAAATGAACAAACAATTTTATTTTTGGAAAATATTGAAAACGCAACGAATACAAAGATCTGATTCAACTCGAAGCGACAACCTGCGGAATAATAACCCTTTATTCCCTAAAAAGGAAATAAAATAATAAAATTCTAAGGTAAGATAATTTGGTGCAATATAAGGCATGTTGTTATTCTAACCAGTATACCACAGGTGACCCCTGAGTATTCCATACAGTTCCAAACATCATTTATTTTCCCGTTTACCTCCTACAACTCCGGAACTCTTTACAGTATAATGTTTTCCGCTAAAACTTGCGGTAGCTTGTTTCGCCATCCTCTTCCCCCAGGAAAGGAACAGGGCAGCCGAAGGTAAATACTCGAGAAGAGGAGGAACCCTGGAGGACGGGAAGACAAAGGCGACTACATGTTTTATCGACCGAGAGCTCTTTAATATTCAAGGGAGGTCGCCAAAGGGAATAGCTAATGCAGGCCAATACACACTCGGAGCCAGGAGCTCTCCCGCAAATGGATCAGGAGGAAGGAGCCTTAGTGGCTACCTCCTCTTTGTCAGCTCCTGTCATTACGCAATAACTATTTAATGGAGCTGGTAATAATAGTAATAATTAACAATAGTGATGTCTTCAATCCGATCCGACTTCATCACTATAGCCCTTAAAATAATCGAAAAGTAATAATTTTTTTTTTTAAGAGAAAAGAATAGTCCAAGACGGGATTCGAACTCGGGTCACCCGCGTCTCTTGCGCGGTGCTCTAACCAACTGAGCTAACCTGGCAACCTGCCACAAAAACAAATTTATTTTATTGACCATGGAGGACTAATGATCCCCCAAGGATTTTAAAAAAAATATGACTTTCTAGGTCACTTTCGAAACGTCTCGAATAGAGTGAAAATTGAGAATAAACAATGACTGGAAAATGGTTTTTATTTCTCTTACCCTAAAAATAATATTTTTATTTTGAAGAGAAAAGATTTGTGTTATAAGCCAGGTTAGCTCAGTTGGTTAGAGCATCGCGCTGAGACGCGTGCGACCCGGGTTCGAATCCCGGCCTGGACAAATCTTTTCTTTTCAAAATAAAAATATTTAAAAATGATCACCATCTTAAGAATAATAAATATAAAATGAAAAATAATAAGGTTATGCAGGAAAGATTTTAGTTAGGAAAGACTATATATAGAGATAGAAGGGGGATTAAAAACATTTGTCTACCATAACTACTTAATATCAGCCCTGAGGATTTGCTAATGGAAAAAACCAAGCGGTGGTTTACCAGGAGAAGCGGGTAGGTACCGGGTATAGTGATTTATAGTTCTGAGTTCGAGATTATGCCGGATAAAATACTTATAAATAGAATGCAACTTTAAAAATTGGAAGCCTCTAAAAATTATCACACCAATGAATATCAAGTACAGCACAGTTCTGATATTCATCGATAAGAGAGAAATTTCACTCCAAGATGTTCCGTAAAATAGCCTCTTTTTTTTGTGCACGAGTATATAGACTTAAGGCTTTTGTTTTTCGGAGTTTTTGAATTGCATAATAATTATTTCGTTCTTGCTGTGGTTTGCTCATAATTGTTGTAAACACGTTAAGACTGATGAATCGATTTTGAAGTACCTGGAGACCCTCCTGTAGCGTACTCGGCTTCTATAATGTGGGAAATCATCAATCAAAAAGAGAAAGGTTGAATAAATCATATTCAGCTGTACATAAAACTTAAAATTTTATTATTAGAATATTTACTTTCTGCTCTGGCTTGATAAAAAAAAAAATGAGCAACCATTAACAAACGCAAATCGAAAGCTATTCAGGGTAAAGGGGTAAAGGGGAGAACCTGAAATAAGATTTCGATTTGTTCATCCATGGGGTGGTTGAAGAATGCATTCTGAAAGTAAAGATTCAAATCTCACCTCTTACGAATAATGCAAACAAATAAAATAGTTAATAAATCCTGAGATAGCTATTTCCAAATTAACTTGAATAAAGTAAAATTTAAAAAAATCTTAGGAAATATTAAAAAGGAAAAGAAGAATGAGGACAGGAAAGCATACAAATGACACAAACGACCGCTGACCTACCGAGAAACCATAAACCAAAATTACCCATTCCTATTTAGTAGAGTACAAACCTTGAGCTATGGCTTTAATATTTAGGGGAAGGAGCGGAGGCATGATATGGGTACACATATGGAAGAGCAAGAGGAAAGCATTAATCAAGAGCGAAGAGAATGGTAAGATCGGAAGCTGTCCGTCAGTTCTCCGGTGGCTTACATTCGAATTGGGAGAATTATAGCGGAGAGGACAGGTGTCACGGGCCACGTGGCAGTCTGTCAATGTCCGTGCCAGATCCCGAACCGGAGGAAACACATACATCAGAATAAATTGATAGGGCAGCCGGTGAGGATGGCTTGGGCTGTCATCCTTCGGGGCCACCCAAGCTACGCGAGGGGTCGGAATTAACATTCATTCTAGAAGAGACTTGTACATAAAAAAAAGGAGAAGAAGGAAACTGTAAGAGAATGAAGGAGGTGCAGTGTTAACAGGGAGGCATGGGTGGCACACCAACTAAATCAGAAGCTTCAAGTTTGAAGCTTATTAAAAAAAAACTATGGACCACTAAAAGAATGAGTGTAGTCAGTACTCAAGAAGTGAGTCTTGGATTCACGTTTTTCTTACACTTAAGTGTGCTCACTTTATAGATGCTGAGTGAGCCCGAGGAAGTCCTCTGATTCCGCAGGGAACAATCCGTGGCTGTAAAACGGGTACCTGAAGGTTAACAAAATGTCTTGCAGACAGATAAAATACTTTTTGTTCAATAACAACATACTGCCCTATGATTTCCCAGCAGCAGCATGATATTGCAAGAGAGGTTGGTTGTGCCGATAGGGAACAATACAAGACATACAACAGAATGAGAATTTAACAAATAACTGCAGTAAAGATGAGACCGGCGTTACTAGAAGCTTCTTGTCAAGTCAAATCTAGTTCAGTTTTGGTTGGCCCTACAACACAACATGAGCGATATTAGGTAACGCAACTTTTAATGCTATATTTAAGCGATTCATAGGCTTTTTATAAAACGGAAATTACAAAGAAATTGTAATCAATAAATTGCAAGCACAATCTTACTTCAACTTGATGCCTCTGCTATAAAATAAGGTTTCTGACTTTCAGCATACTCCAATAACAGATTATTCCTCACTTGTTAACGAATTACAGTCACAGAATTCGATACATAGAATAGATTATTCCATGGACGTACCCTGTGGGCGGAGGTAACCCAGGTGACCAGGAGCAAGTATCAAGGAAAGCAAACAAGATCTATAGAGGAACTGATTGGAACCGTGTTGGTGTGAACCCTTGCAACCAGCTCAATGCCGTCGTCAATATTGACATTCGTGGTTGATTGGGATGGTGCTGCGGTCAACATCCACCCTCGCGGCCATTTGTATTATTTGGTCTTTCCCTTTTGTCCCCGACACCTAGCGTTTATATCCTTCCCTACATATTGGTTACCAACACTCGGGTAAGCGAGCATACATGTGTGGGAGTGTTTAGAATGTCTGCCCTCGCAATAATTAACACTTCTTAATGAAATGAAATTAACATAGTAGTCTTGAAATTGAGGGTTCTGTCGGTAAGATAGTGAAGAGCGTGATCTAGTTGAAATCATCAAGTCTGTAACATGTACTGAACCAAAGACTCTTCATGGGTAGTGGTTAGGTTGAGATCAAGCCAAACTCAAATCAAACGTGGGTGAAATTAAGTTTAGAGAAATCAGATTACTAAGTTAAGATCCTCTTGGAGAAAGGAACCATATGAAGTTGCGCTTTATTAAGCACAATGAACAATTGTGAATACTTCCTTTAAAGCCAACTTAATAAACTTACTATTACCCAACTGTTTTCTTTATTACTAATATTAAAATATATTATATACTATTATATATTTGTTATTACTATTACTAAACCTGCCACTAGTCTTTGTCTATTTACTAGTCCAGGAGTCTGTTACCAGTTGGTGGAAAATATTTTTTTTCATATTTCTGCTATGTGAAATTCAAATCCGTGTAAACTTTTTCCCAGCAGGTTTGTGAGCAAAGAATAGGACACACTAAAGCGGAATAAACGTAAGGGCAAAATACACAAGAAAAGGGAGATTATAAAAAAAGGAGAGAAGGAGGATAGGGGAGGGAGGATTAGAAAGGTGTAGAAAGAGGGCGGGAAAATTCCAGGTAATTCCTGTTTAATATGATAAAAGAGGAAAGGGCTAATTGGGGCCTTTGAAGGTGTGTGGGGGTGTCCCCTTAATTAGTAGCCCCGGGGCACAAAGGGGACCCTCCTCCAAATAGACTCTTCCTGCTCTGGACATTTTAATCAGGGTCACATACCTCCTTCTTATCCTCTGCGCCATCTGTATTCTCCTCTCTCTCTCTTTGGCCCTGTGTATTGTCTCCCATGGCAACCGTGGGAGAGAGAGCGATCGGGGTGTGGATTGGAGTATGGCGCGGGTGGACTGTAAAATTTTTCTGTCCATTACTACCTTACAGTACTTGATTTAATATAAAATGGGCAACAATGTTGGTTAAGTATTTATAATTATTTTAATATCTATAAATGCCAATAGTCGCGTTTGGTACTTGTGGGATTTGACTAGCTCCTGAGATTCTCTCGGCCTCTATTAACTGGGTATTCTTAATAGGGGAAAAACCTGGCGGGCAAATAACCGCCCTAAACTGCCAGGTTTCCCTGTATCCACTAAATAAAGACTGAGTTAACCCTAGCAGGCTATATATATCCCACGCTCCGGTTGGGTACGTATGTAGGTCCGTCTATATCTGTTAACATACTAAATAATTTATCTACCAAAGCCGAATTCGAACTCGTGATCTCCTGCTCAAAAACTCGAATCTCTACAGAATAACTGAGCAAAATATAAATAAAATAAGAAAATAGCAGAAAAAAATATTTGAAACCAGAATGTAATACCAATGTTTTATACTGATTATAAAATGTTGTATATATTTTATTCAGTAGAATACAATTTGGAAGCCAGATATTGCAAAGAGAAATATGTGATTTTCAATTTTACATTGATAAGAACACCAGGTATGGACTAATATGTTACTAGTATTTTTATGTGTTTTACATAACTTAAAGAAGAGATTTCTCCCAAATCAAGGGAAATTATATGTCAAATATAATTGAACGCGATAGAGTTGCTAAAAATCCTTGATTTCAACAAACATATTGGAAAATATAATATCTAGATATAAAAATCAGCGCTAATATCCATTTGAAGCGAGCGACTAGCCGTGCCGTGCCAGTTGGTCATTCTCGACCACTCCCCACTAAATCACTTTTATCACCTCGGACCAATTTACACAAATCTTTCTTAAACGGAGCCTATATTCATTAGGCCATGACATTTTTTTTTTCGCTGTTGCCAACTTCCGGTATAGAGGAGACCGTGTATAGGCTAGCATGTCGGTTCCTTTCTTATAGCGGCCGATTGCATCGCAACTGTATGTACGGTGAGTGAGTTATTGCACCGTCTTGCATTTCTCAAGATTCTCTCGGGAATTGCATAACAGACCTCGCGAGTTATCAACGCGTGCATACTTCCATTGTTTTCATGAGTAACAGGAATCTGCAATAAATCATAAAGAAATTGAATACTCGCTTAACTTGTATTATTACATCAATGTAGAATGCTATATACAGTAGAGCATCGATCATCCGAATGTCCATTATCCGAAATAGCTTAGTGGAAAAGACAGGAGGAGGGATGAACATTGCCATTTCAATAAAACAAGTTTGAAGAGTATTTCTCTAAAATTTGATTTTCTATAACAATCACTCAGTTTTACTTCTACAAATTAGCTGCCTTTGAAAAAGTCAAAAGTATTTTATGATACTAATTTTACAAATTTATTTGCGTTACTACTTGCTATGGACATACATATTTTTATTAATATTTATTTTTTTAACAATGTTCATATATTTTTTCACTTACGTACCACCCAATAAAATAAACATTTTTTGTTACGCTATATTTGATTTTAGTGTTGATTGCCTTTTTCCTTTGTTTTCGGTAATCCGAACTTTTGATTGTCTAAACCACATCTGACAACAATCTATAATATAATAAGTAAATGTACTGTATACTTGTAAACTATGTATCCTATCTAGTGTTTATATATTATATACAACAATGTAGCGTATTAGAATTACAAAAAGTCAGCGATTTTGTGTTTCTACATTTGAGTTTGAAAGGATATTAAAATAATTTTGAAAAAAAAATGCAGATAATTGAATTAAATAAAAAGTTCTCATTTTAATATTAAATATAAAATTCATATTTCCTTTAAGCTTGGTTCTCTGTACGTAATATTTTATATGAACAATTAACTTTTTGCTATAATATGTATTATACTTCAATACTTATCGCAATAGTATCTATTCATCGTTACTGATCGGTTTATTTTTAATTTATTACGAATGCAGTGACATTTTCTCGGACTTTCTTAGTTGTCCATCTTTCTGACGCATATACCATGATTGCATTCCCCGATATAACCTATATACGAACCATCACTCCAATTAGATGAATCAATATTTCAAACAGAAATTTTATTGATATTTTTTATACTATTTAGTCATATAAAATTAAACTTTTTCGGCGAAATGAATACATTTCATTTAGACTTTTATTTCTTTGAGAGCAAGTATATGGTTTTACATTCTCTTTAATCGATGATATGCACTAGATGAGACCTTAGAGTATTTTATATAAATTGTAATTAGTATATAGTTGAGATTTATTTTGCTTTTATACTTAAACAAATAATTTTTAATCACAATTTTGATATTGACAATTATTTTTTATTTATATTATTTAATGATTATTGTAAGCAGAGCTTATCGAATTAAGAGACTTGTGTGACAGAGGACAGATGCTTTGTCACTTATCATGAGTTACTGCCATCAAATTTCTCGCACCAAGCAGAATTCTAGTGTCGAGTGGCAACACAATCCCACCATATTGGGTGACCAACTACACTAGATCCAAATGACAATTATATGCGTGAAGTTTTAACAGTGATACATGTCAATCCCAACAAGCATTACTAAAACATTACAAACTATCTTGTATTTCATAGTCCTGCTGGTCTAAACGTCGAGACATAATAAATATATTCCTTACTTTAGTTATTTCTCATTGACCGCATCACAAGTCATATAAAAATCGATATAAACTCCCTGCATATAATTCTTTTAGCCCTGATGATGGCATCAACGAAGGCCGAAACATCAAAAATGTATAAAGTTTAAATTCGTTTTATATTATTTTATGAATTAAATTTTGTTTCCCTCTTTATATTTACATCCGCACCTATCAAATAAAACAATGACAATCAGCAGATTGGCTGATAGTAAGATAAAGTACAATGTCATGAGAGGCATGAAGAAGAACAGTACCTACCCAGTTGTACCTCTCCCTTGGCTTGATTCAATTTTCTATAGTAATAGATCCCTCATCCACGTTCTTTTTAGTCTCCTCCTAGTGTTTTCAGGCATGAGAGAAGTGGCCATTTGTTCTATTAACGGGTTTGGATGTCCGTATCGTTTTTCTTGAATAAATGAATAAATTAATTTTTAATTTTAGTTATTTTCATTGATAATAACTATCCTATCACCAAAAACTTCTTGAATACAACTGTCTATTATCATTATTATATTTAAAATATGTATTATTATTATTCTTACACAAAAATAAGATAAGAACACAAGATTGAATATTTGTTTCTTTCAAAAGAAGTCAGGTCTATAGAGCGAACTTATAGTAAACGAAATTAAACGATTTTGACTTGGTACATAGACAAGCCAGATACAAATTAATTTTTAAAGAAAAGATTTTGAGTAAATTTCTCTTTACTTCTTCCGATTGCAATGTAAAACACTATACAATTTTCAAGGCATAGAAAACGTTCGACTTATTTATATAAAGTTTTCTTTATGTTATACTTAAAGTCTTTTAAGTATTTTATGACGTTTAATACGTATTTTATATTATTGATATTTCGATAAAATAAGTAATAATCATCGATTTATAAAAGGCTTTATAAAGTTAAAAAAATAATCCTTTCTCGAACCCCTTGTTCCGATTTTTTACTCGAATCACGAAAAACTTATTTAACAAAGTTTCGTGAATAACACTTTCATGTCGAGCATGTTTTTTTTTATAGTCAACGTAATAAGAGATGAAAATCAAACTATTTAAAAATTAGACAATTGATAAAAAAAGTAAAGTATTGAGTATCTTTCAATGCTATATCAAAAAAATTACTTAATTAAAGTAAAATTCGAAAAAAACCTGTTTAGTTAGTTGGATTTAGTAAATGATAGTACCTGTACTGTTTCTAGGACAAGGGTTGTGCAGGGAAATGATTAAAGTAAAATATGGGTCACCATTACTCATCGAAACCCTTTTAGAAAACATCTACTGAACATTCCAAAAGGCAAGTAAATAAACTGGAGATGTTTAATTCAATACATCAATGGACTCAAAAGAAGATAGCAATGGTAAAAATCAAAAATAGATCTACAAACCTACTTTAAAATACTTAAAGTACACTATCCCAAGCATTACGGACTATGCACAACCGGGTTTAAAATAAATAGTCGAAATAAACATCAAAAGGACATTGATGGTGTACAAAACATCAAGAATACAAAAATAGATTGGTTGATGTACATTCTTGTTCGGTATTAAAATATTTTATTGACCTAATATAACAGCAATCCTGAATTGCCGACGGATACAATCGCATGTCTCAATAATTTTTTTGGATGTATTTCCAATATTTACAAAAACAGATACATAAGTTCCTTAAAATCTTTTTTAGCTTGTATTTGATAGTATGTACAATTTTCAATTGATATAATATATATAAAACTTATTATTGTTATTGTTATAATTACATATCTGAACATTAATTGGTCCCTTCCGGGAATCGGTTACTGTTATAGCCCAATGGTTAGTGTAGAGCCTTTGGTAAGGTAACACTGCTGCAACAGTACCAGGAATGCCTCACAAAGCTATAACCGCAAGGTTTGAGCTCAGTTCCGAAGGAGCATAAGCAGCATCTCATGGTTATTAATAATTCTCGGGGCATAACTTCAAATGGGATGTGCTGGGGTACTTGCCAAGTACTTGTTGGATTCAAGTTTTTGTTTTGTTTTATTTCCCCCTAGAGATATTGAATTCAAACACCTTCAACGGTAGCGTGAATATTTATTTATTTATTATTTAATTTTCAATTGCACCTGCGCAATTGCGCATCCAGCAAATTTGATGGAAGTGACTTTCTCTTCGCTTTTCTACAGTTCAGTCTCTTGGCCAACGTCTTTTTAATCTTTTTTTATCAAGTCCAGGTAACAGGGAGTAGGAAAGCAGAACAACGAGTGGGTTTTTGTGATATTGTGTCTATGAGTGGAATGTTATGTATTTGTTATGAATATATGATTTTATAGAGGGAATGTTCATGTCGTTGTGTATAGTGTGATTCGAAATATACCATGGTCCATTAGTAATTTTTCTGAGAATTTTGGACTGTGTAGCGTGATTCTAAGTTATACTATCGCAGAGATCTTCACGAGTGTAATAGAAAAACATATTGTTATTGATTCTTTAAAAATATATATACTATGCATTGTTTTTTATTATCATTGTGATTATACTTTTTGTATTTGGCTGTTTCGTATGAAATGTAGGTTTATATTATTTCCAAAATTCAAATTGGGATTAGTGGGCTTTTGTTGTTTGCTATGTCTATGTTAACAGGTCGTAGTGGACTGTTATCAATCCTATCTTTTTCGATTATATTTACTATCACTGCAATTGAACGATTGTTAAGTATGCCGTCAAATATGATCATGGAAACACGAGATTTTCCTGTAATTCATGAGCCCAAACTGCAGGAAACATTACCACTGCGTTTTGGGAAAGGTAAAAATCTACGAAAGATCAAATCTGAATCCATAAGAATTATTGGTTTCTGTGTAGTGTTCAATGGAAGGAATTCTTCACCATTCTATCCAAAGGTGAAACCATCACACTCACATCTTACAACAGAGACATTGACATAACAAAATGATCAGAGACAACCTACATTGGTTAATCGGAGGGTACCTGTACTCTTAAACGAAAACACTTAACTTATACTAGAAAGTGAAGGAACTAAAAGAGCTGGGTTATGAAGTCCTCCCGGTGTGGACCTTATTCGCCAGACTCATCTCCAACAGATTTCTATCTCTGCAGAATGAACAATTTGAAAATGATCGCTAAGTAAAGGACGAATTTTAAGACTTTATTTCATCACAAACCCTTGAATTTTTCAGTCCTGGAATTGAAAATTTAATAATACGGTGGGAAAATGTATAGAAAATTAAGGTAAATATTTGGAATGACATTGTATTGATTTCATAATGTTGTTTTTCTAGCTAATCTTTACTTTAAATATGGACATTTCATACGTAACGATCCAATAGTCAATAGGTTTATTTCTAGCTGATATTTTATAAATTTATTGTATATTAAATAAAAGATGCTGAGAATAGTGAGGAACGAATTCTTAAGATTTTAATAAGCTCTGTACCGACTGGGAAACTTCTGAGGTGGTAGACCGAGGTGTAGGTGAGAGGATTGCGTTAAGAGCGATCCGGCGGATTTGGGTTTGGGTAGTGGTCTGTGGACAGATGTTTGTTAGCAGAGATAGGTTGTATCGGCAACGAGCCTTCTTATTACATTTAACACACAGTACATTAAAATAATGAAATCCCTCTCTCACTCTCTCTCTCTCATGTACGTAGACTAGTTGGTGCTAATGATTACAATTACCAATGACTCCAGCCTGAGACGAGGCTAAACCCGAGCAGCAAGAACGACACTTAGACACTTAATAAGGACGCGGAGATGGACCAACCGGTTTGAAAAGGATTTTCAACGCCTCGACATTCCAATGGGAACCTTTATAATTAGACGACCGTCTTTCCCTAGTAGCTACTTAGCTCGTCATTACTAACTGTAGTCTCCTTCTGTGTTGTAAGGAAATATTTTAGGGAACGAGCGAAGGTTGATTCAACAAGTTGGAAGTACAGAAATTATTAAGAGCTGCATTTAAAAATACATGATGCTATTCATTTAGATCTTAATTTTTTATTCACAATAATTCATAATTAGATCCGAAGCATTACTAGTCATCTGTGTTGCAGTGGTTAGCAGAACAACATTCTATGCCCATGATAGCGGGTTCGCAGCGCGGCACGTGGCCCTAGGAATTTGTTTAAAAGGGAATAAAAATCCTTGTTTATGCCATCCTTCAGAAGGGGCGTAAAATAAGGATCTCAAGCACGTGCGGATTCAAGTACTTGTTAAATATTTCTATCCTAATCACATCTGGATACGCAAAATTAAGGATTTCGCCTGTGGAATGGTCCCGATTTGGCATAGTAACATAAAGTGAAGTTAAACGAATAAATAACATTACATCTCTCGCTCCTCTCGATTTGATCTTTGGATGTAGAAAACCAACATCAGATATTAAATCTGTTGTCATTTTATTTCAATATTTAATAAAAATATTAATAGTGTCAGCAGTCATCAGATGAAACAGATGTAAATGTAATAATTCAAAACCGCTAGAAACATATTAATAATCTATACGATGAACAGGTTAATTGTTAATTTCATTGGTGAATTAAATTGATAATATCAGATAATTTTAGTTACTTTATTGATTTAGCATTTATTAAGTACACATGGAAATCAACTATTTTCAATCACTAAGTACTTAAGTCTTAAAATGCAAATTCGAACAGTACACCTCAGGTTTATATGATTCGAAGGTGTAAGGCAAACAATTTAATTAATTAATACATAAGCACTCAATTGTTTCAAATAATTAATTTCTTTAAATCTAGAGAACCTTCTCTACCTTACATAATAGTATTCTTTTCAACATTTTAACCTAGAAAATAAAGATAGATCCAGCTTTGGAATACGTCCCAATGTTACCCCACCTTCCGGTGTTCGGTTACCAGAATGGTACATTCCAACTGAATCCTATTGATGGTACGCAGAGATTTTGTTAAGCTGATACAGAAGCTCTAGTGAACATTATCGGTACAGATACATTAGTACAAGTCAGTGAGTACTTTTAATGTAATGCCCGGCAATTAGATACAACAAATAGAACTGGGGGATACCCCGAGGGCACTCCGCCCCCCAGCGATACCGAACTTAATGGAGGAGGCGCCTAGCAAATTGCACGCTGTTCCACTGTGACAAGAGATATTTAGGGCTGACGTGCAAGAGTGCCCTGGCGACGATCCTCTCCGCAGCATCTACCTGCTCCCAGATAGCGACCCTAGTTAGTGAGGAGAAGGAGAGGAAGAGGATGGAGTAATAACTACCGTGGTCTTAGGTCCAAGATCTAAGGTTCATATGTGAGTAAGCTGAACCTTGGTATAGCCACATAATAAGGTAATAAACGGAACTAACGACCATTTTATCAACCCTGTTTAGTAAGTTTACTGCAAGAAACGGAATGGAGTAATATCTACAATGGTCTTCGGTCCAAGATGTGGTTGATGAGTAAACTGAACCATACAATGGACACAATACTGGTATAAAATTATAAGGTAATAAGCAAAAGGTTAGGATGTTACAGCAACACTACATAGTCATTGAAGGAAAGGAACAGAGGAGATTAACAATTACAGATGTTTCCAAAGTTCTAACATTGATACACAAGTAAGATATGTTACAATAATATTATAAAATTATAAGGTAATGAACAAAACCTTTGACCACTATATCAACCCTAGTTAATCAGTAGAGGATGAGGTACAGAATTGAGCAATAACTAATGTAGTCTTAAGTCCACCGTAAGTTAATAGTCTACGGTCTAAGTTTTAAGGCAGATACACGTTAGATGACATAGTATAGACACATTTTATTATAGGATTAGAAGTTAATATACAAAAGGTTGGATTATTAAACCAAATTTACGTAGTCAGGTGGGAAAAAGAAACTGAATGGAGTAGTAACTATGGTAGTCTTGAGTCCAAAGATTAAGCAAAGATATGTAATTATGAACAATCAAACAAAACGATGGAACTTCATAGCAACCCTAGTCGGTGAGTTGAGGGGGAGAATCAGAATGCAGAAATAAATACTATAGCCTTAGGTCTAAAGTCCTTGGGTTGATAGTAAACCAAACTATGGTATAGAATCAATACCGTTATAAAATTATAAGGTAATAAACAAAGCCTTGGACCATTACAGCAATTCTATTTAATCAGTTGAGAGTAAGTGCGTAATAACTATTTGTCCTCGGTCAATAAGCTGAAACATGTATAGGCTCAATACCATTACAAAATTTCAATATAATAAACAAAATGTTGATCCTTGATAACCATCCTATTTGAAGGAAAGAAACATAGGGAATTTATAGGTACTGTAGTACTCGGTCCAAGCCCTAAGGTAGATACATAGGTAAACTGAACCATGGATAGGTACGATACTTTTACAAAAGTATAAGTTAGTAGATAAAACATTGAATATAGATAGCAGTCAGATTTACTGAGTTGATGGTAAGGGTAATAGCTACTGAAATCTTCGGTCCAAAGCCAACAAACCATGGTTTGTTTCCATGTGAATGGCAAGTTCTGAAAGAAATCCGTGTTAAAAGCTGGAATGAATTTCAGCCGCGGCCACCCGCGAGTAGTTTACATCAATGGGAATGCATTTAATTAATTACGGCCTTCAATGGCAATAAAAAATAATACAAGTAAATGAAACGGAGCTTTTTATTTTAGAAACCATTCGAGAAACAATTCCGTCGAACGCGACTAAGATTCCATTCCAAATCGAGGAAAGCAGGGACCATTTGAAAGAGTTTATAGTTGCAATTAATGCAGCCGGTAATAGCTACGGGGTTGAGTGGTAATGGGCAAGTTGAAGGACGTAGTGGGGGAAGAATCTCCAGTTCATTCTCGATTCTCTCTCACATTATCATAGATAAAAGATGTTTCAGAGGCTCTAGCCACTTTGAACGTCTTAATTATATCATAGCGCCGCGAAGAAAAAGGTGGACTTGTAAAGTTGTTGCAATAAGTAAAGAACGAATTGCTACAAAATTAATAACTGTACAGACTGGTCTGAGGGGTAGACCAAAGCATAAGTGGGAGGATTGTGTTAAGATAGGTCTGACGGATTAGGGTCAGGAACAGTGGACGGAAGATTGTGAGGTCGATGATATCGGCATCGAGCCTTCGGATTCGCCAAACGGCGAATTATTTTATTATGAATTTTAATTATTAATTTTATATCATACGATTTTGTAATTGGAAGTAATTTATTTGACTTCCCTTTCAAGACCACCAAAAGAGTGCTCAGCCAATTAAAAAAAAATCCTGTACCACTAAAACCCACGAATGGTCTTGGATTTGGTACATGGTAGAGACTGCAATGTCTTTATGTAAGGGTTGTGCGGGTGATTTGGCCGAGAAAATGCTTTAACCCCCATTATGGGACCCACTTTGTAAACGCTGGGTGAGCCTTAGATGGTCTGCAAATTCAGGCAGGATCTAGGTGCGGCTGTTAAAATATAAAATAATTCTATAGCATGTTTTACACATTAGCTTAAAACCAACAATAATTGGTTACAAACATCTTATAACCAACCAACAATTGATTGGTTAACAATCCGACCATTGGCCTAAATAATTACTTTTTTTAATTATATTTACTATTATGGGAAAAAACACTAGCAAATATTAATAAATTGACCATGGAGGATGGATATATCCCTAAGAAAATGTTTAATAAATATACATTTATGAGATGTACAGACATACATTTTTTTAAAGTTATGTATAATTATTGTTACAATGCAGACAATTGTTTTAAATGATTCACAATCACATATATATAGTTGTCGACACGTTTTAAAGAATTAAACAATTTAAGAAGACTAGATGATTTTTTTCCCCCAAAATATAAATATAATATAAATCAAAAGATTTATAGTCCAGTTTACATTAATTTAAAAATTATATTTACTATTATTGTAAATTCAATTATTTTCCTTTTTATATATATTTTTTAATTTTGTTTTCTTCTAAATATCTTAATGGCATTTTTTTGTACCATGTTTATTTAGTACTGCCGAAGCCTTGTCGAGAAATTGGTTTAAATATATGATTTGTAACTGTTTATAAATAATTAAAGCATCCGAGAGAACCAGTTCATTCTCCTCTTAATTAATATGGTACAATAACAATTATTCAAGAAAATAATATTACATAAATCATCACTCTAAAAACTACTTCTTTAAGTCTTCCTCACATCTACGATATGGAATTCTTCTTGTACGATAGTTTCAAACCTAGCATCACTTGACGATAATAGCAAATTAAACATTAAATCGATAAATGCTTAGTAATTATACGGTAGGTACATATATTATAATTAATTCTGCAACAGTATAATATAATTGAACCAGGTGTTCATATAACTAATTAAAAGATAATTAGTAATTACCTTAAGCTCAATTTAATTACGAGTTAATTCACGACGGCCGAGAAGCTTGTAAAAGGTGTGATAATTATATTTTTAAGTATTTCCGTTCTTGCGTCTACTTAGCAGTCTTGTAACAGTAGTGGATGAGTTTTCATTATCAACTCTGAAAGTTTTGCATTTTATTCTACTACAGATGGGAGTAGACCGCTGAGTTGCATAGCCGAAGTAGGGAACGGACACTGCGCGATCGGGAGACCCTCCTGGGGCTCACACAGCCTCTATGAGGTGAGTACCCTTAATTAGAGGAGAACCTGGTGGTTGAGTGTGATCTAGAACAAATCATATCCGATGTCCTACAAACAATACAGTCTCTAGCACATTCTGAACCACATTATGTTTTTATGCTAACCACTACATCATAGGTCATATCGCGATTACCAGTTGACCTTGAGTTTATTAACTCTTCACAGAATCATTGGTTACTAATCCCAACAATTCTACAAGTACATATCAACATTCACCATGTTGATATTGATATATCAAGAATTATGTTTAGAATTTATTTAATCTTTTAACAGCCATGGATGGATCCTTTGGGACCTATCGACCCTACTGAGGCTGACCCAGTCTCAGCAGACTGTAAAAGAGGGTACAGATTTTTTTGTTTATTTCACGACAGAACTGAATCCTCGGACCATTAGGATTAGTCAACAGCTGTAATCCATCGGTTGTTGCTCTGCAAGATGAGATCTGGAACGGAGAACAATTTCCTCCAGTTCCGTGCAGGAGAATCCACTTCCTCGCTATTAGCCGGATTGTGGTGGCACCTTCGTGTACAGTTATCGCTCTCCATCTAAACCTATCCTTACCTAATAGCCAGGCCGTTGTCGGAAGTATTTTCGCTGGGGGTGGGGCGGTCAATTTTTTACACGTTCCTTAAAGTTATAATAGTAATTGAAGAGGTTTGGGGTGACTAAAAATAGGTATAATGAGTTCAGAGCAAGATATAAGGTGCTTTTCACGGTACATCGATGATAATTTGTTGAGACCCAGATACTCTCAAGCTATGTCCACACTATTAAGCCGTTGTTTACACCTGGTCTCGGAGACGTGGTCTAAGCTGGTCTCGCTACACGGCTACAGAGCTGCTGCTGAGACTAATCCCCGTTGCTGAGACCAAAATCGCTGGTCTAAGGTCTCACGATCCGAATGGGAGACTTCATTAAACTTTCTTTGATCATTGTCGGTTTTAAATTTTCCTTCTTCTCACGACCCAATCCAACCAGGCCAAAAAATCCTTCAATAAACTAGGTGAGGAATATGTAAATTCAAGTAGTGTTTTATATCTTATTTTTAATTATTCAATGTAAAGTTTGTAGTCAATGTAAAGTTCAGAATTCATTGTTAATTTAAACAAGCAAATAAATTTAATTTTCGCTTGATCCAAACTATTACAGACCATACTATTACTATTAGTTTTTTTATTTGTCAGATAACTTCAACCATTGGATCAGTCTTTTAATTTTCTATTTCTTGCAAATTTGTATTTCATTTAAGTGTGATATTTTATTTTCTATCATTATAGTCGACAATAATATTTTTAATTTGAATAATGCTTCATGACGTAAAAGCTGTGCTAAATGCAATTACTAGACTGTACTAAACTGTACCAATAAACATGTCGACCTTTTTGAACATGTATATATATATATATATATATATATATATATGACGATTAAAAAGGAAGATTTGTTCATTACAAGCAAGTGGTGTCTGTGAGTTACGGGTGACCGTCCTTGTTAGTCTAGGATGTGCGTCAGTGGTAAGATTAATAACGTAGTACCGAAAGTGGGTCCTTCTGCAAGAAGTTGGTGCGACAACCAGGTTTACAATTTCGTGTGTTTATATTTTCATTCATAATAAGCACTGAGCAAGAAATCATTCCGCACAAGGCAATGCTCTCTTGGTTGACTAAGATTGGTCTAGAAATTCAAATAGCAGTGTGGACGCTAGACGAGACCAATCCGGCTGATTCTTAGACGGGCAAAGGTATGTCTCGTCTATAGGCAGGCAAATGTGTGGACATAGCTTTAGAAAGAAAAACACAAATGTGGAAGAGAGCAACGGCCTAGTTTACGTGTCTTCTTGCGATGTCCACATATCAAACGTATCAGAAAGAAGACTGCGATAAAAACTCAGGAAGACTCTGTTCGAGTTATCGAGACCTATGGAAGACGGATATAGGATGAAAAAAAAGACAGTTTGTCCAAGACCGGTCCCAAACCAGGCAGTTCACTGCTCAGCACTAAAAGGGGAAGCCAAATTAACTTAAATTTAAATGCCTTATCTCTGTATTATTGTATCTTATCTCGGCAATGGAAGATATCGACTGAACGAATAGAATAAGAATAAATTAGACACACCTTCATTTCATGATACAGGAATGGTGAGAGCTCAAACAAGTAAATGCTATTTAATAATACATAGGTAGATTCGTGGAAATATATATTTATTTAGAAACAATTCAGAGAGGACAACCGGCAGAATTTAAGTACAGATAAGACTACTGAACTAGAGGAGACAAAGAATCAGTTCTATGTGATACTGCAACCGTGGTCACTAACTTCAAAGGATGGATTACGTATTGAGGTGTTCTAAAACAAGATATTGCGTAGAATATTTGGTACCAAAAAGGATGAGCCCACTGGAGAATACAAGTGAAAAACTCAGCTCAGAACTGCAGAATCGAGAAAATCAAGGTAGGGTGGAATGGATGGGCCTGTAAAGTTGTTTGCCCAAGTAACGAAGGATTCTTAAAAAGATAATTAGCTTTGATGCGATTGGTAAATGCTCGTAGAGTAGAACGATGTGTTAAGGTCGATTTTACGGGCTTCAGTCTGCGTTGCAAGTCGTAGATGGGAGTTTGTGAGCAGTAATTAATGGTATCGCTTTCGAGCCTCCGGGTTCACTGTATATTATTCTTATCATTATCAGTAAATAAAGACTATTACTAATAAAGAGTATTACTGTATGATAATAGAAAAAGGGCACTTTTCTTAAGAATATAACCGTTTTATAGCGACATTCTAATGGCATGTTTTTAAGACGAGTTGCTGCTGTTCACGGCCGCTTATAAGAAACCTTCCACAACAGAACATACGTACATTTTTATGTCCCATAAAATGCGGAGATTATAAAGCGAGTTCATACATTTATTATGAGAAGAAATGAAAAGTAAGAAAAAAAAGTTGGATCATTTTGCATCCCAGACCAAAATGGGATTGTATCTCCCAGAGGTATAACTAGTGGCCTCATCCTTTTTCGGACCGAAAATTCTATACAATATCCTATTCAGAAAAGGCGTTGTTCACCCTTCATCGGTAACGTCTACATCCACATTCGTAAAGAACAGTTGGAAAGATGATAGTTTAATAAATTCCAATTTCCAAATTTCTTGACTCTCTCTAATCCAATCCTTACACAATTCAAAATCCTTAATAATAAAGTCATCCACGACACCAATGTTTGTTGCTGTTATGGCCCGAATCTGATATCAATCTTTTCATAACAAACTTTATTCCCATTCTTGCACCACCAGTTTTAACCCTAGGAACTCCTTTAATTCCCGATGATTCTTCGAAGGTTCTAAAAAGTAGATGGCCTCGTGACCTTATAAGCTGAATTTGTGATTCGAGCATTACCGCTGGGTAATTTCTCTGCTTGCCTTTATCCATGGCATTATGTATCATTCATTTTATTAGCTAGTATTGTTATAATACTGTAGTAAATTTCAATAAATAATTTTTATTTAATTTGTTAGGACTATAGTAATGTCGAGACCGATAAAATAATAATAATACTCTGCTATAATTTCCATTTGAATTTCTTCCAGTTATCATTGGTACTAAGTAATTAAATGACATGAAATTAACCATTTAGCTTATTTTATTTTATTACGTCTCTCGATAAAATATTTCGACACGAGGATGTATGAGCAATGCGCATGTTGGAACCTCCTGATCCAGGGGGCCAATTTGGAAGCGTCGAAGGGCTGGGAAGATGCCGGAAGGCATGGCTGAGGTGTTGGATCATAACAGGGCCTTCCATACCTCCAAGATAAATAGGAGGTCGGGGATGGAGAAGGGAGGAGAAAAAAGTAGAAAATAAAATAAAAGCGAAGCGGAGAAAAAAATGAAAAACTCTTAAGAAAAATAAAATAAAAGCAGAGCGAAAAGAAGAAAAAAAAACCTGAAAGCGTGGCGAGGTCGTGACCGCCTAAAAGAGGATCACGACATGAGTCGTTAGCCCTAGCCTTCGTCCTCGTAGTCTTCTCCCGCTCGAAGTATAACTATTATATTATATTCATAACTCTTATTATTAATATATATTATTATGCATCATCCATAATAAGTAATTAATTCTTATTAATCCACGATTCTTAACCTTTATAAGATACAGCTAATGGTAACTAAACCACAATAGATGTTGGTGTTCATATTGTCGTATACGTCTTTAAAAAAAAAAAAAAACTGAACACGACTCATAACGTCTTGAGTTCAGCACGTTGTAGAGACTGCATTAACAGCTGATTTATCTATAACACTCAAGCTCCAAGTTCCTTACCCCAATTAATAGTATCATCTTCATAGAGCCTGGATGTAACCCAGGAGGGTAATCTATATTTCCTAAGTATAGATGATATAATCTAAGCATTATGTATTATTTGGTTCTTTAATCTATACAGTTATTAATAGTTACTATGTACAAACAGTAGTAAAATTATTTTTATATTCGAAGATACTAAAAATTAAACGAATGAATAGTTAAAACTTGTTGCGACTTAACCCAAAGCCACAACCTTTGGAACTAATACTTATATTACGCTACATTATTCAAGCGATGCTTTATGTTCCCAAAACTTAAGGTTCAGAACCGGACTAAAGCCATGAAGAATAAGGTGGCAAATAGTCGTAGAGAAAATTACTTGACCAAGTAGGTAAAATATCGTGAATGATGGCAATGTAAAATCGTTGGCTTAGAAACGCTAAAGTGGACAACCGCTAAACCAAACAAGATTTGCGGGCGCACATTGAGACGCAGTTCAACGCAGGGTAGTGTAGGCAGATTAAAGCTGCGCTACTCATATGACCGCACATTGAAACGCAGTTTCCTTTCATCTTTTAATATAATCGGTGTCGCACGTACAACAAATTGATATGAAATAAATTTCAACAAAAATACTCCTTGATACTCCTTCTACTACAACCTTTCTGTACATTTATTCTGTAATAATTTTTATTCATATAATTCTTTTGCTATTTCCTTTACTTTTCTATCACTCTATACATATTATTATGTTCATGGTACTGTAATGAAATGTATTTTTATAGTTATTTTGTTTTGTCTGTTTTCTCTCATAGCCCTGAAGAGTACCTACAAAGTAGGTCGAAACGTCGGCACACTTAATAAATAAGTATTCACTTATTTGGAGTTTCATTTGACTGCAACGCCAACTATCTCTATCCTGACATTTAACAAAAACTGCTTGACACGTTCACAATAATCTGTGTCACAAACACTGCGTGAAGCCGATTCAGATATGCACTGTCCTGCTCTGCCTTTCAACTACCGCTCGCTCGTTCAAACCTAGGTATCACAAAACTTTTTGCTAAGCTGCCCTGCCTATCCTACCCTAACCTGCGTCTGAATGTGCGCCCGGCCTAATTGTCTGAGTTATAGGCCGAACCGTTGCCATGCCTCCATAATTTTGTTAAGTGCCTGCTAAGTTTGATAAGCTTTAGTTTCGATAATTTTAATTTTTTAATTATACCGTTTCTATATCAACAGGTGTTTCTATGTCGGTTTTGCTAAGAAAAAATACTAGAGCTTCTGACCTATGTTAAATATGTTGGTAATGATTTAATTTTTTTTTCATTCCAACAAGATTCAGCTTTGAGTTTTTAGTATTTTTCTCCCGATCTAGGATGTCAACGCGTGGTCTCTAAAACAAGAAAAACAGGCTCGTAAGACATTAGTTCTTTTTAATAGCGCCTTTCAAAAAACTAGACAAGAAAAAAGGAAGAAGACTGAATGAGTCCGAGGGAGTCCGCCCGCTACCATTCAATTTGATTTAAGGAATCGTTAGTCCTTTTTGGAGTTTATAACCGTGGCGGACACGTTGTTGGAACGCAGGTTCCAGGCGGCGGCATTCCTCTCCGGGTTCCGAGCTCCTATGATGATTCAATAAGGATAGGATTCCTTGATGAAATGGCTCGAGGGCCAACAAAAAAGAAAAAAGAATGATTTAGCCAAGAAGAAATTAAGATGATGGATGCCTGGTTTCGTGTGTCTCTTTCCTTGAAGAAATTTCAAAAAATGATGCAATAAAAACAAGGTATTATAACAAGTAAATGTGGTGATAAATACAATCATACATCATAAAAGCATTATACGAATTAGTAGCTTTTAGTAGCTTATAGTTCTGTAGCGAGTTTATCATGATACAGAATTAAATGGAATGGAGAGGCTTTGACATTTCAGCTCGCTGCTACAGCTGGCTGCAGTCACAATATTGTTTATAATCATTATATGTTAGTATGTAAGAGCCTAGGAGTATAAACAATTTAATATATTTTGTAATATATTGTAATATAATGTACTATATATAATATAGCAGTAACACATTATTTTGCTGAAAATATTTGCAGTTAGTGAGATATTCCAGCAATTTTGGCTATCATGACGATTTCCCGCATAATTTTTCATGGTTTTAGTCCTATTCTGAATCTGAAGTTTCGGATGCATTAACTATAGCTTGACTAAACAAGCGAAAAATGTAAAAAAGTCATTTTCCGAAATTCGGAATCATCCGCTTTTGATCCTGAATACCTCATATAAACTATTTAAATAAATTACAATTGTTACATAACCTTATCTTCTGTCTTCTACTTTTAAACTGAATAATGCATTTCATTAACTACAATTTAAAGTATGTGTGTAAGTGTGTGGTAAGTATTTTTTTTTGTTTTATGATTTGCAAAAAAACCTTTGACTGCATGAGCGGTAGAGAGGATGGACAATGATGATGAAGTTGAAGTACAATACTTGTAATAATTAGACCCAAGTACTTATTATTCACATGAGTTCATAATGTTTATGCTAGGACATTATAAGGTAAAAAATCTCGTTAGGGTCACCTGTGGGGCAATGGTTGGGAACATTCTATGCCCAAGGTAGCCGGTTAGCAGCCCAGCAGAATGGCTTAAGATTATTTAAAAAGGAGTAAAAAATCCTACATGCAGTATTTATCCTTATGGAGTCCTTCGGAAAACACGTAAAATGGAGACCTGAACCTGTACGGTGTCAGGCACTCGTCCGATTAGCCATATTAGCATAAATATACGTTAAATGAAAAAAGAAAAGAGTAAAATATCTACAAAAACACGAGTCTTTAGTAAGAGAAACTATATAATTTTATATATTTTTATTTTAAAGAGAAAAGATATGCCCTCTTAAAGAGAAAAGATGGCCGGGATTCGAACCCGGAACCTCTGTCTCTCCGTGACTGCGCTCTGACCAATTGAGCCATATATAATTTTATGAGAGTCTATAGCTCGGATACGGAAGAAAACATAGATAGTCACGCAGTGAAGGATACTAGTAGCATCGGGGAAAAAAGTATATTTATTTATGACTGTGG